>VWZW01008218.1:691920-1163892 GCA_013397115.1 Edolisoma coerulescens | reverse complement strand
AAAAAAAAAAAAAAGAAATCTTCCTTACCTCCATTCTGAACCATCCTTCTTTTGTTTTAAAACCATTGCCCCTTGTCCTGTCATTAGAGGCCCAGCTAAAAAGTCTCCATTTTTCTTATAAGACCCCTATACATATCAAAGGGCCACAATAAAATTCTCCCTGAAGTCTTCTCCAGGCTGAATAATCCCTGGACCCATTACTCCAGGTGGTGTCTCATGCGAAGAGAGATGAGAGTTAAAATTCTGTACATACTCTCTTCTTCCCTTTCTGCAGTAGCAGCAATGAAGGAGTTCTTCTGTAAAGAACTTAAAAAACTTACTACTTAAAAAACTCCACTACTTAAAAACTTCTCTTTTGTACTTTACTTGATAACTTCTCCTTTCCTAAGAAATCTTGGTTTTTTGCTTGTAAAGGATGATAATTCAGAATTGTTCAAGTCATTAAACTGCCAACATCTTTGTTTCTAAGTCTTGCCTTATCTTTTTATTTTAGAGGGAATAGCGTACCTTTTAAAATATAGCTAAGTCAGTGGAAAAAATATTCTCAAGTCTTGTTGTACGAACACAGAGATCATTTGCTCTGATATGCTGATTCTGTAGATCCTCCTCAGATAACTGAAAGGAACCCCTACCGGGCTGCTTACGACTACAGACCGTGGGAATGCCTGCTCTCTGGGAAGGGCTTCTTACTGAGTCAGGAGCCAAACATTTCAGCCCCCATAAAAGACTGACATGTGTCGGGTCTTGCCCAGGACAGGAACACAAAGCTTTTGCTGAACCTTACTGTTAGAGGGATGGGATTACTGTCAGCATTTCTGCACTGGAATGTTTAAATTTCATGCAGCCCTGGGGAGGTATCCAAGACTTCCATAATTTGACCATTAATATTTCCATATATCAGTTCCACCTGAAAAATACTCAGGTTCTTCTCTTAGAACCCCCACATTCCAAAGTTGTACATGACATACAATACTGGCCTGATGAAATTCATAAAAATAGATAACAGGGAGAGATTTTTTCCTCTCATAGCAGTGAGGCAGCCCAAAAACTTAGATCTTGACAGTGGTATCAATCAACCACAGAAAAAAAATGGAAGTTATCACTTTTTATCACAAAGCAAATTTTGTAAAAAATCTATAGGAAGACTAAAATGAAAAATAGCAAAGAGATACATTTGGCACATCCAAAAGAGCACCTGGTAGATTTTCAGAGGAATTTAGAATTGGCTTAGCTCTTTGAAAATAAATCCATTTTTAGTCACTACACCTTTTTTTTTACTAGCACTTGAAATACGTTTTCAGTACCTTCACGTTCCTTAAGGTAATTATGTTTCACATAACATATATCTGAAAAATAGAAAATATTTATTTATACATATTTATTTATACATATTTTAAACATTTTTCATAACAGCAACAGTGTAATTTTTTTTCATTTATTTTCTACCCCAGTTTTTTTCTGGGTGGGGTTTTTTGGGTTTGGTTGGTTGGTTGGTTTTGGTGGGGTGGGGGAGGGGGTTTGGTCTACACCCTCGGTGATACAACATGCTGAGAAGCTGTGGCACAGAGCAAAGCTCTATTAAAACCTTTCAGTAAGATTTCCCTCTCTACTACTTCTGTGGCTCATCAGCATTCCCATTCCACAAAATAATTAAGTGGGTGCTTATACTTAGGCTTCTAAAGTGGTTCAATTTGAAGATGGATGCTGCAAGGTTTAAAAATAAGGCTGAAGACATTTTTCAGAGTCAGGGCCTCATTATTTTCCTTATATCTGAGGCATGCTGTATCAAAGAGCCACAGAAAATCGTCCAGCAGTAATGTAATCATAGCTGCCTGAGAACACAGGCGTGGAAAAGTCTGTAAATAATGGCAAAGCTTTTCTTTAGTCGAAATAGTACAGCTGGAACAGCAGGAAAGATGAAGAAGGGCTTTTACATAGAGTCTTTTACAATTTTATGGCTTGCCAGTGCTGCACGATTTCTGCCTCCCTTGAGTGGATATGTAGTGAGAGCGTGAAGGGGACTTAGGTATTACCTAGTGGAATGCAAGCTACTACAGCTGAGCAATAGGTATGAACTTCTTCTACCAACTACGTGTGGCTTTTCTTTGCCTATACAGAAATCTCAATCAAAAATGCTTTATATGTGAAATTGTCTTACGCACCTTGTATAATTTATACAGCTCTGAATGCCATTTAGCCATTCAATGATAAGGTACTCTGCAATTTAGGTAATCTGTAGTATCTCTTATAGATTGAAAAAATAGAATTTTGTATCTTTCCTATTTTGTTTTGTCTAACCTTTGTCAGTGTCTTCCTGCTGTCACCCATAAAGCAAAGAAAATTGCATAGAACAGCTCCATTTTCTTTAGGAATAAGGATTAACAAATCATTGCACAAAAGACTGAAAAATACTCCTGATAACTAAAAAGTCACAGTAAACTCCAGCAGCAAGATTAATTTTGAAAAAATGCCATTTACTTATGCCTTAGGAATTTATACTGAAACTCATATTTATATTTCATTTGCCTTGACTTCTAGGAAACCATCTATGTATTGAATCTCAAGTACAAGAGAATACTATAGAGAAATATACTAGAGATTAGAGAGTACAAGAAATATTATTAAAGTGCACATTTTTCGGGCTTTATATGATACACAGGTGACTTCATAAAGAAATGTTGAATGCAGAGGACTAGAATTTAAGTTTGATAGGTACTTCACATACCTCTTCCACTGATGTGCCTCATCATCAGTTTAGCACCTTTGAACTTGCATGTACTGGTCTTTAAAATAGCTGCCCAAAGTCTGCCAAACTCATGGGGCCCAGAGAATTTAATAAATAATATTTGCAAAGTAGATTCCTATTACAGTATAGGAAGTGCATGATAGATTAATGTGACTTGTTTAGGAAAGATACTGGAGGACACAAGGGTAGAAATTAGGTGCCCAAATACTTTATAAAATCTGTCCCCTGTACTATATGCACTATATGTGTATTTAAATGTAGATGTTCATATAGTGACTGAGACTGGGACAGTGATTGTTATACCAAGTATGACAATGTAATTTCCCAGAAAAACAAGTCATGCTAAACTGCACCAAAGGAGAGAGTAAGGAACCTCTACTTCATGAACACATTTTTTTTTCTTACATTGTTCTGCTTTTAGTTATACAACCAATCTGATACTAAATCTGAGCTACTTCTAATTAGGAATGTTTTCTGAAAGACCAGTTCCAACCACTAGCTCTTTACCCCATTTCACAGCAGGAACTAATTTTATATAATCAGTCTAACAGATCTTTTGCAGTCCTTTTCCACAATATTTTGGACACTTATCCTATCTTCATAGAATTTTCACTTCAGTTTTGCATACTAATAACAGATTAACTGACTAATGAACTGAATCAACAATTTTTGACTAAAAAGACAGCCAAATTCCTCACCCTTTTAAATCTTGAATAGAAAGCAAAGTGCAGAGCAATTTTCTTGATGGAAAATACTGTATAAGCAATGTTGTGAGAAATAAATAACACTAATGTTCAGAAGGTCTTACAGAGCTTGCAATAAAAGTCTCTTTCTATGCTGGCTTGAGATGATATTATACATTAGACTTAATGATGGACCACACTGCTTCACTGGGACTTATCAGTCAAGAATCACAAAATCATGGATTCACTTAGGCTGGAAAAGACCTCTAAGATCATCCAGTCCAACTGTTAACCAAGCACTGCCAAGTTCTCCACTAAACCATGTTCCTAGTGCCGCATCCAACCTGGCCTTGAACATTTCCAGGCATGAGGCATCCACAGCTCCTCCGGACAACTTGTTCCAGTGCCTCACCACCTTCACAGTAATGAATTTCCTCTAATATCAAATCTTATCTTGACCTCTTTCACTTTAAAGCTATTCCTGTGTGTCCTATCACTACATGTCCTTTTAAAAATCCATCTCCAGCTTCCATCTATGTCGTCTTTAGGTACTAGAAGGCTGCTATATGCTTACTCATGAATCACCCAGTATTTTCTGCTTCCTACTGAATTCTTAGTTTCAGTACATCTTCTAGCAATGATTTATACTGGTAGTTTGCTTGCTTATCTGCTTTTTTTTTTTTAATATCAGCTTTACTCATGTTCACGTGTCTGCAACTACATTTACTTCAACATCTCCTCAAGTCCTGTGAATTTAGAGCTGAACTCTGAAAATTCTGCCCAGAGTATGAGATTAGGTTGGGGAAATAATAAATTATGCACAAAAGCATTATATTCTTCTCCAGTACATAATAATGTTAGCATGAGAGAAAAATTAGCTTATTAATGTCATGTGAAGTCTAAGAGTTTTAAGAGATAGACCAAGCTGGTATCACAATCTATTCCTCTTTTATGCTGAAGAAATGGTGTTCTCTGATGTAATACTGCCAATCTGCCCTTTCCATTTTCTGTTACAGCCAGACTGATTTTTATGTATCTCATGCCCTTTGGGTTTAAAATCTGCTTAGTAGTATTTAGAAGCCAAGTTTCTAGGTGCCTTTGAAATGCTAGAGAAGAGAAAGCCAAAAAGATTGTCCAGGGTTCCATTTACCTTGTATCTATTTTAAAAGCACATTAAATCAAGAGCTTAAAGCACCCTTGCTAATTACTACTCGCTATAGTTAATCATAGGACAAGATGTCAAAATAGCCTACTGAATCATTTCGACAGACCGCACAAGGATTTGATCTTCTGTGGTGCCATGTCTTGAATTTCAAGTCGTTCAGAAAATTCAAATCCGTGATCTAAATCAGCTAAACACTGCAGCCTTTGGGTTCAGGGCTAATACCTGTGTACACAGGATAATAATCTCCTGCCTTCTAAGAATTTTTTGAACACTAATTGGCAAGTATAAGTTGCTTCAGTCATAGGACAGAAAGCCAAATACCTACAATATTACTATGGGATATGTAAGTAGAAAATTTCATTCCCTACTTTATCACATACCCCCTGTGTGATACAAGGCAAGTTATGTAGCCTCAATGGTGGAGTCTTTACTGAACCTGAGCTGTCCCGTCACAACAATGTCACATGCTCATATACTCTGAGGACCTGGTTCCAGGCATCCACCTTGTCCTGGTAAGCAGTCAGAATGAGGACTGACAAAAAATGCCACTCTCCCTCGTAAATGGTAAATCAGTACCTTCTAAGGATTTTGTTCTCTCTTGCTTGCATGATATTAGTCCTGTGATGCCAATGCAAAGGCAGGGAAGAAATACAAAAACGGCCAGACACATTCTGCTGGGGTGGATCTGCTGTCACTGCAGTGCCTTTGGATGCATGTTACAATGCAGGAGGTACTAGAAATCTTCCTACTGTGTACAGCATCTGGCTTACCCTAAACCCAGCCTTTGCATCACTCCTCATGAATAACATGGTCAATAAGTGAATCTACTTTCAAAGAACAGTGTACACAGAATCTGTTTTCCAGTTCTCCTTCTGTAAAACAATGTAAGATATAATTAATAATGCATAACAGAGGTACTATGGAGATGAACATATTTTGAAAATAGCTCAGATACTATTTTAGATGGGGAATGATTGTAATTGCATCAGTTCCACATACTATATTACATAAATTGTATTAAAGACATGGTAATTCATTATTATTTTTAGTACTACTAAAAAAAAACCCCATACTCAGTTACAAGGTGTTATCTGCATTTGCATAATGATAAAAAAGGAAATCTAATACTCCAGAAATGCATCCAAATGGTCTAATCTCTAAAGTATTCAGGTAACAATTCTTATATTTGTTGGAATCAGATCTCAAAATTCTATGTGTATGTTCTCCAGTATTTACAACCTTAAAACCATAGACATGAAAATCATAATCTTGCTTACAAAAAGAATGTAATAAACCATCTTTTTCACTCACTCACTCAAATAGCTAGGGTCCAGCTGGGTTCATCCATGAAAACTTTTCCATATGCAAAATAATTTGGTCTTAGAGGAGTAAAAGATGAATCACTGATGATGTCATGAACTGAACACAGGAGAGGATGGCTACAGGGTCTTCATTAAGTCGGTGATAGGCATCTGGCTGATAATAAATCCAAAAAAAGAAAGTTTGTGAAACCCTCTGCTCTAGCAAATACTTCATTTATCAATGTCAACCTGGCATACAGGCCTATTAGTAATCATATTAGTTCAACTGACTGAATTAGCCACACATTTTTGGCTAAGGAATGATAATGCACTGTGCTGAATAAGGTTGCTCTATTATCCAAGGTTTAATGGTCTGAAATGAGAAATGGTTTCGTTGGAATTTGGATTAAAAACTAAAAAAATATGTATTGAGGATATCAGTTATATGTGATTTTCTCTTGGCCCACAATTAAACTGAATTTTATATTTTTTCCTCTGTAGATCACTGCTGAAAATTCATAGCAATATACCAAAGAACTAGTTTTCTTCTAGCTCTAGTTATCTAGAGCTCATTTTGCAACAGATGACACATGAAGAAAGAGCTGGACCATGTAAAAACAAACAAATGCAAACAACACAGGAATTTTCTGTTGTCTAGGGATCACTTTTTTCCTTTAATCAAAAAGAAGTCATACATATTATGAGCCTTACAATGAAGATGAAAACACAATGATCTCCAGTATAAAATCAAGATGATTTCCATTACATTAAAGCTCACTATAAAGTAATCTCTTTTAAAACATCTTTTACAGAAATCATAGAACTGTTTAGGTTGGAAATGATCTCTAAGATCATGAAGTTTAACCCAGCACTGCCAAGTGCTCCACTAAACCACATTCCTGTGTGCCACGTCTACACATCTTTTAAATACCTTCAGGAATGGTGACTCAACTACTGCTGTGGGCAGCCTGTTCCAGTGCTTGGCAACCCATTTGGTGAGGAATTTTTTTCCTGACATCTAACCTAAACCCCCCCATGGCACAATTTGAGGCCATTTCCTCTTGTCCTGTCACCTGCTACCTAGGAGAACAGACTGACCCACACCCCACTGAAAACTCCATCCAGCTCCCTAGACTTACATGCATCTAAGGGGTGTAGCAGTAGCTGGCTATTTCCCCTTGGGTTATAGGGACTTCATGTTGCTCCTCTGTGTCTTCCAGCTTAGAGGACTGGGTACCAGGGAAACAACTGGACTTAGCATTACAGACTGAGGCAAAGAAGGCATTAAGTACCTCAGCCTTTTCCTGAGCCTTTGTGGCTATGTGTTCCCCCGCATCCAATAAAGGATGGAGGCTCTCCTTAGCCCCTCTTTTTTTGCCAATGTATTTGAAAAAGCATTCTTTGTTGTCTTTTACGGCAGTAGAGAGATTAAGTTCTGGTTGGGCTTTTGTTCTTCTAATTCTCCCCTTCATAACCTCATGACATCCTCACAGTCCTTGTGAGTTGCCTGCCCCTTTTTCCAAAGTGTTTCATAAACTCTCCTTTTTCTTCCTGAGTTCCAGATAAAGCTCTCTGTTTAGCCAGCCCCTCTGGATCATCTTTTGGCACATGGGGACAGCCTTCCTCTGTGGCTTTTAGATCTTCTTGAAGAATCTCCAGCCTTCCTGCACTACTTTGCCTTTCAGGTCTGCCTCCCAAGGGACTCTATCAACTGAACTCCTAAAAAGTCTGTGTCCTATCATGCCAGGGCACGTCGGGGGGTGGGGCAGTCACAGAGGAGCTGCCTCACTAGAAGCCCATACGGGAACATGATGAGAGTACAGTGTTCTGATTAAGTATCACATCCTTTTCTTTAATGAATCAAATATAGTGTGGAAAATACAAAGTAAAATGCTGAGAAAAAAAAATTAAGGCAATGAAAATAAGTTCACCAAAGCATTAAATCAGAATAAAATGAATGAAACCTTTAAATGTCATTTTAGTAACTACATGCAACAATGGCCTTAACCAAAAAGAGTAGAGAAAATATTAGAAAGGCCAAGCATGGGGATCTCAATATTTGGAAAGTTTGCCCTTAGTACCTTTTACGCTGGAAATTTGAGGGAAGAAGGGGCAACACTCAAAGGCTAAAAATATGGTCTCTCAGCACAAAAAGAGCAAAAGGATAAAGAGAATGCAAAAGATGACAGCATTTGGATAAAAGCCAGTCATATAAAAACATCAGCACAGAATAATAGAAGAGACTGGCACACATCCCAAATTAATTATGGAAGATTAGTGCAGCGTAGGCCACTATATTTGTCTTCAGAAAGCCTAAGATGTGCATAACAAAGTTCAAGAACAGCTACAAAAAAAGGGAAGAAAACGTGAATTTTGGGAGATGGGAGGAAAATGAAGGCGATGTTAATTATAAATCAAAGGAAGGCACAAATGTATTATTATTTCACTACACCTGTTTGTCACCTCTGTATGAACTACACAGGGTCTGAATTTACTGATTACAGACTCTACCTAACACAGTAATTCAGTGGATGTGGAACATATTGAGATACCTCATCCTATTACCAGGTAGATTGTCACTTGATGTTCAGTACTTCTGAAAAGATACAAATTGGTGTAAGCTCCCAAAAGCTTAATTTACTCAAAATTTGAGATATTCTTACCAAACCAAGCATGTCTAACATGATGGATTTCCATTTTTAAAATTAGTAATGTTTTATGGAGACTAACAAAAAACTTCAAACAAACTACTGCTCATGAATCAGTTCTGGTTGTAAATAAGCCCAAGGCCATTTCCATCACTCCCTCAGAAAGGGAAAAATGATCACCTTGGGTATCTTAAAACTCAGGGTGAAGGTAAAGTAACCCATAAATGCTGTGCAGGGTAGTTCAACATTCATTAATAATTTTTTACTGGGACTACAACTAACAATTACTTACTTGGACTACAGCTCACAGCCGTCAATCGCATTGAGACCGTGTCTGAAAATACTGACAGGAAGTCAAGCATTAAAATCACCTACTGTTCAACTTTTATGAATAGCAAACTACCACTGCTGATTTACTTCTTTAAACTATCGCTCCTTCCCCTGCAATTATGTACTGAATTCCAAGCTAAGAACGCTCATCTTCCTTGGATTCATTTTTTCCTTAGTGCTCCTCAAACGCCTAATATAAGAGCAATCCTTCTAGTTTTTCGTCTAAATCTCTGTTTACACTATTTAAAGTGTAACAGACTTTGAAGGGCACTTTCAGACAAACAGAAAATAGCCCCTTCCACCTCATTGGCTTTTTCTTCTGTGTGTTAAGCAAAAGAATTTAGAAGAATGCAATATTACTGCTTCTGTAGAGAGTTATTATCCTTATTTTGTTAAGAAAATGCTAAGAAAACGTGATATAAAAATAGTCAGATGTGAATCATAGACTGGTTACCTGCCTCACTGTCACAGAGCTATGTTACCAGAACTGAGATCCTTTTCACTACTGACTAGATCCAATGAGAAACATAAAATAGGATATTTCTCATGCAAATATATGGCTCTGTGTGTTTGTGCAGATGTGTACAGCGAATTATTCCAACAAACAGTAAACAACCAGTACTGCGTGAAGAGGTAAAAGTGTCAGCTGTAAAAATACAGTAAAAATAGGCAAGTAACTTCCAATAAAAAATCTTACACAAACAATACTCTTCAATTACCTAAATAAATTCCTTCTCTGTTAAAACTGTGAGATTTGATAGGAAAACACTGTTTGAATGCTTTTGTAAAATCTGCAGTAAAACTCTTATATCTCTTTTAATCCAAGAAAAAGACCGATTATTTTTCCTTTTACAAATTGTTCTTTTCAGATCTCAGTGACTCACCTGATTTTGCTCCAGATTAGTTTACTTTGACACCTGACTGAAGACCAGAGCAGCAGATTTTGTAGTCCTCAAGTTTTAAGCAAGGATATTTCTTTCATAGGTAAATATCTGTAAATTTCTTTGTTGGAGTTTTTCCTTGGTGTCTTAGATTTGCACCAGCACCATGATGGGCTCAGTCTAAAACAGCTTTCTGTGTTTAACATCACTGTGTGACTTCTTGTCATGCAGATTTGCATAGGGTAAGTTCAGATGTCAGATTGATAAATACAATTCAATCCCAACTCCAGTGACTTTTGATATAAAGTAGCTGTCAGTATAGCCACACAAATAGCAGTTCTCAAAAAAATCTTGGTTATTCAATGAGTAGTCCAAACATCCTTATTTGACCTGGGTGGAGAATGGTAGCAATGCAAATACATCTAATCTTGTGCTGAATTGTTCAGTGTTAACAGAATGACAAAAAAGTTCATGGTCCATTTCTCTTCTTCCTTCCCAAGTAAATCTGCAACTGCAATAGAGACAAAATTTTAATGCCTGGATATCTACTGTGGCTGAAGACCGTGCACTCTTCTGAAGATCAGATTTCTAAAATTAGTAGGCAGTTTTGGAAATAAAGGCCAAAATCAGTTTTCTGGTGTCCAGTGGTAAACTAAATCAAGTCAGGCTCAGAACTGATGCCTCCAAAGCCCTTTTACAATATGTTAGATGTTTATGCCCAGCCTAGGAAGGTCACAAATTCTCATATACCGTTCAGTGAGTTACTAATGGCTAATAAGGAGCTCACATGGCTTAGCCCTGCTTAAAGTAAGTTTTCATTGCAATGCAGCCAGAGTGAACCCACAGCAGAGCCTCTAATGCTGGATCTTACTGACTTCCCCCATCCAGGGCAGCTTGTAAGCAAGCAAAGTTCAGATGAAAGAAATTTAGGAAGGAAGTACAATGGTAGCTAATGCTGTTTGGTAAGATCGAAAGACTTTTTCTCACTCATAAAATATCCACAAGACTTACACCAGGAAGACACATGAAAGATGCTTTGTAAGTTTAACACAAACTGTCTGAGGAACTGTGAATCAAGTAGTACAATCACCTCCTGCCAGACACTGTAATCCCTGAGCTGTTTTAAGTGATCATATCACACAGTTCTCAGTGCTTAGTCAAGGTCCTTTTCCTTCTAGACAAGCCTGTAACATCAGGATGCAAAGTCATTGCCACATGCAATGGGACAGCGCAGCCTTGCCAGGAAGAAACAGAGAGAAAACTTTTTAAGACTTGTTAGCCTAATGAGTTAAACACTGACTCGTACTGCCATTTGTCACCTGATAATTTTATGCAATGCGACATTGGACAAATAATTGCAGTTTATGTTTTCCCTATTTCTACAGTGTGAATGCTAACAAAAACCTAGATAGCTTCCAGAGAAAGCCTCTGAGGACTGGGCCATTTTTGTGAAAACTCCTGAAAATGAAATGTCCTTACTAACTCCAGAGGAATGCTGAAAAAGGTACTAGAGCTGTGACATGCACAGGCTTACAGGGCTGCCCTGCAAGCTCTGTTGCATGCCACAGGACTGAGAAACAATGAAAGTTTCTCAGGGAGAGCTGGTAATATACCTATTATCAATTTGCTCTCCTTTCCCACTATTAACTCTCTTTTCAAACTTTAACTGTTTGAAATGAAATGCAACATTCCAAGTGTCTGCCTCAGGCTGATGTCTTTTCATTCCCACTGAATAACTATTATACTGCTATTAAGATTGCCATGCCAAACTTTCAAAAGACATTCCGTGGAACCTCAGTTTGGTCCTTTGTACATAGCTATTACGAAGACAACTAACAAATAACACGATCAGAGACTACTTCTTCTTATAGTCTCTACCTCATTCAGGGCCCGAAATGGAGGTCAGCACAGAAGGTTGGATTCACCTGCAGTGCCTTGAGGTATCTGCAGCCCTGATGTCTACAGCTGAAGTAGTCAGTTTGTGTTTCCCTTAGTTTCACTGAAAAAAAAAAAAGTACTTCCAGGGTGCAACTCAGCTTATTCTTAGATAGACACACTAACCCTGTTCAAAAACTGTCAATTTTTGTCTATGCTACAGGCATACCTGTGGCTGGATGCAGGATCATATACCAATCGTTTAATTTCGGTGCTACAGTGTGTAGTGAAGTACATCATCATCCCTTGTCTCAAATGGGACTGGGGTGCAGAAAGGTTAAGGTAAACAGTTTCCTTTAGTTCTAGACACTAAGATTTGTAATGCTTGGTATTACATAGCACTACACATATTCAAGAAACAACTAACAACCACTGTTAACTTCAAATATAGCCATGCATGCTCTGAACTTCTTCTAATGAGACTCTACTGTCTCCAGCTGGGCATCCAGAAAATGAGAAACATAGAGGTGAAGAGCAGCTGTGAGAAATCTGGTTTGCATCATCTGTGTAGCAACACACGGGTGGGCGTGGAAACCCTTCCACATCACTCAACTGCCTTAGGGTTTCAGTTTTCCATCTATCTCCTGCCCTACTCACTTCATAACTTTAGGCTCTCCAACAAATGAAGTAAAGGTTCTAGAGACTATCTCACTTTCTACTGCAAAATCATGATTTATCTCCTTCATTAGGTGTATTTAATCCTCTGAAAAAAGTAGTTTTCACGTGTAGTAATTGCAACATATGCCCTACATATGTAAAAGGAGGCTGAATTAAGTTTCATAAAGTATTTTATTTCAGAAATGTTCTAACTCCTGACTGGTAACTTAGGTTTTCTTAAGTTAGACATCTAAGTCTGTGCTAATCATCCACAGTTGCCTTACTGGATAAAAAGAAAGCCATTGGAGGTGGGGGAAGGGCAAGGGGAACGTAACACTTCCTAAGTTAATTATGAAAATGGCCGGTTAGATCAAGCACCCTCTGGTGGTACCTCCTTCTCTCTCACACTGTAAAGGGAATCTACCATGTCTACATCAGATTTAGCCCTCAAAGTTTTGTGTACCCTTCTAAGTTTTGTTTTTTAAATCTATGTTTAGAGCAGATTATTCCGACATTTGTTTATTGAGTACATCAGTACTTTAAAATGTCCATAATTGCTGTAGGTGTGCACAAATCTTTCTTTTCCTTGTCTTTTTCTACTCCACGTTTTTATCTTGTTCTGACATTCCAGAGGTCTCTGGAGAGGCCTTGGTATTTAATTTAGAACATACTTCTGAATTAAAATCAAGCTCGATAAATGACAAAATATATTTTACTGTGCATGCTACTTCCTAGGAATGCATCAAATTAGTATGCCTTGTTGGGTTCTCCCCCAGGAGACTGATTTAGTCTAATGATAGTGCAAGGTCATTAGCACAGTATCAGCATAAATTCTGCTTCACCAATGCCAGGTGGTTAACTAGTTTGTGTTAATATGTTGTGTGAATAAAACTGTGAACTCAACTCGTCTGTATGATGGTGTGATCTCAAGAAAGATTTGGGCATCCTGAGTGTATTCCACTAATCTGGAACCACAGATAAGTCATTTTCACTGGTGCCCCTAAGGTAAGTTGAAGACAGTCATGCATTGCCATGCAAAGCAGATTCAAAGTATTTTTTTCTTAACAAGCTGATTTACAAACTGCATATATTTAAAAGAAAAACTTAAATATGATTCATGTGCTTTCTCCAATATTTATAAATCAATTACATTTGAAAATCTGGTTGCTTATATATTTTACTCAATTGTATATTGGTTTTGTTTTTCTTATGATCTAAAATTATCCTCATTTAAAAAAACAAAAACAAAAACAAACTGTAAGTTCAGAGCACATTTTACAACTGTAAAGGCTGAGTGGAAGACTCTGCATGTGGGTCAGGGCAATTTCCAGTATCAATATGGACTGAAGGAATGAATGGATTGAGAGAAACCCCGGGGAGAAAGTCTTGGGGATACCAGTGGGTGAAAAAATGGACATGACCTGCCAATGGGCCCTCATGGCCCAGAAGCCAACCATATCCTGGGCTGCATCAAAAGAAGCGTGGCCAGCAAGGCAAGGGAGGTGTTTCCCCCCCCGGAATTTTACCTTTGTCAGACCACACCTGAAGTGCTGCATCCAGCTCTGGAGGCCCCAGTGCAAGAAAGACAGCAACCTGTTAGAGCAGGTCCAGAGATGGAGCCTGAAAATAGTCCAAGGGCTGGTACACCTCTCCTACGGACAAAGGCTAACAGAGCTGGGATTATTCAGCATGGAAAAGTCTCAGGGAGGACCTTATTGATGTCCTCTGATATCTAAACAGGGCTTATAGGAAAGATGGAGAGAGACTTTTTACCAGGACCTGTAACAACAGGACAAGGGGCGATGGTTTTAAAGCAAAAGAGAGGAGGTTCAGATTGGATGTAAGGAATAACTGTTTTGGTTGTTTTCATTGTGAAGGTGAGGTACTGGAACAGGTTGCTGATAGAAGTTGTGGTTTTCCCACTATTGGAAACGGTCAAAGTCAGGTTGGATGGGGCTTTGAGCAACCTGATTTAGTGAAAGATGTCCCTGCCCATGGCAGGAGGGTTTGACTAAGTGATCATTATGGTTTTTTCCAACCCAAACCGTTCTATGATTCTATGATAAAAGCTCTGGGCATTGAATTTTGAGCCTCAGAGTTTTGCATTTTTGACCTTTATGTTCTGGATTTTTCCATTTAATGATGTCAAATTACTGATTTTGAAATGACTGAAAAGGCTTCATTTTGCTATATCTGTGAAATACAGGCATATCAAGAGGAAATATGACAAATTTGCTTTCCAATGACATAACCAAACACAGTATTAAGAGCGTCAGCAATGGATAAAGGGTTCACCATTCTGCATTGCGCATTTCTCACTGCCAGCCAGAATCTTCCCTACTTATAAAGTGGTGTTGGAAAATTCTTGACAGAGAAAGAAAAACAGAAAAAATAAGGGCTGAAGTTTTTGGATGATCAGATTTAGGAAGTATCTCCATTGCACGTGTGTGCCCAGACCTCAAAGAGGAATGAAATTACCCATGAAGGAATGAAAAAAAAAGACCAGCATCCTGCCTTGGCAGTTCTGAAACACTGTCAACAATATGAGTCAGTGGTGCTCTGTTGAACTGAACACAGGATTAAAGGCAAGCTGTAACTCAGGAGGACAAGAAGAATTTTACATAACTAGATGGTTCAGTCCTTATAAAATCCTTAAAATATTTCAATAAACTTCTGATCCTCTAGGTGGCTGAGTAGAGGAATTTACATAGGACCCATATGTATGATGGCCGCTCAGAACTCCAACTTTGGGAAGTTGAAGGGAAATCTTCAATCAACAAGGGAAGATGTTTGATCTCTCACATGTGTTCTGACCTGAGCACAAACTGTTAACACAGTGGATGACAAGAAGTTCATGTGCCATCTTCGTAGTGCCAAGACATGAGTCATTGCTCTCAGGCTCCAGCATCGAGACGCATTTCAGTATTAACAACAATGCTCAGGCGATATCTCCTAAGTTGTTTACAAGATAATAATTTACAGAATTTGAAAAATATTCCCATGCTGAAAACATGCTGAAGAAAACAAATGCTGAAGTCAAGAGAAGGCAAATGCATCTTGCCCCAGAGGAGAGAACACAGAGTAGTCCAGAAGGAATGTCTGGGCAGTATTACACACAGAGGAATACTCCGTACTGTTTCTCTGACTTACTAAAATTTGCTGCTTTATTTGCAAACTAGTATCTGCAACATGCAGACAGAAAGCATGAATTATCATGAAAAATTGTCTGAAACCTCACATCCTAGCGATCTCACCCTACCAGAAGTAAAACATTCCTAGAATTTCTCTAAAATTTTAGATGACAGTTTTCTAACTCAAACGTATTGAAGGCAAACAAAATCTGACATCATTTTGACAGGTGCAAAGAAATTGATCACAGAAATAACACAAGTGGTTAGGCAGCAGATACATGGGTTTGAGGACAGCTCTTTTACCAAGTCTAAACCAATAGTTTCAGATTACTTGCATCCAAATATTTAAGACTAAGCAGAGGATCCTGATAAACCATTACTGTTCATTCATAGCACAAGATCCAGAGGGGAAAAAAAAAAGAATCTTTAAAAACAGTCATTAATCACTTGAACTACCTAACATTGATGGTGGGTGATTCTCTGTCTCAAGATACTGTAAAATTGATTTCCAACTATTTTAAAATCAAGTTTTTATCTTTTCTTTTTCTAAAAGATACCATGCTTTTAAGCAAACAAAGTAAGAGGTCAGACAGCAAAATGGTTTGGCTTAGTAATGCAAGAAGTCAAACTATATCATGTCAGAAAGGTGTCCCTATCTTTAAATCTATAAACCTGGGAACTGGGCTACAGAAGAAATGCAGTCTTTCTGAAGCTATTACTTTCTTATTATGAAAAACTTATGAGAAAACATAGTCCATTATTTTTAAACATTAATTTGTGTCTAAATGCTGGTTCCACTGACATAAATGAGGGGTAAAAACCCTACTTAACCTCAGGAGGGCAACATTTCTTATTTCCTTGGGGCTTATACCCAGTTTTTGAAAGCATGACTCTGAATATTGCATGCACACTATATGTCAATTGGTACTGTCACTAAGTACCAGTGAGACAGTCTGAGTGATATAGCAGTTTCTCAAAATTTAATATATCAACATGTTCAGCTTGGGATATTGTTTTTCTCTCCCTCCCTATGTACATGTTGGTGCAATATCTGTCTCTTAAAACTTGCAGTGGAGAGCTATCCAAAAGTTACATAAAGCTGGCAAAAGTCATTTAAGAGTTGGGAAGGGAGGCAGGTTGACACTGAAAGGGAGAAGGGCGGGCGCAGCGTCCTGCAGCGGTGCAGGCACAAGAAGGAAAATCAGAAGACTGGATAAATCAAAGCTGCCTGCAGCTGTTCTCCAGAATGGGCCGGACAAGTGACCTTGCACAGCTGGTTGCTGGAGGACAAACAGCAGCACCACTTGCAGGTCTGTGGCCCAGATCTAATATTCAGTGTTTTAACATGAGGTTCCACGAATCAGTGCTACGTTTGTAGTGATACCAGGCAGCAGTACTTGTGTTTGACAGGTCTGACCACCTAAAGTGGCCAGTTTCACTGGGGATTTTCTATGGGTGCTGCTGAATCACTGCCTGTAGCTCAGGTAGTAAATCTGGCCATGGATCCCTGTGCTGCACTTTTTTTCTTGATGTCATGGTGCCTGGGGCGATTTTCTTAGTAACACATGACTCTGCCTGTGTTTTCTAATTCCAGACATATAATGGCTTAGGTCTAATTTTCCTTACATTCTTTTGGTCTTCCATCACGTTTACAGTTGTTTACTTAAGACACATATTTTAGCAATTGTGAGATGTTTCTCCGTCCTACTCTATGTACCTCTGCTCATTCTTATATCTTATTCAGAGATTATAAACTGGGGGGGGGGATGAGGTCATTGCCCTCACTTGGCTGCCCTCCTATGTAACAGAAATCACAGTGCCTGGAATTAATCCCTGGAGGTATATTATTTTCAGTTTTTGTTTTCCAAGACATTGCAGAATCACTTAAAATTTTATCTGTGGCTTGTAGTATGGCACATATGAACATGCTTTTCTCTGTTGCCTTTACAGGCTTTCTAGAAGTGATCAGTAGACCCCATGAGTTCCTAAGCACAGCTTGAAACCACTTGACTGGTTTTAGGAAAACATCAATTCTTGCCTTTCAGATTTTCAGTGGTGAAGAACTCTGATATTCCCTAGCTTTCCACAGCGAAAAGTGTGCCTTTTACTTCTAACCTTAATTTGTCTATCTCCAGCTTACACCTTGATATGTCATTGTCCACTAGACAGAATAGACTTCTAGAATCAATATCCTACCTCCGAGAGGTAGCTGTGACCCCTCCGATTTTCTCCTTGACAAGCTAAACAGCTTGTGATTTTTTAAGCTTTTCCCTGAGTGGCATGTTTCTCAACCTCTAGCCAACCCTGTGGTTTTCCTCTCAGTTTTTTCACTTTATTATGATCCTTTCTAAGACTTTATTCACAGGAACTTGATGCAGGGGTCTAATAATAACAGAAGAAAGCATAGTGCCTGTACTTTAATTGATATTCCCTTATTTAAGTAAATATTCAAGGATCCCAGAGAAAACTCACAGAGATCTTGGGTTTTGCTACTGAATCAATACAGTTCAAATGTTCCAGACAAACAGTGCATTTGTGCTCCACAGACAAACTGTATGGCACTGGAGCATCTCCCAGCCAACAAATGATAACAGAGATGGCTGCAGCCCATTGACTTCCTTGATAATCCACCCCCATCATTTTTTTCTGCATCAGTGCTTTCTAGGATTAACTGCTCTATCCTACAACTATGAATGTATTTGTTCCCTGTACTCTCTCATAGTCAGTGGAGAGGAACTGGACCTTCCAGACCACCCCAGCACAGCTGCCTAAAACCGCTGGGCTAGAGTGCCCTCTGATGGGTATCCAATTCTCTCCATGAACAATGAGCATCTGTGTGACTGGCTAACACCAGGCACTTTCAGAGGACTAAAATGAGGTGAGGTGGATGTCATGGGCACTGGGCAGTGCTGCTAGTGGCTATTTTAAAGCATAAGCTGTGCCAGGGCTCAGCTTTACAATTATATCCAGTATCTACACATCTACACATAGATAACACCAATGCTATAAATCATCTTATTGTTACTCCCCCGAAGTTTTGTCTTCTTCAAAAGTCATCAGTAAAAGCTGCATTTTCCACAGGTCATTGTTGGATTTGCAAATCAATGCAGAATTAAAAAAATTAGCCTAAGTGGCACTCTCTCAAAGAGAATCCATTTAATAATGTTTCCCCTTTTCATAAACATTTTTAAGCCTGTCATTGAAGAAGTTTTGAAAATATTTAGTATGCATGGCTTTCATTTCATATGATTCAAATTGTGCAGTACCAATTGGTACCTTATGAAAGCCATAATTTGAGGCTATTCTGCTTGTCAACCAGATTTCCAAATTAGCATGATAAGCTTTTCCACGTTGATTACCAATAATTATATTATTTTCTTTTTAATTTCTATTAATTGAGCTCCATACCAGCTGTGAAGACTTTGTTATTAGGATCCCAGTTGAGTGGAAAAATTTGTAATTTAGGTTATCACACTTATGCATCAGTGTGTCCTTTTGTGCAGGAACCATGATTTGCTATAGGTCCTCCTGTAGAAGCCACCTGATGCTTTAAATTGTCCCAAGCACTTATAATGCAGATTAGCCAATGTGATAGAATGTGTGCCAGAAAGTAAAGACCCAGTGATGGGCTTATAAAAATGTCTGAGTATAATCCAAACTTCTCACTGTTTGACAGGGGGTTCTCTGACACTTTATTATAAAGATACTTTTCTGGGTTTTAGTGGGTTTAGTGGTTTTTAACAGGAACTAAGAAGCTGTAGCAACAGTCATTGGAATGCAGGCCTTTCTTACAATGGTCTACCAATGCATGTTAGTCTCACTTCTCTGTCCCAAAATCTTTCTGTACACCAAATTGGAAAATCTGAGGGTTTTCTGATCCTAGGGCTAAAATAAATATCTGGTAATTCATAGAGCTAGGCCTCTGTTTTGGACCCCACAATATTATTCCCTGTTTTTTGACCTAAGAAAGCGACTTGTCTGTTCTGGTAAAAAAATATTTTTTGCTTTAAGAAAAAAGAGTGGCACCATCCCAAGCTTTGCACAGGGAGAAACAGAAATGTACTGTGAGAATATGATAGGAGTTACACACAGTTCCTCTTAGTATATATCAAAGCTACTGGTGGTGGAATCCACTTGTCTGTCTCCATCATCTAGTTTATGAGGCCTCATGCTGTTTTGCTAGAGAATTCTCTAAGCAACCAGGTATCTCTGCTACATAAACAGGAATTTCATCTTATGTCCCACAACAGTATGTACTCTCAAAAAAAAAAAAAAAAAAAGTGCTGAAAAAACCTCACTTCTGTGCCCTGGTCAGCCTGAGGAAGTTTAAACTTACAGTCTCTATAAAGCCAGGGAGCACGTCAGCCAAATGGCTGTGGAGTGTTTAAAAGCCTCCTCTACTTTTCTGTTAAAGTTGGACTTTGGAGCCAGGAAGGCATGGGGCCAGAGAGACTCTGTCTCCAGACCCAGGTCTTGGGAAGATGTATGAATTTTATATAAGAAAATTCATGTGGATGAAGTTGGATACAGAAAGAGAAACAACCTTGGAAACAGTGCCCTTTCTTGACTGAATTGTGCAACTGCTCAGATACTGTCAAAACACCCTTCGTCCGACTTTTGGTTGGAAGGTAATCTGTCCTTCTTTCTCTTTCTCTCCCACCTTAAGATGGCCACTTCGCCAAAGAGAACCAATTACAGGTTCCAGCATCCTGAAACTAAAAGAGACAGAGGGCCTGAAGGCACCAAGAAAGGCAAGACTTCACCATGGGGTTGTGGTAAAGGTCAGGGTATTGACCACCTCCTTTCATCTTAAAAGGTACCTGCACTCAGAAGACAGCTGTGCAGCTGGGATTCTATTGGCATTTTCTGAGAGTAACTTGTAAGGTAACTGGAGAGAGGCAGACACATTGACTGGATGAACAGAGAACATTGCCCAAGCTCCTCCATACTCATTTGATCTGTGTCCTCTATTTGACTTTCTATTAGGATGATTGAATTGGCCACCTTCTCTCTGTTCACCCAGTTCCCCCCCTGAAATGGGCACCTAAAATATAGGCACATCTGCTCACAAATGAAGCACTGTTGGAGCCTTTCCATTATCTACCACATGGGAGCAGGATTAGGTTCGCTGTCAGTTTTGGGGAACATGAAAGGGATAAAGAAGCATGAATTATGCATAACAGAATTGCACCCTACTGGTTTCTTAAGACATACAAGATGTTTCAGCCCCATTGTCATCCTAGCGCGCTCTTGGAGAAAATGCTTCACACAGCCAGAGGCAGTCCTTGGAGTGTAGCAGGACTCATCCAAGACTCCTGATACAGCACCATATTGACATTCTTCTGCTAGTGACGTATGTCTCATGTTGTTAAAGGTCTGGCAGCATCGAACAGTTTGTTAGACTGGCTAAGACTGCATGAAATGTTGTAAGAAATAAACCGAGTAGGGAAGAATTTATTAGAGAGCTGTTAAAATCCGAGTGAGTTTTTTTCTGCATCTTCCTTTTAATTATTTTCATTGCGGTTAATGGAAGGAAAAAGAGTATTAAACTAGCAATCCGACCACAACCCTCACATGCCTTTGGCTTAGACCTAAACTCTTCCAGGCAGTAATACAATCTTTTAATATCAGACCCAATTTAATGGGGGTCTAAATTAGTAAGAACTAACTTTTTATGAAAGACTTTGGACAGTGCTTGTCATGACAGAAGAAGCCCATATATTTCTCCCAGGGACAGCTGCGGGTTATTCACCAGTTATCCCACTAAGTCTCCTCACCCGCCGTGGCAAAGCTCGGAGATTTGAGTCATTCGGCCCAGCAAAGACTATTACGTGGCCACCGCTGGCCCGAGGGTGGCGGGACCCTCGGGTGCGTGGCCCCTTTGCTGGCGGAGAGCCCTTGGCACACGGCTCCCGTCTTTCCTACTCGTCCGGAGCCCGGCGTTCACTCCGCACAGGGGACAGCCCCCTCCTCGCACCACCCCTCCTGCCACTTTTTGCCCGGAGTGGAGACCGCGCGGCCGGTAGCTCAGGGAGGGCCCGGGCACGGCTCCCGCCCCCTTCCCCCGGGCCCCCTTTCATCCCCCCGGCCCCCGGCGCGGAGAGTGGGGCGCTCCCGGCGCTGCAGACCCCGGCGGCGGCNCATGCAGGAAGTTTGGAGGCAGCTCGGAGAGTAGCGCGGCGGCGGAGACCGCTGCTTCGCGGGCTCTGGGTTTTTGCGCTTTTTTTTCTGCGAGGATTGTGCCTTTTTTTTCCCCCTCTGCATACAACTCCTCCAAACACACAAGCAACCCGTAACAACCAAAAAGTCCGGTAAGGGGGAAGAGAACACGACCGAGGGAAGCACCCTCGGCGGGAGAGCCCGTTTCTTCGCAGAGACACGGTCCCGCTCGCAGCTGGTCCCAATGCAACTGCTCATCCTCCTCCTGCTCTACGCCGTCGTCTGTGCGAACTTCTGCAGCCGTCAGGGCACCACCGCCCCTGCCCAGAGCGGATCTATAAAAGCTCTGCGGGCTTCCAACGTCAGGCGAGATGGTAAGTGTCCTGCTGCTTTATTTATTCCCGGGGGCTGCTTTTGCGGGGGAAGCCCTGAGCGCACTTGGGGCTGCCGTTCCCCTGTCCCGGCAGAGAGGGCCGAGTGCCCAGAGGGCGACGGGGATCGGTCCGGGTGGGGTCCCGTCCCCGGGGGTCAGCCAGGGCCTGGGGGTCCGGGAGCGTGTGGCCAGGTGGCAGGAGGGAGGTTTGGGCTGAGGGGGCGACTCCGCCCGGCGGCTGCACCTCCGGCCGGTCCCAAAGTTCTCGGGGCAACTTCGAGGAGGTCTCCCGGGAGTCGGCGGTGCACCCAGCGTCCCCTCCGGGCTGCGGGCGGCACCTCGCCCCTGACAACGCGGAGTGCTCGGTCCCGGCTGCCCGGGCCGGGCGTCCCTCAGCACCCGCGGCCCATGTCCCCCGTGTGCCTGTCATGTGCCGGCGGCGGGGCAGAGCGGCGCGAGCGGCGGCTCCGTGGCGGCTCCGGCCGCACCGGCGCCGCCGCGGGGGCTCTCAGGGGCGGTGTGTGCGGGGCGCCGCCGTGGCCCCAGGGCTCCTTGGCTGGAGCGGGATCGTCTCCCGGCCCTGCCACAGCCTCGCCGCCTTCGGCTCCTGTAGGGGCTGTCGGCGTGCTGCCCTCCTGGTTAGGGGACTGCCTGGACCGGAGGGTCTGAGCCCAGGGCTCGGTGTTCCCCGGGAGCTGCTGGGCACTGCCCCACCAGGACTGGCCTCGTCCCTTGTGATGCCCGGGGATGGTGAGCACTCAGCGGGGCGGCAGCGGGCTCTCGGACACCTCCCGCCCCGTAGGAAAGGTGTTTTCAGCTGTCTGAACTCCGGTGCGGTTCCCTCCGGGAGCTGCCGGCAGAGGATGTCCTGAACAGCCGAGCTGCTGCCCAGGGTCTGCAGCGCAGCAGTGTGGGACGCAGGTGCCTCGAGTGAACGTGGCCGTGTGCCGTGGCCCCGCGGGGAATAAATGGGAAGACTGCAAAAAAAATAGCGCTGCTGAAATTCATCTCTAGAATCCACGACTTTCATTTTGGGAAGAGTGATGAGCCTCTGGCCAGGGAGCAGCCTGGTGTGTTCCAGCCTCACGTGGGAGAACCTGCTTCTGCACGTTGCCGTGTCCCTTCTTAGATGGCGAAATGCAAGATGTTCTCCTTGAAAATGAACAGAGTTAACATCAGTCTTCGAGTTAACATCTTCCAGTTGACAGCATTTATGTATTTTATAAACCCTTTTCAAAAACCCAGTCACTTGAGCCATTTCCAAGACTGTATTTGCCAGTGTTTATTTTCCAGCATGTATACAATGCATGTAATGGGTATACAGTTGATTTAGGGAGATGTTTTTGTTTAAAGTTTGGAGCCATATTGTACTTAATAATATTTTGTATGCCTTTCCTAGTCACTGAAAGAAGACTTAGAGAAGGTGGAGGATTTTTTTTTTTAGAATTGCAATGTTGAGGTAGGAAACAGGACAGAATTGCAGTTTCTTATGATACAGAAGACAAATTTAATCTCATTTTAAAAAAAGAGAAAAGCATGTGTTTGTAATAAAAGTATATATTTGTTATTTTTGTTTCATTCTTTAAAACTGTTATGTGTTTTATAAAGCTTCATGATTTGTTAGCCTGCCATCTTAAACTTCATAGAAGAACTGAGACCATCTCTGAACTAAGCTAAGCAAGCTTCCATCCAACTCAAACTTCAAACAAGCTTTTTCATTGAAAACTTACATACTTAGATCATCAAAATGTGTATTACACTGATCTTCTCTGTATAGTCAATGAAGAAATCATTAACCCCTAATATAAAAAAAGTTTTCATCTTAATGGCAGTGTGATGGGTGTTTTACTCCGCAGAAGACTTCCTGTGGTGAAATTGCTTCTTGGAGTGATGAAGAGAACAAGCCTGTGAAATTATTAGTTAATTGCTCTCTTCCTAGTTGTGATCATTCAGCACTGAGATTAGGCTTTGTACCTTTAAAATTATCTGAGACAACTTGTAGTGGTTGATCTTTGTGGGTACCAGGTGGACTAATACTGGGCTGTTGGAAGGTGGCGGATGTGTATGTAATTACATCCTACCTTTCATCTCTGCTGGGACATGTGCGAGTGAGCCCTGCAGCCTATGGTGAAACGTGCCCATGCTGAAGTCAGACACTTCTGCAATTCTTGAATGGGTGTTATGGACGTACTGAGGAGGTCACAGACTTTGGTGAAGACTATGTGCAGATCCCTAGCATGCTGCAACCTTGCTCTCTCCCTTCCCCCTTGGGAATCCTGTTGCTTTTTCTCTGCAAAGGACCATGTGTTCTGGTGTGCCGAGTGGAGCTGGGTGTGGGGTTACAACATTTAAAGCAGATCAGTTGCTGATCCCCTGATTTTACTCAAATGAAACTGTTGCTTGAGTTCCTTGATTCAGGGTCTATATTTGTGCAGCCAAAGCTTTTGAGCGGTGTTCCAAATGTTGCATGCACGTGGTGAGCTCACAAGCAAACTGTTTAGACCATAGCTGGCTCTAGGCCACTAATAGTATTTCTGTCTTTTGTAATTCACAGTGGTGTTTTTGTGTTGTTTTGGTCTGAAGCAATGATATGGAACAGCATGAAAGACATGTGAGTTGCGTTGCTGAGTCAGACAGTATTTTTTGCTTTGTAAATATTTGCAGACATGACAATACAAAATGGGATCTGAGAGCACACAATACATTGGGGTAAATGTGTTCCAACAGTCTTTCTCAAAACACACAGCAAGGATAAAAAATAGTTTAATATTATGTTCTGGGTTGATGATCATGATTACTAGGTTGTGAAATTAAAAGACATACTGAAGAGGAAACAAGACCCATTCAGCTTCAAAAAATATCTTGGCAAGTCCAAGACCACCTGCACATTTTATTAAAAAAAAATAATCTTTTGAATTCCAGTTTTCTGTTGCTTCCAAGCAGGATAAACTAGCGATACTGCATACACAGAGTTTAATATGGAGTCTTGGTCTTGCTTCTGGCCAAAACAAACCTTTGCAGTGTGCATGATTCAATATTGCCTTTGTTCTTATAGACTAAAAGAAGTTAGCCTATTTGTAATTGCTCTTACTTAAGACTGAAGTTGCTCTGATAAGAAATCCATAGGTGAGGGCAGCACATACAAAAAATTGCCATTTGATGACAACCAAATCTAACCAGACTGTACTTTCTGCTGAAGATATTAAGAATATAAATAACCTGCTTACAAGACATTGTCTTGTCCTAGTGGAAGGACGGTCATTGATGACTCAGCAGTCCAGTGTAGCACTAATCAATTTTTAAAAGTGTCCTGGAGGTGCCAGCGACATTTATAGCACAAGTACTGGTATTCACTTAGAATGTTTATTAATGCTATTAAGAAGTTAAGTACTTTGAAGGTCATCATAATAACACAGAGGTCTTCTAGATGCTTCCCTTGTTCAATTTTGACTCATTTTCCCAGTTACCTGCAGTATGCAGGTAATACTGCCTAATTACAAGAAGTCTGATGTTTCATTTCTCCTATTTTGGTTGTTTATGTGTACTTGAAGATGAAAAGTGGGAGATAACAAGTGCTAAACAATACTATTTACTATGTAATGTCTAACTAAAATATCACGTGCTTTTTCTTATCTGTTATTGAACAAACATCTGCGTAGTCTAGGAAAGTATGCCTAGTCTGTATCTTCAGACTAAGCATCACCGCACATATTTTAAGCTTCAAACTCCAGAGTTTAAAGAAAAGGCAGAACAGAACAGAAGAGGCAGCATAGTGTCAAATCATTTCAGTATGTAAACAACTGAAAGCCATGGAATCAGTATCTTCTGATGTGGATTTGAAACCATAACATCAGATGACTCAAGATAAGATTCTGTGCTCTTGTGGTTTTCATTATGAATCCAAAAAAGAAAAGGAATTTTCAAACTTTGATTTGCTTGTGCACCACCAAAATACAAAGAAAAAAACCTGTACTTTATCGTTCTGGGGAACTGCTCTTTAAGGGCCAGCCCAAATGTATGTGTGCCATTAATTCTACCCTCTTCTTCCCTGTATTGTCTGATGCCTAATCACAGGGAAAAGTATATGGTGATTTGGGCAGTATTCCCTCACCAAATAAGTGTTAAGTGTCTGCTCTTGCGAGAAGATTGTGGTTTTTTGGTTGTTTGATTGGTTGGTTTTTGAAAGAGGGTAGGTTTAGATTTGATGGTTTAAGGTCCCTTCCAACCCAAGCCATTCTGTGATTCTATGATCTTTTGGTATTAGGAGAAATTCTTTACTGTGAATATGGTAAGGCACTGGCACAGGTTGCCCGGAGAGGCCTGCTTAAGGGGTTTCATCAAGCTAGTCTAGTGCAAAGTGTCCCTGCTCATGACAGGGAGATTGGAACTAGGTCAGCACAATGACCCTCAAGGTTCCTTTCAACCGGAACCGTTCTATGATTCTATGATTTTATGTTTCCACAATTCTATGAAATGTCTCTGGTATCAGTAGTGGTATAGAACATGAGTTTTGGAATGAACTTACTTAGTTCTTTTATCATAGGCTTGTATACATTTTTTTAGAGGACTCTGGTAACATAAAATTGTGTCAACTGTAAAATGGCAAAAATAAATTGGATTTTATAGGCTTCATTTCCCTGTTTTCTAGATTTTATATAGAAATGTGTATTTCAGGCTTCATCAGTTTAACAAAAAAGCCTTACTAATTTCCCTGCAGAAATGCACTTTGATCTACAATTATCTGACTTTGATGATGTTTCTTATCTGTATAATTAACAATTTGGGCTAAAATATTAAAGTATATTGCATGAGAATTCCAACCCTGACTCAGCAGCAAGCAGCGTAGAGGAATCCTCTAAAGGAACTTGAAATATGTTTTATCAGGCAGATGTATATCACATAGTGGAAGTCACTCTAAATTCTTCAGTCTCTTGAAACTTCTTGGTTTTCATTTGGGGCTTTTTTAAGTATTTGTATGAAGCTGAATTAGGGCAGCTAATTCTTAAGGGGTCCAAAGAAAAAACCTGATAATTGTATTGCTTTGATTTGTAGAAACTGAACAGTGCTGAAAATCTAAAATAATGTGGGGAGTTCTTTTCCACTGTCATGCCACAGAGAAGTTGTGTTTTATAGAACATCTAGGAATAGGCATAAATAGGAAATTCCCAGGGGATCATTAGCTCAGTAATATTTATCATGTGCTTAACTTAATCATCATAATTCTGTTAAAGTCAAGGGGTTCAAGTCATACAGGACAGTGTAATAAGAAAGCTCGAATAGCTTATGTGTAAATGAGGTGAGTAAAAGTAACTATGTTTTATGATGAACCAAGTGTACCAAGCATTTGCAAAATTAGGAATCGTGGAATTGTTCAGGTTGGAAAAGACCTCCAAGATCATCAAGCCCAGCTGTTAACTCAGCACTCATACAATTGGCTGTGGGCCATTGATCCAGCCTGTCCAGAGCCCTCTGCAGAGCCTTCCGACCCTGCAGCAAACCAACACTCCTGCCCAACTTGGTTTTATCTGCAGACTGGCTGAGGGTGCATTCACTCCTCTCATCCAGGTCATCGATGAAGATATTAAACAGGACTGGCCCCAATACTGAGCTCTGTTGAACTGACTTGTGAGCAGCTGCCAGCTGGATGTAACTCCATTCAGCGCCACTCTCTGGACTCGGACAATCGGGCAGTCTTTTATCCAGGAAATAGT
Organism: Edolisoma coerulescens; assembly: GCA_013397115.1. Taxonomy (NCBI): domain Eukaryota; kingdom Metazoa; phylum Chordata; class Aves; order Passeriformes; family Campephagidae; genus Edolisoma; species Edolisoma coerulescens. The sequence goes on along the minus strand of VWZW01008218.1, from coordinate 1,136,232 downwards.
GCACTCCTCCAAGCCATGAGCATCTGTTTTCTCCAGGATAATTCTGTGGGATATGGTGTCAGAAGCTTTACTAAAGTGTCTTGGGTCTGGCTGAGATGGAGTTAATTTTCCCCACAGCAGCCCTCACAGTGCTGTGGTTTGCATTTTTATTTAGAAAGGTGTTGATGACACAGCAGTGTTGTGGCTACTGCTGAGCAGTGCTGGCACAGCATCAGCGCTGTCCCTCTGACATTCTGCCCATCAAGTGGCTGGGAGTGGAAAAGATCCTGCAAGGGAGCACAACTAGGCCCAAATAAACCAAAGGGGTATTCCATACCATATCACATCAGTTCAGATAGAAAAGCTAAGGGAGGGAGGAGGAATGGGGGGCATTCATTATTTTACAATGTTTGCCTTCCGGAGCAATGCTGAAACTCTGCTTCCTGGGACGTGGCTGGATATCGCTCCCTGATGGAAAGTAGAGAATAAAGTTTTTTCTCTTTGTTTATGCACACCAAACTTTTGCTTTTTTTTTGCTTTAGTAAACTGCTTTATCTTAGTGTTCTCCAAGATTTTGTCTCTTTAAAAACAATTAACGTACCTTACAGGACTGGCACTCAATGCAGGGTAGGCATCTGCGTTTTATACCAGAGGCCTCAAAATACCATCTCCTTGTTGTCTCCAGAGCAGTAATTGTGGTTTCTTGAGGTCACTTCCAACCTCAACCATTCCACAATGGCATCTACTACAGCTGAGAGAGGAGTGGCGATGGGTGGAACACATTGGTCCTAAGAAGCAGTGCTTGCCTTTCCCATCTCGTCCATCCTGCTCTTCCTTTCTCCCACTCTCCTGCTTTCCCCATGTGCAGCAGTAGCAGGAACATGGAGTCCGGTTCTCTACATCTCTGGGCCCAGCTGTGCCCCTTTTCCTTGCCATTCTCCATTCCTCGTGTAGGTGCACTCAGTTCTGCTTACCCAGCTGAGAAACCTTGGGTTAACTCTCAGAGTTTGTAGCATGATCCCAATCCTAGAGAAGGGCTGCCCTGGCTTGCTCTGGCTTTTGTGCACCTACAGGGATTTGACATCAGGATATTAAAAGAGTCCTAAGAAATACCATGAAGGCTCTGTGTTGGCATTCTCTATATTAAGAATTTGCCCACTAATGCAGGGAAATTTAGTAGTAATTTTTTAGTCAGTTGATTCAAGCTGTATTTAAGAATTGCCTCCAAAATCCCTGCTGTTGTATTCATGAGGTTGATTACATTATACCACATTTTGGATAAAAGGGAGCACTTACATCACTGCTTCTGGTGAGGTTCTCTTGGCTAAATTACGGGGTTACGTACATTGTTTGGCAGTTTGTTTCAAATCAGTCTCCTGTTTACAAAGCTGAGGAAGTGTCCTGTTTATAGTGTGAAACTAGTGATACTTTCTTTTGGGAGTTTGGGTTTGGCTCTAATATTTTTGGTAGTGAATAAATCCTACATGATCTCCAGCTTCCTATTGTACTTGAGTAATCTTCAGTTTCATGTTTCCTTTTTGATTTGTATCCCATGCTGTGAAGGCAAACATCCCATGTTTCTGCTTTGGCAATTAGAGCTTTGCATATTTGGAGATGGTGCAGGAGGACACACTTTTACCTTCTGTTCAAACTTCCTGCCAATGTATTTTAGCCCTGCTGTGCCTTGGGACTTGATGATGTTTAGACTCTGTAAAACTATTTATTAAACTCTAGGTCCACAAAAAACTTGAAAAATAGCCATCTTGACTTTTGTTGCATTAAAATCAATGACAAAACTTCCATCAGCCCTTCTTGTGGCAAGGCCTGGCACACAGTTCACATGAATTAATACAGGATAAAATAAAATGCTTAGTTATTCAGTGATGAGTTTGTAATAAAATCAAAGACTCATAGAAATGTTTGGTTTGAAATAGACCCTAAGATTGAGTCCAACTATAAACATAGCACTGCCAAGCCCACCACTAAACCATATCCCTTAGTGTCACATCTACCCATCTTTTAAATACCTCTAGGTCCAGTGCCTCAAACGCTTCCCTGGGTAGCCTGTTCCAGTGTTTGACAACCTCTTCAGTGAAGAAGTCTTTCCTAATATCCAGTCAAAACCTCACTTGGTGCTACTTGATGACTTTTGCTCTTGTCCTCTCGCTTGTTACTTGGGAGATCAAACCCCACCTGGCTACACCCTCCTTTCAGGCAGTTGTAGGGAGTGATGAGGTCTCCCTGAGCTTCCTTTTCTCCAGGCTGAACATCCCCAACTCCCTTGGTGACTCCTCATCAGACTTGTGCTCCAGACCCTTCCCCAGCTCCGTTTCTTTTTGGATGTGCCTCAGCACCTCTCCTTCTTTCTTGTAGTAAGGGGCTTGTGTAGGTAAGATTTACAATACTCACAGTTAAAATGTTCAATTAGTGTCTGAGCACTGAGAAAAACCAGACAAATCCTTTGCAGTGATAGAGACGGAGGGGTAACTGATATAGTTACAGATTGTGTAGCAAAAATACAGAACAAAGCCTTGTATTCAAATGTCCAGTTTCTTTTTCTCCTGTATTGACTGCCTTATGTGTCACCGACAGGATATCCTACAACTGACTTCAGATGCCGTACATTTCTAAACAAGACTGTAAGGAAACCTGTCAGTATTTTTCAGTGTCTTGCATTGTTTCTGTTTGTTTTTAAATAGCTTCCAAACATAATATGCATGGGTTTTTGTTATTGTTTCTTTTTGGATCAGTTGCAAAAGATTTTTCTCATAGTTGAATGTATTTCTAATCTGATGTGACTCACAAAAAAAGTGGATTGAGGATAAAGCAGAGACCCAGACTGGTTAGAGAGAAGGAATAAAAATAGATACACAGAATGTTGATCACCGGAAGAACTGTGTAATCTGGACACCCTTTATGTACTGTTCTGCCCTTAATTTTTCAGCCAGTTTTCTCAAAAAAGATAAATCCTTTGCCTTAACAAACCAGTGGCAGTAGTACTGAGTGAGAGCAGCAAGTAGGTGGTGATAATGCCTTGAGATTCTTTGTGGAGATGGACCAACACAGCTTCTTAATCGTGATACCACAGCAGGGATAATCACTGATAAGAGTGATTTCACTCACACATCCAGATGTCAGTAGAAAGGTTTAAGACCTCCTAGCAGAAGCCTACAGAGAATTTGCTGCTTTGAAATTGATAGAAAGTCCCAAAGTTAGGGCACTGTTTCTCTTTGTGAATCAGGCTGTAGTCCTGTTCCCTTGCTCCATTGGTTACATTCTCGTTACTTTGTTAGGTGTCTGAATGTTTGCGGTCGGCACAGGGGGATGCTGGTTTGCTTTGTTGCTGTCCATATGGTGTGACCTGGGGTTCCCAAACCCCCAGGTATGCATGTATCAGTGCTACTCTAGTGAGATGTCTTTGAAGTTGTGAGAAGAGGAAAGGGATTCTTTGCTTCTTTCATCCTCCTAATAGAAGAGAATTGTTCTATACCTGAATAGGCTTGGTTTTATTTTTGTTTGGACATAACACTTGTCACCCAGGAGAGCTTAATGATATGGTATGTGTTTCTCACCAGTTCCTGTCATTTATAAATCCTGGAAAATTAAACTCTTCTTTTAAACAACATATAAAATTCTTGCATCATATAGTAGTGATCTGGCTGCTCCTAGTACGTGTGTGGTCTGCTGTTACATAATTAGCATGTGCAAACATTTGAACCTCCAGAGTCAGTTCTCTAATGGTGCACACCCTGTTTACTCTGCAGTATGCTCAGGGTGTCTTGAGTGGTGCCTCTGAGAAATGGCTGCAGTGAGAACCCCACCTTTGCAGCACCCTTGAGTAATATTGGGGTGTCTTGGGTCTGTCCTTGGACCTGCATGGCAAAGCTCCATCTCCATACATACAGCCTGCCTCCCAACAGACTTCAGGAAACAAGTAATTCCCTTGGCCACATGACAACATGGAAACAAGCATCACTGCAGAAATAAACTTGTTTGCACTGCAGAGGAACCTCGTCCTGTACTCTAGCATGCACTTGAGGACTGATCCTCCACCTGTGTTGTTCCCACACTGGCGAGCACAGGAGGATGAGAAGTGGATTAGCATGGCTGCTCAGCCTGCTCTTTCCCCAGTCTCCTAACTGGTCACAGCACACACAGTAAGCCTTTCCTGGGCAGCGTTCATGCATTTGACAGTATTTTCCTGCAGGCAATATCACTACATGTAAATATCTTTAGTTTCACTGTAGAGGTTGAGCCCTGGCAGCTTGGAGAGGCAGAAGTGCCACCCACAGCCACTGTTGTATGTGGGAGAGCCTTACCAGGGTGCAGCCATCGTTCTAATGCTGTGGCCTTGCTGTCTGTGCTGTCCTACCTCCTGTCTGCTTTCCTGCTCAGAGCTGCCACTGTTTTTGCAGACTGAGAGCTGTGTTACACTCTGAGGTAAAATAACAGGGCACATGAATAGCCAGTTTTGGGGAACAAAGAATTACACAATATGACAGTGTGATGTCCTGTATAAAAATCAAATATCTTGGTTTTCACATGCTTGTCTGAGTATGACTTCAGTAGCACGGGAGTCGAATAGCAGTCTCTTCTCCAGAGAAACCCGAGAACAAAACAGGGAAAGCTATTATTCTGGTTTTGTTACTTTGCACTTTTGTTCCCTGGCTTTGGTTTCGTCTAATGCAAAAGGATGTATAGGAAGGTCACGAAGAAGAAATCATAATGACTTGATATGTCAGTTCAGTTTATCTTTTTGAAGAATGACTTTAAAGGCTTTTTTATCAATGTGTGCAGGATATTTTTCAATGCTTGCAGGAGCTCCCTTTTATTTTTGTACAGGGATCTTGTCTCAGGATTTGTCTCCAATGACTATGCCATTTCCTGATTCTCCTGCTATCTTTTGTGCCATCACCAACCCTTGCAGGGCCTAAAGTTAAACCTTGTCAGGCAGATTGCTTTTAAAGCTTACCTTAGGTGAGGGAAAAAAGTGTCACCTGTTTTTCTTATCAGAAGTGAGACAGAATATATTTCTATATATGCTTTTGCAGTGAAGTGATAGCAAATTTAAGTACCTGTCACTGTAGTTTTGACAATGAATTCCTAGCATATAATTTTCAAAAAGATAGTTGAAGGTACCTTCAAAGGTATTTGGCCAACCCAGAACAAAAATACTGTGAGCTGACTTTTTTTCTTTCTAGGGAGATACCCAGCCTAGTTACCTAATGCAGCTCCTGCATCCCTTCTGTTTTCATAGGTGGGGGAGAATCATTTTCTTCGCTTGTTCATTATAAATCAGTATTGTAGATTTTATTTAGTTTTATTTTACATTCACCATGGCTAAAGCAAAGCTTATTCTTAAGAGACAAACCACCATGAACTCCACGGTATTATCATTATCTTGCTGATTTGATGTTCTTGCCAGTTAAAAATTGCTTAAAATTGCCACATAAAACAGAGGATCCGATGCCAGCACGTGAAACTGGGCAGTTCTCTAAATTGGTTTTGACAGAGGTTCCTGTGCGTGCAGCAGCAGCTGGCAGAGCTTTTCACAGAGCATGAGTGGGGCTGGTGAAAGAGCTGACTTGAAAAAACCCAGGGAGCTCCCACTGGGGACTTGGCTGAACCTCTGTCAGAGAGCTGCATATGACATGCAAGATACACTGTACTTGCTTATGGTGGATACTAACAAAGAGTTCTTACCCATAATGATTGATGAATAATTTCACATGGAATGTCCAATTTTTCCTGCACATATGCACAGCATTTCTGTTAAAAAGCTGGTACATTTTGACTGTCTGATGCTGACATCTGAGGCCCAGAAAAAGGAAATTGAGAATAGACTGGCAGTACTCAAAGCTGAAGATTTCTATAACCTGTCAAATCCCCACATTTTCTATATTCAAAACAAAGCACTGCTCTCACAAACTTTTCCCTAAATACATGCTTTTAAAATAAAACAAAGGAAAGCAGCCAGAAAGAAAGAAAGCATCAGAGACATTTTCATTTTTATTTCAGTTTTTGCCAGGNAAAAAAAAAAAAAAAGAGCTCTGTCAGATCACTGAACATGTGGGTATAACCTGAGACATGCTTTGGAAAAGAAATTCAAAATCACATTAGCTACAAAGTTGAATTGACTTTGCAACCTTGTTAAATGTTCAAAGTAAAGAAAACAGAAGAACCAAAAAATGTAGGGGTTTTTAATTGTTGTTATGGTGGTGGGTTTTTGGGAGGTTTTGGGGTTTTTTTGTGGATTTTTGGGGTTTTTGGGGGTTTTGTGTGTGTGGTTTTTTTGTTTGTTGGTTTGATTGGTTGGTTGGTTTGGTTTTTTTTTTTTGGTAGATGCATTGTAGGGACAGACACAGCAGGAGTAAAGGGTGAAATCATGCATGTTCAGCCAGGTGCATCACCAGCTATGTACTGAGTGTCAGAGGGAAGATGAGGAAGCAGCTGCAGCCCTGCCTCACTTCCCCAAATAATCTTCCCCTTGGGTATACGAACACAGTGCAGTAGAAGGGGGGGGTCATTGTAAATAATGAGTTGGATAATGTACTAAGACTCCTCCTTACTCCCGGCTGAAGTAACTGCTCCATGTCTTGCTGGTGAATGTGGAAGGGCATCCCTTTGTTTCAGTGTGCACAGGATGGGGCTCCCTCCTGCCTCTCCCTCTGTGTCTGTATAACTGAAGCCACAGCTTAGCCCTGTGTCAGCAAGCAATCTGATATATTGCCAGATTTACTTTTCACAGTTCCTCCGTGTGGTACTGCAGCTCTTGCTAAGAAAAAGATCTCCCTGCTCATTTCAGGGTGGTTGGACTAGATGACCTTCAGAAGTCCCTTCCAAACAATTTATGATGATATGATTCTCTGAAAAACAGATGATGTGTTCATTCCTCACTGAGCTGTGTGGGAGAGACAGTCCATGTGCACCTCATGTGAGATATATATATATTTTGTGCATTTGTTTGTCAGTGCATGCCATTTTTACTTCCTGTGGAAAATGGACACTAGGTGTAGATCCTGTCCTCACCTTGTTCCCAAGACTGGGAATAATGCAATTTTAAACATTGTGTGAGTGAGTTCAGTTTGTTAAAAAGTAATTTACTGTAATTGTGACCTTATTAATATAGTGTGATTTCAGCTGCTGCTCACCTCTTAATAATGAGCGGTAAATAAAATGCTAATCTATTTTACAGTTCTTGTGTTGCGAAAGTTCAGGTACTCACATAACTTAATTAGCACTAATTTCCCCAGTACACTGATTAATTTCTCAAATTTGTCAGTTTTTAGACATCTTTGCTGAAAGTAGTCAAACTGTAATGAAGCTGGTATTGCCACTGTGGCTTGAGGTCTGTCTTTTCAGTATTAACTGGTATTCTTTACATTCATACTCTGTGAATCCATATTTGACTTTTGGTAGAGAAGAGAAGGAATAGTGTATAAAACAATCATGGCTTTTCTCCCTTGTGGTTGACAGAGGAGAAAGGAATATTACAGAAAACATGAGGGGGAATGTCTTCATGTGTGCTCCCCTCTAGATCTGGTGTGTGAATGCTGTCCTGTATGCAAAGAAACATTTGACTGAGGAATACAGTATCTAGCATTGTGTCTCATAAATCCATCAGGATCACTCAGTTGGTACTGGGGCAGCAGCTGATACTGTCTAATTTTAAGTATATAAATTATGAGTTACTCTTTTACAATCCACATTATCCTTCAGTGGTTGCTGTCTCTGTCCCTATGATTATTCTGGTAACTTCTAAACTGAAAAATGAATACCTCAGACAGCTCCTCATAAAGAAATCGTCTGCTGAAACATGATTCAGGCTTACATTCATCATGCCAGTGGTGGTGATGTTCAGTGGAAGGCTTAGGGATTCTCTGGAGATCTCTGGTTTCTAGTGCTCTCAAGGATCTGGTTTTAAGACCTTAACCAAATTCTGCCACCTTCTCCCACATCCTGTTTGTTTAAGAGAGGTGGTTCCCGTGCCTGTGTGTGTAGCAGGTGGTCTGTCTGTGGAAAGGTAATCACTTGCAGTCTTGCTTGATTCTAGTGCAAATATCTGTTTCCATAGAGCATTACAAAGATAGTACGAAGTCTCTATGCTGTCACATTTGCATTTTTTCCTTTGTCTCTTCCTGCCGGACCAAATTCAGAATAATCCTTTTCTGTTTGCCTCTGTTTTGCAAAGAATTCCTGCTATGGACCAAGTGACATTATCAGCCAGTGAGAAGGTTTATTATGTCACATGTAGTTAGGATTTCTCTCGAATAAGTGCAAAGTTTTATAGATTCATTTCGTTTCAGAATCCCTGGTAGCATGCATGGATTTAAGCTGATGCTGATCTCTCAGTAGCTGGGACCTAACTCTGAATTTAGGTGTCAAAATGGTACATTTTTGTTAACAGGCCCTACAACCTTCTGTTTAAAATCTATGCAGGACTTTTTATTGTTCTGATAGATATTGAAAAGGAGGTCATGCTTTTTTGCTTCTACAGTTTTGAAGTTATATAGACATAAAACTTTCATGCTACAGTAATTAGTTTGTTGTTCTTAGATATAATATTGGTTTATATTTCAATGAAAATCTTTCTAATCCTATGATGTTTTGAAGAATTGATATTGTATGATCTTGATTAAATTAGTAGCTTTGTGAAGGTCTGTTTACTTTTTCTGTATTGTTTACATCTGTTGCATTGCAAACAATGCTGATGGTGCTGCTACACTCTGGAGACTGTTCTGCACAAATCTCCATAAAATCTGCAAGCTTTTCTTTGTGACTAAATATAAATATATTTTTCTTTAAGGTAGGGCTCAATTGCATAATAAAAACATTCTTAATAAAAAATGCATGCTATCTAGTTTGAAAAAGAAACCCATTTGAAATCATGGCAGCTTATTTGAAGATGTAAGCAAAATGTAATACTTTGCAAATGTAAGACATGATATTGGATAACTGCAAGATACTTTCATTGAGATCTGTCAAATTCTACTTGAAATATTGCTGTTTTCTTAATTGTGTATGGAATTGAAGAACTATTTTTATCTCTTGAGGTCAGCTCAACTTTTGCAACCATAGCACAGTGGGATGCAGTTCATTAAATATCAGTATGGACCACATTTACAGTAGATTGAATAATGGTGTTGGCTTTTTTTTTTTTCAAAATCTGCAGTCTTCAATTGCTACTGTACAGAAATGTTGCTTTCATTATTCCTGGTTTCAATTTACCTGACAGTTGTAGAGTGAATATTCATTTTTCATTTTGTTCAGTTCACTCAAAATCGAGAAGTCAGTTTCGGCTTATGAAAGTCCCCAAACCAAACAGATCATGAACAAAACAACTGGTTTTCTCTTTTAGTCCATAAGTAAAAAACAAATGTATGAAGTCAGCACTGCAGAGAAAAATATCCAGAATAAAAATAGGAACACACCTGCACAGATGCTTTCAAGAAGATCTAAATTTTCATTTTATTTTGGGGCCCTTGAATCATTTCAGATATACGGCTGCTATTGTGTGAATAGGAGCCATGGGAGTTGATTAATAAGTAGATTTTCTTTGTTTACTTAGTCAAACATATTATGGTACTTCTTTTTCTGATATTTTCAACACAATTAGGTTATTTTTCTAAACTAAGAACTATTTAAAATGCTGGGATACATACATTTTAATTGAATTCTGATTTCTGTCTGGATGGGGCTTGATGAAAAACATAGTCAAAACAACTTTCATTATTATGAATATATTCTCTGACATCTTAAAAATCATAAAATTCAGGCTGCACAATATATGTATGATGAGGCAAAATAGCTTTAAATATTATTAAACATAACTCATCTTCCTGAGCAACAGAATTACTTGATCTTATGCTAAGTTATATTTAATTGCAGACAGTGTGTTCTTGGTGGTGGTATCTTTAAATATTCTTTTAAAACAAGCAATCTTGAAAAGTAAAAATGAAAACTCAGAATAAAATTAAAGATATAAAGATACATTTCCTACCAGTACCTTTAGAACCCAGCTGAAATCTCAAATATGATTCAGTCCATCTGCCCAGCACCACAGTAGATCAGAAAATATGTCATGAAGTCAGTTACTTTATTTCAGGTCCTGGCTGCAGGCCTTTGAAAATTGTGGCCTTTGAAATGTTTGTATATATATGTACAGCCATCTTTATGTATGTGTTAGTTTGCCTTGTTCTTTGGGGATTCATACACGTTGACATTTAGATTCAGTCTGCCTTACCCTTTAAATGAGGCTTAAATGCAGCTGGTAGAGAAAAAAAATTCACTTTAAAAGACTTTGGTGGTTTGAAAAATGGGGCATCTTGCTAAAGCTTCCCTTATAATTGAGGGGGAGAGAAAGACACCTGCAGAGAACTGCTCATCCCATTTGTTTCAGATGTCCACCTTCAGGTGCGATGAATTACCTTCTGCATGTGTCTTCTTTTTGCACTCAACACAGAGCAGGTCTAGGGCAAGTAGGTCACTAGCACAGCAAGCTCACAAAAGTACCTAAAAATACTCCAGTTTTTATTACTGTCTGAGAAATGTGGTTTGGATCTTCTTGGTCTCTTCTAAATGTGGCATCTTTAGGATAAGATTAAAGATTTCTTTAGAGTGATGAGCAATGGCATTATACTAGTTATTTCTGACTATCAGGTCATAACAGTCCATTACTCTGGGAAATGTGAACTTCAAGAATAAACGTTCACTACCACTGCTTTTGGGGTAAAATGTGGAGGGTTGACACTACTGTTTGAATAAGAGCAGATTTAGGGTTAGATTCGGCTTCCCTTTTTTTTTTTTTTCCAGGATACCAGGCAGTTATTAAATAGATTTAGGCCAGCACATATTTGACAAGATCTTATGTTAGCAATTTTTTATGTGTACAGGGGTCAACTGAGATTAATACGTCTCACCCCTGCCAGCTGGTTTAGGCCTCATAATGGCGTTAGTGTCTGACTCATGGAGAATGAATTTGTCAGAGGTTTATGGCAGGGTCTGAAATCACTGCTTGTAAGGAAGCAGCTCTTGGCAGCATCTGGTTGAAGGTCCATAGTCACAAAAGTTGAGCCAGGAGTCGCTGCAGAGTTGCAAGTACTGGAGGGAAAACGGATTGATTGAATACTGCAAAGAACATTATAAATCTTGTGGTAACATTCTTAGGACGATACTTTGGGTGTGGGCTGGTTGTATGGACATGTAAGTGCAGACATTAATTTACATTTTTTGAGCCCACTAGCTCTATAGTTTCTGAATCTTTTCAGTTGTGTTTGTCTCATTGCTCAACTAACTCTTTTCCCTTTCTCTCTCTTCACTCATCCTGACCAAACCCACTCAGGCATAATGCTGACTGAAAGATCTGTGCCTGCAGATCTCCTGTCTGGAGCAGCTGTGGTGCATGCAGTCACTGACTTCTACATGTGTTCCTGCACCTCAGACTGTGTAGTGGGAAGTATTTGGTAGTTATCTACTGCTCACATGCTGTAAGATACTGTTTTCCCTTGTTGATCAGAAGATGCAAAAGCAAAGAAAAAAAAATAATCCCAAATATGTTTAGAATTTGTTTTCTAATTTTCTTCCTTAAAATAAACCTACCTAAACGCAGATATAAAATGTCTAAATCTTACTGTGTTAAAGCTTAAACATTATTTAATATATTTTATTGAAATCAAGTATAATTCTCTGTCCAGTAGAAGTATTGCAACCTTAAGGCTTTGTACCTCATTGGTAGGCTGCCTGACAGAGTTCAAGAAGCATTTGGACAACACTCTCAGGCACACGCTGTGACTCTTGGGGATGGTCCTGTGCAGGGCTGGGAGCTGGACTCCTTAATCCTGGTAGGTCCCTTCCAACTCAGTTTATTCTGTGATTCTTTGATTCTGTGAATGTGAGTGCATTCCAAACTTTTCCCAGTGTTAAGGCATACCGTAATGTTCTCCCCCTGGATTGGCTGCTGAACAGTGAAGATGAGGCTCTTCCCAGCTCCCTGGGAGACATTAATACAGTCTCTCTTCTCTCTGTTTTCCTGCTAGTCTTGAGAAAGCTTACAGAACTGAAATACCTTTGAGGCTTTATCCTCAGTTTAGCCAACAGGTTCAGCAGTTATTAGGGAAACTCACAAATGGGGATATAGGCGTAGAGCAAATCCACTCTGGTGATGTTATTGAGTGCTTAAGGATTAAAAAATAGATTTTGTGTATACCTAGAAGTCCATTTATGGAAACAGTACAGCATGAAATCAGGCCTCACTGCTGCCTAAGCTCTCATCTCACAGGAGGATGGAATAAACTATCAGTGGCTTCAATGGGAATAGAGTATTGGGAGCTTTCAGAAATCCCCATCTAGTCATATTTTTATTTCTCAGAGAGCTATGAGTATTTCAGATACTAGAATTTAAACACGTAAAGGAAGAAAGTCAGAGTTATAGAAAGTAGGGAACTTCTCTTCTTTTTCAAGAAGAGAAAATTAATGTCTCTTTAAAATGGTAATAGTCAAAACAAATTAATGAAAGCAAGAGTCTGGAGAGATTCTGTTCCATTAAGAATGAACATAAGGTTGTATATCTAAACTTGCCAGTAAAGGTAGTTAATGTATAATTCCTATCTGAAAGTAGAACATAATATTATAAATGACAGTTTGCATGGGAGAAGTAGCAGAGAGGTAAATCATATTTTGGATATTAGCTTGAGATTTATATTGTGTTAGGAACACCATGAGTCTGTGACGTTTGTTTATCATTGTGCAATGGCTCTGAAACCAAAATAATTGCAGCTAGAAACTATTTTCTGACCATCCAAATATTGCTTCTGTTTCACACATACTGAATTTACAACACAACTAAAACTTCACAACTCAGCATGCCGCATTTCTTTCTTTTCAAGAAAAGACCCAGCCAGTATTTACCCAAGCTTTACATTATTTTCTTTCAACTACTCATGGTAAAAAAACTGTTTGCAACTTGGATGTTCGTCTCCACAAATAATTTGCAGTTTAAATGGTATAACTATTAACTAGTTGTCTTCTCAAAGTTAAGCTTGAAAAGCTGATATACAGAAACATCCAGTGGGGACTTTAAGTGTTGCTTTTTTGTCTTACTGCTATGAGGCATCTTCTATTCGGTTAAATGAACTGCACAAAAAAAAAAAAAAAAAAAATAAAAGAGCTAGTAAATAGAAGTGCAGAAGTGAGAGGATGTATGAATGGCACAGTACAGAAAAGCTAAGATGGGATTCTTTTTTTGACCCTCTCTGGGAACATGATGGAACCCAATTTAAATGAAAAACAATATTTCTGTAGAGGTCTCATAAGGATTTATTTACTCAATAAATTCACTTGCAAAAGTTCATGTGGTAGAAGGCTTGATTCAGAATATTTCTAAAGAGTACTTGATTGCATCCAATGTGAGACAAATGGTTTAATATGTTTTGAGCAGTGCTAAGACAGTTCTGGACTTGACCATATGCCCTGAAAGATAATGACATTACTGTCTTTGTTTCCAAAGTTCAGTACTTGACCCTGAATGAAATTGAATAGAAACTGTCATTAACTTAACCGAATGTTTATAGGGCTAGGAATCCAAATAGAACTAAAAAAAAAAAAAAAAAAAAGTATGAAGCAAAAGATGTTTTCCTTTGTTATCTAATATCACAGAATTGCTTATGCCTGTTGTTGTTTTAAGTTGCCCTTTGAGGAACTTGGCACAAGCACTATCAGAAGAGAGATATCAGACTGAATGACTGATTTGACCTGTTTCAGCAGAGTCCCTTCTTGGCTCCTATTATTGAGCTTAGATTAAATAGGAAAGCAAAGGCAGATATGTGTAATATGTTGGAGATAATCGTTTGGATAAGCTGTGGCTGGTTTTCCTCTCCTCTGGTTATTATCTGTTGACACACTGAAAAAACTCACTTGGAAGTGATCAGAACCAAAGGATCTCAGCATCAGTCCTCTCTTGGACTGAATAGCTGTCCACTAGGGGAAAGGCTGGTTCAGAATGAAGGAACTGAAGAGAGTAATAGCATTTTGTATCTAAATTTTAGTCTGCACATTGAAGGCTTTCAACATGCATTAAAAGTAAAGCTAAAGTCCTCCTTTCTCTTCCTGCAGCTCTCCATCTTTTCATTTGACATCTTCATGAGGTTCACAACTGTTAGGTGGCTTTTTCCTCCTCCTTTCTGGCTTGATCTTAAAATGCTGAGAGCTGTGGCTCAGATACAGCCACAAATTTAAATGTGTTTGATCCTGGGAGTAGATTACTTGGTGTCCTGTTTTGCAAGCCTGTGGTCTCTCTACCCTAAGATATAGTCCACTTTCAGAGATTTGTTTTGCCTTGTGCCTGGAGTCTTCTCGCCTTGATAGCGCTTTCCCATTCTTTGACTGAACTATTTGTGTCCTTCATTTTCCTGTGCAGTGCATTCCACTTTGTAGCCCTCAGTAGGGGTAAGTACTGCCTCATGCTACCCACAGCTTGTCCTTCTCTTGTCATGCCTTTTTTATTATGCTGTATTAAGCTCATTTTTCTGGGGTCTGAGGCTTTGCCCATTAACAAAGCTGCATCTGTCTTCCTGCTAGGCAGTAATCCTAAGGTAATTTCCTGCTCTTCACACTTTCTATGAAATCCTTTTCTAAAATTCACATACTTCATTTGTGCCAGTACTTCACCTTTTTCCTCTTTTAGCTTACACTGCAGTTGAAAGGGTTGCTGCAGTCCAAGTCTCTGTATGCAGGTCAAGTGAACTTCATCTTAAAAATAGTATATTCTTTGCTACTACTGTTACTACTTGGGGGCTGTAACAAAGCTGCTTAGCAACCTTCGTACCATTCTGACCATGATTCGGATGTGCCAAGTTTACATCTGTTTGCTCCCAGATGAACTCTTCCCTCCGTGTTGGGTGTTTCTCTTTCTTTGAAATTAACACTGTGGTGTATTTATAGAAAATTATCATGTTGTGTACTGATAAACTGACCCTTGCTAATAGGAAGATGTTCCAAGTAATTTTGTTTCCTACTCCCCTCTGGAATGCAGAATTAGCACGCTGGTCTCCAGTTTTAGCATGTGAGGGCTATACTGCTCTTCAAGCTATGGACAGTGTATTAAGAGTGCTTGAAGACTTAACAGAGATGACAGATGAATTAGGTTTTGGGTGCTAAGCTATTAAAATGCTTTTCTGAATGACAATAAGTATTTTTATGAGCAGTGAACTGATAAATATTGGTTTCTTTAGAGTTTTCATCCTTTATGATGAGAACCACTGTGGATTCCCTGATACCTGGTATGGGTCCTCCAATTGTGCAGCCTTTTTCTGAGCCAGCGTCATTAGCAGAGTCCCTTTTCCTAGCTGGGGTCCTGTTGTCTCTTAACTTGCAGAAATACTGCACCTTGCAGTCTCTCTTCCTACCTCACCTCGGTTCCAGTTGGCTTGAAGGCTAAAAATCCAGTAGTGGGTATTGGCAAGGAGGCATGGAGACTTAGTGTGCTTCCATGGGTAGCCAGCTCTAAAATTCTGCCTGCAAATGTGCTGCCTTGTACAGGATCCCTTTGGATATTGAATGCTATTGTTCATGCTTCAATCAAAGTATAATTATTAAATTACAGCTCACCAAGTGCACATCTCACATACTTAAAAATAGTAAGACAGTTTGACAAAAAATATATATGACTCTTGTGGGAACAGTTAGAAGGCCAGTCTCCTACCTGGACTAGCTCTGTCTGTTTATCACAGTTCTTTCTGGAAAGTGGAGATAATGTTGACACTCTTGAAATACCAGGCATACACAATCCATTGAGGTGGTTAAGTGTTAGAGCTCTAAAGCTTTGCACCTCTGGGATTTTCTGTTGGCTTAAGTGGAAGAAAGTGAGCAAGAGCATTTGACACTCATGATTTACTGGGTGTTAAATACTTAGGAGGATTCTCCATCAGAGCGAGTCCCAACTTTCAACACCCATTTTTTGAACCTCTTGCTTTCAAGAGCCTTATTTTTTGGCCCTGAATCAAGATAACACTCAAGCACATACTTCCATCCCATTGACTTCAGTAGCATTAAGCTTCTTTGTGTCCATGCATGTACATCCTAAACAAAGGGCTGATTGCAGAAGTTACGTGAACCAGTAGCCTAAAGGTGAAAATCTCCTTCTGGGATGCACTGTCAAATCCTCATACTTAGGAGATCACAGTGCTGCTATGTGCCAGCAGCTAGAACAAGGGGGATTTTCAGCAGAAGTTTCATGTTACTGCTGGGTGAAATGTTACCAATGTTTGCTCTAATATATTTGGTACTATTAGTTGGTGGGGGTTTTTTTCTGTTGAGAGGGAGATTGTGTTTTAAGAATGAATGAGGCTAACATAAACAGTACAAAAAAGAAACTCGAATACTTTTTTAGGGTGGAAACTTTGAGGAATCTTTCTCTTACACTGAAATCTCTTTCCACTCCATCTGTCCATTACCATTATTCCCATTGTGGTTGCTGATCACCATGTAAATGTTGAATTGAAAGACTGATCTCACCATCTCTCTCATTTCTAAACAAAAGCTATGTTTTTTTGAGTCTTTGAGACCTTTTTCTTGATTCATGCTACTGTAGCTTGAATGATTTCATCAGAAGTAGGGTACTACAAAGGAGAGGCCTGATGCATTACAGCTGTAATGCTGACAGTGGCCTTTCAAACAATGCCGTTGTGGTGGGCTCACATTATTGTTATAAAAGCAGGGGATTTTATCCCAGGGAAGTTATTCTACAAGAAGAGTTCTTTCAGAACTGGTTAGCAAATTATAGACCAGAAAAAACCACTAGATTGATTCTGGAATTCTTCATTAAGCAGAGCCCAGTATTTCACCAAATGGTTACTTCACTGCAATGACATTTTTCTGAATAGGTTTAGAGGAAATTTTTGTTTCATTACTTAAAAATCCTATTTTAAAACATTTAAACTTCTAGAATCCATTGTTGAGTTATTCCACTGGTTTGGAGTTAATTTAATCTCATTTTCAGTCTGAATTTGTCTAGGCTTGTCTGAACTGTAGCAGCTTGCAGTGCCTCAAATATAAATATTTGTGATAATGGTAATGAGAATAGAAGATGTGTACTGGCTAAGAAAATTTTCAGTTGTGAATTTGCTCTATTGTGAGAGACTACTCCCAGCATTTTAAAGCAATAAAATGACTTGTTCTTTATGTCAGTTTTATACAGTTTTGTCACTTAAGAAACTGACTGGAATTCAGATTTTTCAAGACAACTTTAAACTTTATTACTAAACTTTAAAATAAGATGTGACATGAAGTCAAATAGCCCTGCTATACTTATGTGAGGTATGTGTCAGGATGATTTCCAGACTCAGAGCAGCTTATGATGTACCAGTGAAAAGCACTGTCATAACACAACCACTTTGCCAAAAATACATACCTTGCTTTGTATCCTGGATACTTCATGAAGGTTGTTGTTATGAACAGATTTTTTTTTCCCCATGGTATTGGGGCTGTTCCTTTCCATGTGGGAGAACTCTGGAATTAGCTATTTTCCAGATGATAAAAGGGGACCTCTGTCTCCCATCTTCTACGTCCTAAGGCATCTTGTGTTCCCTCTGATGTCTGCTCCCCTCTGCCCTCCTTACTGCTGAAGAAGGTCTCACATAAAATTTTGGAAGTGTGGACCATTACGATTCATGCTTATCAGTCCCCAGAAACCTGGATTGCTGTGAAACAGTGGCACATATGCAGTTATTTAAGCCATGGGGTCTGGAGGACGTGGTTTTATGTGTAATGTCTTTTTTTTTTTTCCTTTCCTATGATGAAGAGAGATGTTTAAGTTTTGTTTGGGAAATATCTGAATGCAGCCACTGTCTCCAGTGTGGTGGTCCTTCAGATTTGGTGTAGCTTCATGATACTTTGTTAGCCCCACACATAGCTGGTCTGAGCTGTTACCTCTTGCTTAACAGAAGCAAGGGATTGTGGTTTAGAATGTCATTATGGAAAAAGGAAATTGTGAACTTAACTGGAAATTATATTAATCTATTCATTGTTGTAGTGAAGCTTCCAAAGATCAAGCTAATATTCCAGAAAGTTTGAGAGTCTTGCAGCATCAGGAAAGAGTGACTATCAAGTAGTTTTCCAGAAAAAAAAAAAAGTAAGAGTAGATTGTGAAAGTGGCAAGCTTTCTGGTTGGAGAATATTTCCAGCATTACCTAACATGCCAATGAGACAGTGAAACTTTGGCAGAGATCTCTCTGTATACAATGTTAAATATTATGCTGAAAAATGCTAACATGTGTTGTCAGTTAGTGATTGCAGGAGAAATGCTGGTGAAATAGTTTGCCAGAGAGCATGAAATTAGAAAGTGATATCATCTTGTTTACAGGGAGATGCAGTAGAACGCAGACTTGCAGTGGGTTAAAAGTCTCATACATGGACAGATGTTCCCTGAAGCTGTCTTACAGATTTTCTTTTCCTCACTGAAGAATGTCCCACTGAAATGGGGCAGAGTTGGTGACACCTTTGAATCCATCTCACTCAGTGATTTAAGCAGTGGATATGTGAAGCGCATCATCTGGGTTCTGTCTGCAGGCAGTGAATAATGACGGGTTCATCCTGAGGAGTCTTTACCCCACCTCAGACTGATGTTACAGCAAGGTGATACTAATCCCCTCTTCTTTCCTTTTTTTTTTGCCTAACCTTCTGACTGTCCTGTGGGACTGGTTTTGCTCAACAGAAGTCTGCATCCCACTATTAGCATTTCAAAGCACGCAAGCTGTTTCTGAATTTCTATTCAATTAAAAACTTTGGTTAGGGCATTTCTTTGATCTATGACCTGTCTTCTTCCTTGTTCTCCTTATTTTATTTGCCCTAGTCCCCAGGGAACACATATTAGTTTACATTAATTTTTTTACTTCATTTCTGTCTCTTTTTAAATGAATAGGCTGGGCTGTGTGTTGCTCTGAAGAGCTTGTAGCACATGAAAGATGTTGCGCAACTGGGACCAAAAATGGCTGGAAAAGCTGAAAGCTATGATAAGCTGCCAGTTTCTGTGTTTGTGTCTTGTTGCTAGAGACAAGTTAATACATTTGATATATGATAAAAAATTTTGTGAAAACACAGAGAGTAGAGGATGCATGATAAATGAAAAAGAAGTGGGAATCTAGAATATTTACTGAGAGTCCATCTTTCCCCTTACTCACCCTCAGCCCTGATAATTTTAAAATCTTAGGTTAAATCTGACTTTCCTTGTAATTTAGCAGAAGTAACTCTGGTGACTTAACTCTTGCACAGCACAGGCTGGTGAAAATCATGCAGCAAAAGTGGGTTAATGTGAGTGGTAGCAGAAGTTGTGGAGTAGAATGAAGAGACCCCGGTAGGTGTGATCGTGAGTGACCTCACCGCCTATATTTCTCTTTCCTTCACATCCTCAGGAGAGCCACACTACAACCAGAATGGATGCAAGATAGTTGCATAAAAGTAGTTCTTAATGTGTTTTTTTTCCCCCCAAGGAGAGGGAACTGACCTTTCATTCAGAGGTCTGTTACTTGCTGGTCTACTACTATTCTGTAGTACATATGTATTTCTTTCTACGTATACCAATGATAATAGCAAGTAGCAACATTCAGCAAAAGGTCCTGAAGGTCAGGAAGCAGTGAGCTGGGGAGGGAAGAACAGCCTGTGCTGTAGCTGAGCTTGGTGAGAGAAAAGCAGCAGCAGGCGCAGGGCAGGACGAGAGGGGATCTGCTTTCTGGGCACTTGCACAGGAGATGAGTGTTAGACCTGACTGTCAGCATCTTGAGGTGCCAGCTGCAGTCAGTGTCAGGGCTGGGGTGAGCTCTGCTGGGCAGAGGATATGCTTCTTCACCCCATTTGCTAGCTACAGTGTGATGTTTGTCTGCTACAAAATTCACTGAATTGGAAATACTCAAAGTTCACTAAATGGCTGCAGTGGCAACACTTTCCTGTGAGTAACAATTGTGCCTTTTGACATCATTCAGTAACACTGCAGTCATTCAATTCTCTCCTTGCCGTTTGCATAAACGAGAGGAGATTTCTGTGCCTTCAGGATGAATGTGGACATTTCTCTTTCTTACCCTTATTGATTTCCTGTTATAACTTGTAGCATAATAGTGGTAATAGCTTGAATGCACTGTTTTTCTCAGCAAGAAATGATGTGATAAACTACTGGTCCTTTTGTCTCTTAATTTGCTCTGGCAGCCACATTAAGGCTTTTTACATAATACAGTGATAGTTCTATTACTTTATTCAATTAGAACAGCAGACAGCCTGAGTGAAGGATGGAGGTACAAATAGAGTTCATATCTGATACCCAGGAAATCTCATGTCCAGAACCGCATATTTATTATTACACACAATATGTCAGCTTTGGGTCTGTGCTTGGACATTCCAGCTCTTCTGACTATGGAGGAAATCCAAACATTGAATTAGGTGGGGTAGGAAGCTTCAGATGGCTTAATCCCACCTAGTAAGCTCCTTGACTGCAGGGACTGCATTTGTGTATACCCAGTATAACGTTGGACTACCTTGATTATGTTTTGCCATCAGCATACGTGTAGAGCTCAGGATCGATGGGGAAGCTTTCCCAAGGAACTGGGCAAATGCATTGGTAGTTATTTCACCTTAAGCTTTATGGTGCTGCACCTGTGCTGTTACAAGTATCCAGGTTTAGGTAATTTGAAAGATAATGCAGTGATTTCCGTGAAATGCCATTGCAGCAGACCATGGCATGGTCACGTCTGAGTTCTACAGTCTCTGAGATGAGATCGATCTGGAAGATAACTGCTTATGTAATATCTCATCTCTGCAAGTTTCTGACACCTGGTGTGTATCCACGTAAACTTAGTATTGTGACTTTGAAGCTAGTACTGTGTAAAAATTAAGTAGAAGTGGCTATGTCATCTGCATCTCCCCCTCAAGGCTATATGGCTTTAATACTGTATTTTAATATACTGATGATTTTATTTTTTAAATGCCACGTTGCTGTGCTAGAAGCTGTAACAGCTACTTCTTTGTACAAGTTCCTAAAGAAAATGGATTTTTAATAAATGTTTTTCTTTGGGGCTTGTTAAATGAGATTAACTGATGATATGTGGAATATGATGTGTAAGATCTTTGCACAGATGTTTTCAGGGCGTGTTGAGTGACCTTTAACTAGATTTGAAGGGGGAAAGGATTAAAAGCAGGGTCACAAGAGATAAGCCTGGGGACATCATGCCGATATGGGAGAGATGGTGTGCTAGCAGGGTCCTTTTGTCTGCAGTCTCAGCAGAAGTTGGGGGTGGAGATCCAATCAGCAGCAAAGATACAAGGGTTGATGATGCGCCTGAGAATGGTCACGTTGGAATTAGGACTTCTCCCCCAAGAAATGCAGTGCGATCAGCAGCCCATGAAGTGCGTCTACACTAATGCACACACTACGGGCAGCAAGCAGGAGGAAATGGAAGCCATGGCATAGCAGGAAAATTATGATATTGCTGCCATCACAGAAATGCATGATGACTCACACAGCTGTTGTGCTGCAGGGGACAGCTTCCCTCTTAAGAAGGGATAGGCAAGGAGTGAGAGGTGGTGGGGTAGCTCTGTGTGTTAGGGAGTGTCTCAGTTGTCTGGAGCTTAACGATGGTGACCATGGGGTTGAGCATTTATGGGTAAGAACCAGGGGCAAGGCCAACAGGGCAGCTGTCTTGGTGGGAGTCTGTGGCGGGAGGCCACCCAGCCAGGATGAAGGGGCGCATTAAATATTCTGTAAGCAGCTGAGAGAAGTTTCACAATAACTAGCCCTTGTTCTTGTGGGGAATTTCAGCTTACCAGATGTCTGCTGGAAGTACAACACAACAGAAGAGAAACAGTCCAGGATGTTCCTTTAGCCTGTGGAAGAGACCTTCCCGACACAGCTGGTGAGGGAGCCAGCTAGGGAAGGTGCCCCCTGGACTTGCTGTTTGTGAGCAGAGAGGGACTGGTGGGTGATGTGGTGACTGGAGGCCATCCTGGGCACAGCAGTCATGCAGTGACAGTTTTTTGTTCCAGCAGAACTTGGACTTCAGAGGGCAGACTTTGATCCCTTTTAGAAGCCCAGTTGACAGAGTCCTTGGGAGCAAGTCCTGAAGGGTAGAGGAGTCTAGGAAGGCTTGATGTGCGTTGAGAAGGCAATCTTAAAGATGCAGGACCAGCTTGTCCCCATGTGTCAAAAAATGAGCCAACAGGGAACAAAGAGAATTGGATGGCTGAATGGAGAGATTTGGTTGGAACTTGGGAAGAAAAGGAGAGTTTGTGACCTTTGGGAGAAGGGGAAGGCAACTCAGGAGGACTACAAGGGTATCATGAGGTTATGCAGGGAGACAGTAAAAAGGGCCAAATCCCAGCTAGAACTTAGACAGGCTAGTGCCACAAAAGACAACAAAAAATGTGTTTTCAAATACATTAGCAGCAGAAGAAGGGTCAAGGAGAATCTCTGTCATCTACTGGATACAGGGGGAAATAGAAGCTCTCCAGGGAAGTGGTAGAGTCACCACCCTAGGAGGTATTTGAAAGGCATGATGCTTAGGGACATGGTTTAATGGTGACCTTGGCAGTGCTGGGTTAATGGTTGAACTTGATGATCTTAAATCTCTTTTCAGATCTAAATGATTCTATAATTTTATTTCATGTTTAAGACATATAAACATTGGGTAATTAGTTATCGACAAACTACTTGCAAGCTGGTGACTGCAGAACAAGAACAGAGGTCACATGCCTTGCTCAGGGACACGAAGACATTCAGTGCCTAATACAAAGTAGTTTCTGGCTTTCTTGGTGTAGCCTCTTGCACGCAGAGAGGCTATTTTCAGTTGTGCAAAGACTGCAATAGCACAAGGTCAAGCCAAGGAATATAAAATCAGAGGAAAACTGGAGACATTTTCTCTGCTACACTCTCCCAACTTTAAGTAATCAATAGCACTATGGAGACTTGCTGAGCCACAGTTTGCATCCAAACCATCATATTTTACAGCTTGTGATGAAACCATCCTCTACAAATGTCTAATACTTTTTAAAGTCATTTAAATGGTTAACCTTTTCCACATCCTGTAACAGTGAGCTCCACGAGGTAATTATACGCTGCATGGAAGCTATTTGATTTTGCTGTCTGTAAGTGTTCTGCTTGTATTCCACAATATCCGTTGTCCTCACTGTGATGTGACTTTCATCCAGACCCTGTGCAGATGGTAAGAGGTTTTGGAGAGTGTGGCTCAGGGTACCTGGCTGTGCATGGGCACATGGTGACCCATCCTTTTGCCTCTTCTTATATGCCAAATTGTGCTACTGGAGTGACTGGCCTCTTTACGTGGCATTCCTTGGCTGTAGGAAAGCAAAGGAACATCCTTTTCATTTTAAGTTCAACCGAACCATTTCTTGGCCTGCTTTCTTTTGGCAGAAAAAGCTGTCAGTGGCACTTTCACCGACTGCCTGGAAAGTGACTGAAGTGAAGTTATATTCAGTGAAGTGTCTGACCTTCCCCACACCCTCTGTGTTGCAAACATGCTGTTTCATTTTCAGCCTAGGAATTGAAAGCATTTAATTCTTAAAACCACCAGGCAGTTATTTCAGTTAGTTTTAGTCAGACCTTCTAAATACACTTACTCCTGCTAATTAAAAAAGAGAAGCTTAAAGTCACATGTAAAGTAGTTTTAATACACAACCAATTGTACTTTAAACAGTGTGGATTAATATCCATTGAGATCTGAGTGATTTCTATTGTTTCTTTTTAATACCAAGTTATGGGGGGAGGGGTGTGTGTTTGGTATTGCGTTTGAATGCCAGACTGGTTTCTTAGCTTTCACAAGAGAAAGGAGCAGGGAGGAGGCTGCATTCTCTCTTAAACCCACAGTGGCTGTGGTGCTTCCTGCAGAGCTGGTGCAGATCTTTGTGCAGTAATGGCTCTGTCTGGCAGGAGAGGGACACTGCAAGTGCAGCAGCATCAACTCTGCAGTACGGTGTCTTCCCAGGTCTGCCAGCATTGCCTTCAAATGCTCAAAAGCACTAAATGCAAATTTTCAAGTTCTTTCCATATTGTTCACTTTTTAGGTGGAATTCATTCTTTCTGTGGATGACACTTTTCCTGATTCCTCTTGATTGTTCATTGGAGACCTTCCAGCATGTCTTCCCACAGCAGCCACCTGCAATAGCATGTCTATGCAGCTCAGCTCATGTTCTTCAGGATAGAAGACTTCTGTTTCTCTCCTCCTCAGGGAAATAGGAGGGGAGGTGGCAGGTGCTTCATCTCTTTCCTGTGCTGGGCAGCTAGCCAGCTGTTTGTAGAGTGTGTCACCTTCTGCAAAGATCTGACAGTAGAGGGAAAAATGTCATCCAGAGACCTTTCAAGAGCTTTTGGACCACCACTGGGCTAACAGACAGGGATCTCAAATAAATTCTATGGGAATAAAATGCTTGCTGAAAGCTCATGAAACCTTTATTAGAAAATAAGAAAAAAAAATGTTCTATTGGGAACATGCTCTCGAAAGCTGCATACCTGTTGTGTTTTATGTGTGATAGGTCAAAATGCTAACAGAAAGTTTAACACCTTCTAATAAATCCTGTGGCTTTTTAGAGTAATTCCTCTTGAACTCCTAACATTTATGTAAATCCTGGATGTGGAATACCTGTTCTGTAGGACTGCTCTGCTACAGCCTAGCTTGCTTTGTAGTGTTTTGGGTTTTTTTATGGTGCACTGATTATCCATGGTGCTATCTCAGGGCATCTCCCCCAGTAACTTTTTCCCTACCTCAGAGACTAAATTCTGCCTTAAATTGATGATCCTTAATGAGATAATTGATGATCTTGTAGGATAGAGCTTGGCCTTGGGAGATAACTGCTTTTTCAAGCTCAGCTGGGCGGAGCAGCTCAGGTGTTGGCTAGGAGTGGCTCCACACCCACCAGAAATAGCCTCAAAGGCCCAGAAATGTTGTTTGTGTTTGTGCAACTCCTTGTGCTCACCGGGCCACCCTGAAAGAAGCCAGCACGATAAACATAACAGCTAACTCTTCCTTTGCCTTGGGAAGCCAAGATGCTTCAGCAGCTTGCTATCTCACTGAGGACTTGGGAATTAATTAAGGATCCTTGAGTTCAGACCTCCTGCATCGTGTGGGTAACACTGCAGCGATCGCGATGCTGGAGCTCACGAGAGCAGTGAGCCGGTCCGTATCAGGTATCTGGCACTGCCAGGTACTGGGTGCCTGTGGTGGCAACGTGGGGAGTCATGAGGAGTTAAGACTGTCCAAGATCCACAGTTTTGGGGCTGTGACTGTCTCTGCACTGGGAGCTGGAGCTGATCAATGAACCACTTGTCCTCCTTTTGACCCCCAAAATGGAGCTGGGCAGTTCAGTGTGTGGAGAGTGGGGGGGGGGGGTGTGTGGGCACTGTTCCTCCCCTCTCCAGCATCTCAAGAACAGCAAAGTCGTGTTGTGGTCATATGCTGTGAAGTAAACCCTCTTGTTTTACTTTTTTGGCATGAAGCATTGAAATAGGTTGTTTATACAGGTATGGCCCTGAATAGTTTCTGGTTTCTGCTAGTGGAAATAAAGCAGGCCAGCATTGTTTGAGCTTTTGTGACCCACGACTGACTAATTCTTGCTGCCATTTCTCTCCCTGCAGTACAGAAAGGGGTTGGGATTTTTCTCGTGCCAGACCATGCAAATTCAGGCAGACTTTCTGTCTGTCACAACAGCAGTCTTTTTCTTGTGCCCAAACAATGTTTGACATGACCAAACTTCATTTATATATTGAAGTCTTAATGAAGTGGCGTCTTTGAAGAAAGCTGTTTAGAGTCTTTCCAGCAATTGAGTCTCTGCAGATAGTGGCCAGGCACTCTTGGAGTCTGCCAGACCTTCATTTCCAGCACGACATTCGGAGGAAGCTGGTGAGCGGCTGTTCAAGGACAAGCGCCCAGGAGGCTGTTCTCTACACTGAAGCATTCAAAGCTTCCCCAGTGATCATATTTTATCTCTTTTGTGCAGTAATACAGCAGAGCTAAGAAAAGACTGCAGAACTGAGTGTCAGGTGAAGCTTTTTTCCCTTCATTTTTTCTGGATACAAATTAAGCAGCATAAATTTGTCTTCTCAGAGTGATAAAGGACATGTGATATTTTAAATTCACAGCTTGAAGAATTTTAACAGAAAGCAAATGCTTCAGCAACATGATCTCTGAAAGAGGAATCCTTCACATTGACTTTCCTCATTTTCTTCTTTTTTTCACTTAGTCATAGTTATCATTTACAGGTTTGAATCTGCTTCTAAGGGAGCAAGAAGCAGTATTGAACACCTCCTTCTGCTTCTTTTTCCTGGTTCATTTAAGTACTGTTTTTTCAGTCAATTAAAGTATATGATGTTTTCTGTAGTCAGCCATGCCCCTCAAGCCTCAACTCAATCACTTTCCTTGCATGGCTGCAAGGAAGGTGGGGAAACCTGGCAGAGCAGGCCTGTGATGTTGGGTGTAGTACAGCTGCGTGTTGAACATGAGGTCTACAGACTTGGCTTACACTTGGCAGGAGCTAATCCTGCTCAGATCCTGGATGTATACATTTTAGTAAAACAAAAAAGCCAAAAGGAATAATGCAGTTCTTCCTGGATAATAATTATTGTCCCAACTTGTACAAGAACAAAATAGTGGATTTACTGAATAATGTTCAAAAGCAGCATTCCTAGAGTGTTTAAAAGTCAGAACCACCTTATACATGTGAAATGTATTTTGCCTTTCACTATTTTTTCTGCAAGTTTTATAATTTATAACAAAGTAATTGATTAAAAAAAAGAACATTGTAATTAATTAATTGATGTATTTATTTCTAATAACTGCATTTGAGGCTTCAGAACTGCAGTGCTCATCCTCTCACCCTGTGCTTTTATTCACAAGTTGAAATTAGAAAGCAAGCTGTCTCTGAAGCTTGCTTTCTAATTTCCTCAACTCTTGGTTGGTTTCAGCTTGGAATGAATTATTCATCGAACCAAAAATACTTAAACAAACTGTCAAGAAAGATACATTATCTGTATTTCCGGAAAAGACTAGTGCTGTCAGAATCGGTTTCAGCACTTTTTATTCTAGGTGCTTAACCACTGTCTTCCATTTAACTTGTTACTAATAAACCACTTTAGGTATTTGACTTGTTTTGAAACTTTGACAACAAGCACGTATTATTTCAATTATCCAGTGTAAGTAAAACAGTATTAATATTATATGTTTTAATAGACACAATTGTTTTCTTTTTGATTTTAAATAGGCATATGAGAGACAGATGAATTAAAATGCAATAGCATAATTTGAAAATATAGTGATTAGGTTCTCCTTGGTCCTTACCTAATTGACCATTACTCACCTGTAGTTGGACAAGAGGCACCCTGGAGAGCCAAGTTCCATCTAGTTCTTAGGTCACAGAGAGCTGAAGCTTGTGCAGAGGCTTGAGAGCCCTAATCATCCATTCATGGAATCACAGAATCATTTGGGTTGGAAAAGATCTCTAATGTCATCAAGTCAAACCATTTACCCATCACTACCAAGTTCACCAGTAAACCATGTCCCTGAGTGCCACGTGTAGAAGTTTTTCAAATACCTCCAGGGATGATGACTCCACCACTTCCTTGGGCATCTTGTTCCTTACAGTGAGGAAATTTATATTAATACCTAATTTACACCTCCCTTGGTGCAACTTGAGGGTATTTCCTCTCATCTTTTCACTTGTTACCTGGGACAAGGGACCAATCCCGACCTCGCTATAACCTACTTTCAAATAAGTTCCCCCCTGAGCCTCCTTTTTTCCAGGCTGAACACCCCCAGCTCCCTCAGCTGCTCCTCACAGGACTTGAGCTCCAGACGCTTCCCCAGCTCCGTTGCCCTTCTCTGGACACGCTCCAGCCCCTCAATGTCTTTCTTGCAGTGAGGGGCCCAGAACTGGACACAGGATTGGAGGTGTGGCCTCAGCCGTGTCGAGTACAGGGGGACGGTCACTGCCCTGGTCCTGCTGGCCACACCATTGCTGGTCCAGGCCAGGATGCCATTGGCCTTCTTGGCCACCTTCTGAGCACATTGCCAGCTCATGTTCAGCTGCTGTCAGCTAACACTATCAGGTTCTTTTTTGCTAGACAACTTTCCAGCCACTCTTCCCAGTTCAGTTTCAAGTGATTTTTTTTAATCAGATGGTGTTTTTTAATTTAGATCTTCTCTTCATTGTAGCCTTTCCTATCCTTCATGAGCTTTAAAATTCAAAGTTCTGTTTCAGGGATCACGAATCAACTCCAGATCACTTTTTATTATGATACATAAAAACTACTCTCAAAATGTATGTACTCTACAAAGCAGTCTGCACGGTAGTGCTCATTCAGGGTACCATTTTAGCCTTCCTTCATCATTTGTGTGCATGGAAAAGAGAGGTTCTGAATCCTGTGGTCTGTGGTTTGAATGAAGCCCCATCTGGCATTTTTTGTTCTTTTATTTTGTACTATGTGTCATTCTTTCTTCTGTGATACATTGTTGGGGATCCCAGATGTTCATCAGGAATGGTTGTGTTGTCAGAGTCCCTGAAAAACAGCTGAGCTGGGAAAACAATAGTTGAATAAATCTGATGGATTGAGCAAACATTTAATGAGGATCAAGGGAGCAGAGGAGTGAGGCTACAAGGAACATCTAGAGTAGTGCATTCCCTCTCTGTCTCTCTTCTCCATCACTTTGCTTGGCATGAAAGAGCTGAAGCCAGCTGCCTTCTAACATTTGAACGCAGCAAATTGTAGCAGATGATTCCCATCCCAGACACAATCTGTGTATGCTCTCCTGTCAGCATAGAAGTGCCACAAACACACTGCAATAGGGCTGGGAGAGCAATCCTCTGACACAGAAGCAGCTTGGTAGCTTTGTCACATCACCACCATAGACCCCACTGTGAAATCCAGAGAGCTCCTATTCACTGCTACAGAAATTCCTGACCTCATCTGAAGCTGGGGATTACCCTGAACTGATGCAGACCATTTTTATTTTAGTGTTGTTTTGGCAACTGTTTCGCTCCTCACAATGGTCTAACACTTACGTAGGAAAGAAGTTACCTGAAAAATTGCACACTTCTTCTGGTGGGACTTTGTTGTCCAGTTTTGTCCATTTAAAAGTAAATGCCTCCTGTTCTAAGATGCATGGAGGTTGAGCCGCTTTCCGAGGCAGCCTCTCTTGGCCAGCTACAGAAAAAGCCTTGAGGTGACAGAGATACCTTGGCTTTAGGTGACTGTACTTGGATGAACCCCACCTTGGGTAACATAACATGTATGTATTTTCTGCTACTTTGAGGGAGAGAGGAGAGAAAATTACCTGTGCAGGTTCAAGCTGGCAAGTGTCTTGGACTCAAAGTGGGAAGAGAGGGGCAGGAGTGTTCCGTTCTGCTCTGGGAGACTTTTGGGCTAGGTATGGTTGCATGACACAAAGAAGCCAGTTCAATCTTTCTGCTCAGAAAGCATCAGCAACCAAGTAAGTGTCAGCTTTGCCTTCTTTTTCTGGAATTTGTTACTTAGAAATCCTGGATATTTGCAAAGGCCTGCATTCCTCTCTATCGCAATGTTGATTTCATTGTGGCTTTTCTCGTTGAGAAATTTTATTGATGATCTTTCTGTTTCCAGACCTATGAGCAAAGAGTGGCCAAAATATCTGTTTCAAATCTTGTTTAACCGCAGAACTGCCAGCTTTGTCGCTGTGGTTGCTCTGGAAGCTCCAGCCTTTCCACCTCTGTCATAGGCCCCAGCTGTCACGCCTGCTGCCGAGGTCTCTGCTGGGGTCTGTGCCAGACCTGAGCCTTGCTGGGGGCTGGCAGCCTCTGCTCTGACCTGGAGCAAATCTCTGCCTCCAGACTCAAGCCCAGTGAGACTGAGAATGAGGAGAGCTCAGCTCAAGGGTAGGCAGTGAATTTCCTTTGGCCTGAAGGAGGCTTTTGGGGATTTTTTTTTTACCAGCAGCATGCCACTTGGACACTTTGATCCCCGGATGATACTATATAGTTGCAGTGAGTGAAACCACAGAAGTGGCCAGAGTTAGGAGAAGCCTGTCAAAAGTAAAACAGTATCAAGCTGTGGTACTTTGCCAAAATGTGTTAGGCCCAGATTCTATCTAAGTCAATATAAAAGATGAAAGTGGGGGTCAGGCACAAGGTTAGGCAGCAGGCTGGAGGTTCACTTTAGCTAAGAGGCAGCAATTACAGCCTGTCAATATGCAGAAAGGACTTGCCAGACAATTCAAAAGCTTTATGAACAAACCATGGCTTGTTCTCAGAAGAATATGTGTTACAATTTTCTGTTTTTATGTTCATGAGATGAGAGATTCTTCACATCTTGGTGAGTAATTGGAGTGAAGAGTATGTCTTGGGTTTCTCTTCTTGCTTAAATCTATCGAGCTAAAAACTCTTTATAGTGTATTGTCAGATATGAGAAAGTTGGCACTGATGCAAGGCACTTTCCAGTCCTCTAATAAACTAATCATAGGGCTGTCACAGCCTCAGACAGCTGGAATGGCTGTGCTGCTCTTATAGACGTCTTCTTTGGCATTTGGGGTCAAGGAAGTGACCTTTATTTGTATGAACAACTCCTTACTGTAAGGGAGTGGCCTCACTGACATGATGTGAATTAAGGTTATTTGGAGGGAACAACAAAAGAAACTGCAGGATTGTGTTGGTGCCACTGACATCCATTACTTATGCTCCAAGAACACTGGCATCAGTAGCAGAGTGAATCAGGAGTGTCATGGTCCATGGTTCAGTTATATGTTAGCATTTGGGAGGGGAAACCAGATTGCATAGAGGACACATGGTAAAACAATTTTGGATAATCAGGGAAGGATGAAACTCACTTGAGGTGTAAGGGTTGTTTTTTTAAGGACCATGCACACCTTTTTATTGAGTGTCTACCCCACCTCCCTCTATGGATTCTCTTAAGTTGTTACAGACTTGTGCTGAACAACCACTGTTTCTGACAAGTCACAGCTGTAAATGCCCCAGTAGGGCTGGTCCTTGCCCCAGGGAGTGTAGCCCAATGACTGTCCTGGGCCTTCCACCAGCCAGTCCTGTGTGACTGCTGTGCTCTGACGTTCCTTTGTGACAAATGCCAGATCTCTTTCCTGGTCACACTGGTGTCCATCTGGCTCTGGAAATTTTAAAATTACACATCAAACCTAGGGACAGCTTCTTCAGTCTTTCTCCTCAGCTGATGGAAAGAGCCATCTACCTCTCTAAGGGTGTCCATCCAGTCCTAGCATCAGTATCTCTGGTGGGTGGTGTGAACCATTCACAGTGTATTTCTGGTGCTCTGGTGACAGCAAGGGAAGCTTCAGCTTGATTTCATAGGACTAAGGTTTAGCCTTGATTCTCTTTGAGATTACAGGAATAAAGATGGGTTCTGGTAAGGGCATGGGAATATGGCTGTGTGGGTGGTGTAGAGCAATGATTTAGATACTGCCTTGCATGGAAAGAAAACAAAGCACAGTCATATTTAAAACCTTCCGGTTTCAGAGGTAGATATACCTCTGTTTTCCTCTGCATTTCATCAAGTGCAAAGTGAATCAATGTTAAATATATCAGTTTTCTTTCCTTTTTTTGAGTAAGATTTTCATTGTTTATGGAATTAAATGCTTAAATGGTTTTATTTATATTTTAGTCTTTTAATAGGAATAGGTAGAGATGTTATCATTGAGTTTTGTTTGCTACAAGGTGTTTTGTTCAATTTTTGGATAGGAAATACTCATGAGTTCTTTACCATTTTTGTACTAAAATTTAATACTACTTTAAAAGGTTAGCTGTGATCAAGAAGAAATTGCTCCTACTCTGCAAAAACTGTTATTCCAAAGCAAAAGACCAGGGTATTTAACGCCTTTTGACAAAGCTGTTTTAGACATAGGGTAGTAAAAGCTGGCTCTGTTATTGGAGTTTGAAATTCTATAGCTGCATGTAAAAATGCGTGCTAGAACTGTGTCATTGCCTCAGGCAGAGGCATCCCCCTGCTCCGTGACCAATGAATGTCATCTCAGCCTGCCACGTCCTGTCTTTCAGCCCTACAAATGCACTGCTCTGACCCAATGGATTTTCAAAAGTATTGTGACTGTACAAAAAGTATAAATGTTTGAAATATTTGAAATATCTGAATTATATTATAGTGGAAATAACTGTGTGTTGTAACTGAGACTCTGCCAATGTCTCGTCTGCAAGAGTGTTCTGTTTTACGTTCCCGAACACATGCCAGACTTCAACCACAACACATTTTGCTTTTATCCTTAACATAACCATGCTATTTAGATATGTACTTTTATTTTTTTAATGACCTAGCTTTTGCCGTAGTTTTTGACACCTCAGACAAAATATCCCTAATGCATTTAGGCAGTAGACTGTAACTGAGGTGGGGCCTTTTTATCTTCTCTTTTAGTGTAGAAACAGTCATTATAAGGCAAAAGATGCCAGACATAAACTGGAAATCAAAGTACAGTTCCATATTAATTTCCTAGGTTCTTCCTCCTTCCTCATTAAAAACTTAGAGAGGCTTGAGCCTGATATGAGTTCCTCTTTCTCTTCTTAAACTGGTAATTATGGGGCAGCAGTAGTTCTGTAATA
The DNA here is from genome assembly GCA_013397115.1 of Edolisoma coerulescens. Lineage (NCBI taxonomy): Eukaryota > Metazoa > Chordata > Aves > Passeriformes > Campephagidae > Edolisoma > Edolisoma coerulescens. The sequence continues at coordinate 1,103,667 of VWZW01008218.1, read as the reverse complement.
ATAGTTTGCTGTGAAGTCCTATGCAGATGGCAAATATAGGTAGCCCAGAGGAAGTTTGAAGGTAATAAATACTAGGTCTGTATAAGTAGAGTGGAAGAGGAGTATGGCTGCTTGTAAAAGGGATTGAATGGATGGTTGCATTCAAAGAATTGTGGTCAGTGTCTCAGTGTCCAAGAGGAGACAGTGGGATTTAGTGCACTTTCAGAAAGTTTGCCATCGACACCAAGCTATTTGATGTTGTTGACACACTGGAGATTTATTTTTCTGTAGTTTTGTGTAATGACCTAACTACAACTTTCCTTTAAAAACAAATACCATGTTTGGTGTCAAGAGTAAATGTACATTTTAGGTTGAGATAATGTCAGTGTCTGTTCTGTGGTGTATTGTTGCTTTGTAACAGAATGAATTGCGACAGATCAGACTAGTTTTATGCCATCAGAGGAACAGATGGCATAAAACTGATAAATTTATCTGCAAGGTTTCGTTGTGAGCTAAGCAAATTATACTAGAAGGTCATGAAATTCAGAAGCTCCAAGTTAGATTTCTGTTTGGAACTTGAAAGGAGATGAAGCAGCGCAAGCAAGCAAAATCATTCCTGTGTTGTGGTTTGTCACGCCATTGATCTTAGTTTAGTTGGTAATTGTTTTTAATGCGCTGAAGATTCCCTCGGTTTTTTTCTTCAGTCTCATATAGTGTTCAGTATTACAGTGTTCATCACCCAAAACTTCAGTGATGCTCTTGTGGGGCAATGTAGTGGAGGATCTTATTGAACTAGTATATCATTTCCTCATTGATAATGTTTTTAGAAGTTGAAGCTTTTATGTGAAATAAAATAATTTAGTTTTCTCCAATCACAATCAAAAAATATTTAACAATTTTAAAAATGTCTTGACGCCAATAGATAATATGGCTTTGATTTCAGAAGAAGCTTTTGCGATGTTAAAGGGACAATGCCAGTTTAAAGTTTTCATTTCAGTAAAGTAGTTCACCTTTTACTGTGGGTAGCAATAGACATTTCAGTCCTGTAGGAATGTGATTTTAAGTTGGTTACATTCTGCAAATGTACTGAGAGTGAAAGGATCAATGAGAAGGATCAGTCCCTGGTCAAAGTCTGGCCTCTGGTTCCTGCACAAGAGAATAATGTTGCTGTGCTTATGTTCCTGATACAATAGAAAGAAGGTTAATAGGGTGCAAAATTTCTCAATAAGAAAAAGTAAAAGCTGTTTTGCTGAAGTGCGTGAAACAAGCTGACATGAAAATGTACCCAGGTTTTATAAGCCCTTCTCAACTTCAAATATAACTACAAATAGACCTTCTAGTTTTACTATGGCGAGTGAGTGCTCTCGGGCTCAGATTTGTATACTACATGACATGTCTGGAGGAGTTACAAGCTCTTGAAATGGGAATGGTTTGCTGTTTGTTCTGTGTGTATGTATTGAGGGGTGTAGGTAATTGCACGTTGAACTTTCGATATAGCAGCCCCAACGATTGCTGCTGTAATAATCATCCTCCTTTCAATTCCATGGCAGGATGGAAATTGCAGTTCTGCAGATTGCTTCTAATTTTATGTATGAGTTTGTTTAGAGCCATCTATCATTGAAGAGCATGCTGTCTCCTCATTGTGGCTTTTAAAAAGTCTGTAGCATGCGGACTGTATTTGATGGCATATGGTGCTGGGTGCAGGCTGACCAGACCGAGCCATCATCACATGTGCAGCCCGGCATCAGCCAGACTGAGTTGCCTTACTTCTGTGTCCCTGATGAGAGGTGGTGGTGAACACTGCAGCTTTTCCAAGTGATGGTGAGTGACGGCCCTGCCCCACATGCTGGCCAGGGATGGAGAGGGGCATCCTTCTTTAAGGGTTGTTCCCTACAACCTTCTTTAAAGCACTGTGGTGACTGGAAATGAATTAGCTCCTGCTGAAATGATGTGGCTTGATGTTGCTCAAAGGTATGGTATTACCTTTAGGGGCACAGACCTATTTGAGAACAGTTCTTGACTTGTCAAAGATCTGCTTTGGTTTGGTTTGGTTTCCTTGATTTTCATTTGGTTTGGTTGGGTTGAGTTTTTTTTCTTGTTTGGGTTTTGAGTTTGGAGTAAGGAGAGAGCATGTTCTGATTGTCTGTGGTGACAAGAGAAGTCACTGTCCTGTGACACTAATTCAAGAAATAAATTTTATCCATGTATCAGGTTTAGTGTTTTGGCACTGTGCCAGAATCCATGAGTTGCTTTCTGCTGGAGTTGTATAATCTCAGTGAACCAAATCCAGGGTTTCTGGCAACACCCATATTCAAGTAATAGTCCCATGGCTTTTCTGTGAATGTTAATGGTGTTAAACCAACAGAATGACTTCAGAAAGGATCAAAGTACCAGGGGGCAGGAATGGGGGTCCATGAGTCTGAAGGAGGGCTTGGCACTGGGACTGCACTGTTTGGAAACATGAAGGCAGAATTGTTAACATGGTGGGATCAGGGAACAGAAAGTCGTGGGCAGATTTTGAGAGGGATCAAAGACAAGGTGAGAGAGTCAACCATGGCAGAGAACTTCCAGCAGAAGTTAGTGATAGGATGGAAAAAAAACCTAATATTTTATAAGACAGAAAATAACAGGGGAGGTGCAGCATCATGCTCAAGGCATAGTAATGCTGACATTGCCATGTGCCTCACTTCAGAGGCCTCAACCTGAATGATTATAAGCATTGTGTTACCTTTGTGCTCCTGGAATTGACTCCAGTGGATCCAGGAGACAGTGTGTTCTGGGGATATCATGGAGAAAGTTTGCATTGTGTCCCATGCACATTGCCAGTTTAAACACAAGCAAAAGAAGTTAATCAATTTTTGCAGGTTATTGTTTTAAATTTCAGGCTATTTTTCTTTTCTCAGCTTCTCAAAGTCTTCATCTCTCTCTATATGCACCTTAGGACTCCTGAATTAAGAAGTGCAAGACTGTTTTTTGTTTCCCTGGTATATAGTGAGCGTGTTTGTAACAAAGAAATAGATACCGCTAAGAAAAATCCTAGGGAACAGCTCTTTCCACACCTTAAAAAAAGCTAAAGCAAATTCATACGAAGAAAAGATGCCAAAAGGAATGTGGAGGACTCAGAAGAACTAAGTGAAATTTGGCTTCAATGATATTAACGGTAAAACTTAGATAACCACGGAGCCAGTGTTGCAGCTTTGGATTTAGTTTCCATCAGTGCCACTAGCACTGCTGCCGGTTCCCCCAATCTAAAATGAACACTGTGGCACTTTCCCATCATTGTACAATGCTGCAAGGGTCATTGCAAAGAAAGCCCACACTAAATCCGGGTATTTGCTTCATTTACAAAGCACTGTTTTATTGCTGATTTATCATGGGGCAGAAAGTGTGGGGAGGTTTCCCAGCTGTTTCCAGACACCTCCTGTGAGGACTCTCCCCTTCCTGACAGCTGAGGCCACAACACCCTGTCTGGAGTGACAGTTGTACTGCCAAACAAGAAAGATAGCCACACAAAACTCAATGTCTTTAGTGTGTGGCCTTAATTCCCCATCTGTCTAGCATCCTGCAGCTATTAGAGATGGATAATTTTCCTGCAGGGTAGAAAATATTCCCTGGAGCTGTGGATCATAGGGGATTAGGGGTGCCATTATGGGGCCACTAGCTGGAGAGGATATTTACATCTTGGGCAGGCCCTTTGGTTTGTTATCAGAAATGCATGGGTTTTTGTTGGGACTTTGGTGATATAACTTGTCTTAATTTATATTGTTCTCAGTTACTGTCTCTCAAAGTTTTTCTAGCAGCTGTTTATCATTGTGGAAGTATATCTCCAGTGGAGAAGAGCAGATGGGCACCTCAATTCACACTCTGTGGGGAATTAGCTTTGTGAGTCTGTCTTACAAGTAAGTTGGCTTGGGTCAATCAAGTTACTAACTATATTTTAATATAAATTCTGATGCTGTGTCTCTTCTGTCTAATGCTGCAAGTGTCTGTGTATCTAGATAAGTTTGCATGCTTTGGTGGAAAATTATCTCATAATTTTGCATAGCTGTAGTAAAGTAAAATTAACCTGAAAAATTGACTTAAGAGGACATAAAACTGCCAGTAAAAGTTACTAATGGTCTATTGGTAGAGAAAAAGTTAATGCCTCTTCTTCCTATTTATAGGGTTCTTCCTGTTTACAGGATTCAGTCAAAGCACTGAAGGAGCTAAAGCAATATCATATGTCAAAGAAGAGAGTACATAAGGAAGGAACATGCAGGTTTGGAAGAGGCTTGCCAGGCTGGTAGCTCCATCCTTTTGATCTCCTTATATGCATGGTTGCGTAGCAGAGTGGCTGTAGTTGTGCAGGTACCAGAGAAGCTGGGCATCACCCAGGGCAGGGAGGTGATGTGCTCACACCTGAAGTGGGAAGGTGGGGAATTAAATAGCGTAGGACTGTGATGCTAGAAACAAGGCATTTCATCAGCAGTGCTGTTAGAAGGAATTTATGAAGATGTACTTTTGCAGAGTAATCTTGACAGCTGGATCCATTGTGTTATCCCGGAGAGGGCTACCCCATTTTTCTACCTGAAACACTACCCACTCTTCCAACAGCATCTTCTCATATCCACACTTCCTGCACAAGAGCCCGCCTTCCCCACCACCCCAAGGTAGCAGTAGGCAGCAGCAACCCACTCACACCTTTTCCCTCCTTAGTATCCTGCCCACCCCATGGGCAACCAAAGATTATTGCCTCTGTCTCACCCCCAGAAATAGCAACCTCTTTCCATGTGCTCCCTCAGAGCCAGGCAGCAGAGCCTGGAGGCCTGTGAGCTGGCGTGGGAGGAGGCGTTTGGCTGCTCAGCCAGCCATTCTTTGTGCTGCCCAGGGAAAAGGCAGCCAGATGAATGTAGGCACTGGGTTTGACATGCCAGCTGCCAATTGGGCCATGCTGCTGCAGCACATTCCAGCCATGAGTGGTGTAAAATGATACACCAGGAGTACAGATGTGGTTTGATGGCTGGCGCTTGCTTCCCGACATTCCTGATCTGTGCAGCACGCGCATCACACTTTCTCTCTTTTCCTTTGATTGAAAAATGATGAATAAGGGATAACTGTTTTTCTGCTGTATAGGGACTTGGGTCAGTTCTTGCTCTTGGCCAAAGAACAGAGGTTGTGGTACAACTTCCACGCAGTATTGCAGGCCTGTAAAGGCATCTTCTGTTCTGCTTGTGTAGACTGCTTGTGTGTCTGCAAGCATGTATGCTCTTTTTGCTGTTGTGCTCTTAAAATGCTGTGTATTTTCACACTGTAGGAAGCTAACTATCAGGATACTAGGAGAAACAGAGCTGCAGTCACAGAACAGCTGAGGTCAGAAGGCACCTCTAGGAATCATCAGGGCTACTCAAAGCACGGCCAACTTGAGCAGGTTACCTAGGGCTGTGACCAGATGCATTTTGAATATCTATAAAGATGAAACTCCACACTTTCTGGGAGCAACACTTTATAGCATTTGACCATTCTTGAGACTGTTTTTTATGATGTCTAAATGAAATTCCATGCATTTCAGTTTGTGCCCATTACCTCTTTTTCTTTGACTGTGCACCAGTAAGAAGCTTCTACCTCCATCTTCTTTACATGCCCATCAGGTATTTACACTAATTGATAAGATCCCCCAGAGCCTTCTCTTCTCTAGGCTGAGCAGAACCAGCTCTTACAGCTTCTCATCATATGACAGGTGCTTCAAGACCTTAATCACCTTTGTGTGCCTTTCCTGGCCTCTCTCAGTATGTCCATGTCTCCCTTTAACTAAGGACCCCAGATCTGGACACAGCACTCCAGTGTTCTTTAGCAGTGCTGTGCAGAGGGGCAGGGCCACCTGCTGGCAGGGCTCTGTCTGATGGAGCCCAGGAGGCTGTTGGCCTTTGTCACAGGGACACACTGCTGGCTTATGTTGAACTTGGTGCTTACCAGGACCCCCAGGTCCTTCTCTGAATAACTGCTTTCCAGCTGTTTGATCACAGTCTGTCCTGGTGCTCGGCATTATTCCCTCACAGGTACAGGACATATAATTTCTTTGTTGAACTTCATGGGGTCCTTGTCAGCTGATTTCTCCATTCTCTTAAAGGTCCCTCTGAATGGCAGCATATCCATCTGATGTACCATCCACTCCTCCCAATTTTGTATCATCTGCAGACTTGCTGGTGCACTCTCTTCCATCATCCAAGTGATTGATGAGGATACTAGGCAGTATTTAGTAGATGCCAGTGTGAACTATAGGGTGCACCACCAGTGACTGGCTTTCAGGCTGGTCTGGATTTCATGTCACTGACCACAACCCTGTGAGTCTGACAGTTTTCAGTCCAACTCACTGTCCACTTACCTAGACTATACTTCATCAGTTTATAGGTAGAAAATGCACTTGCTTCCTTGTCCTTTGCCAGCAGGTCTCAATTCCCATTCAGCAGCAGGCTTGCATTTTCACTAGTTTTCTTTCTGTTGTGGATATACTTGTGGAAGCTTTTGCTGTTGCCTATACCAACTCCAGATTGGCTTTGGTTTTTGCAATCCCATCCCTGCACATTCAGGCTGTTTCAACATTTCTCCTGTCCCTGCCTCCACCTCTTGTACTCTTCCTTTTCCTGTTTGAGTTCAGTCAGCAGGACCTTAATCATCCATGGAGGCTGCCTGCCACCTGAACTTGACTTCCTGCTTTTTAGGAATGAACAAATTTTGAGCTTGGAGGAGGTGATTCTTGAAAGTCAACCAGCTCTTGAACACCTCATTGCTCTAGGATGGTATCCCATGGAGTTCTTCCAAGCAGATCCCCTAACAAGCCAAAGTTTGTTTTCCCAAAGTCCAGGGTTGTGATTCTACTGTTTGCCTTGTTCCATCTTCTCAGGAGCCTGATTTCTGCCATTTCATGGTCCTGCAGCCAAGGCTGCCCCCAGCCTTCACATTTCTGATCAGTCCTTGTTGATGAAGATCAGATCCAGCAGAGCTGGACATAACTAAATAATTCTCAGACACAGGGGACCCACCGGTATCTTTTATTTATTGCTTTTTAAATTAATGAAAATTCACAGCACCCTTACCCACAAGTCTTGGTCCAGAAGATTTGTACTGTGGCCTGCTCTATTTCTGTAGGTGCCATTGCATGAACATTACTTCTCTCGTACACTATTATCCTGTATTTCTATGCAGTGGCACTTATGGAAGCCGAGCCACAGTATAGTTATTCCTGGCCAAAATATTTAACATCATTTGCAGGCAATGTGCCCTTGAATGTGGAGCACATGAACATCATTCTTTCTGAAAAGCTTTTTTAAAGATAAGCCAAAATTAAAGACGTACGGAAAATCGTGTCTTTGTTCCCTCACATTGCAGAGAGGTTAAGTTGGTTCTGTCGTCTTTTGTGTGTGCTTGTTGCGTTGATCTCTTCCTGGCCTGTTACCTGTGCCCGTATGGGCATGTCTTCCTGAAACTGGCCTTTGGGAAGAGACATTAGTACACAAATACCTCAAGTCTTGCATCTGATACTGCTTTTACCAGGTTTAGTTCGACTTTTTTCCTAGACCTGAATTCTTTCTCAAGGACAAGCTGATGTTTGGCTCTTGGCTTTTTCAGAAAGTGCTGGTAGTGATATAATCAGTTCCTTACTGCCAGTGTGTCACTTTTCAGTTGGCTAGCACAGCAATAGATTAAAAATGTAAGTGGGTGGAAAACCAGATTTAATTAATTAAGATGGTTCATAATCATTTCTAATGTTACTGTTCTCTGAGGACATAGTCACCCATGAATATGCTGCATTAGTTTAAAAAAGAGTAATTTCTCTAAAAAGAAGAGAGATCATTTTATGAGAGAGAGGAGAGATCATTTTATAGAAAAAGTTAACCACTAACAGTCTACGTAGATATTTCCTTTTTTTTTTATTGCCAAGTGGGTGTTGTTAGAGTGGTTCATAAATGATGAGTTGCACTGAATAACATTATCCTGCCTTTTTCTGCATCTCTCTGAACTTATGGACCTCAGTTGAGTGGCTTTGATGAAGCTGGGGGCAATATTTGTCCTGGCTATGTTCAGTTAAGTAAATTTGTTGTTGATAAGAAGCTGTGCAGACCATAGGACACCACTGAATGTTGTGTTATTCAGTATTATCCCTTTCCCAAAGAACATTTTTATGAATGTCCAAGCTTTTGATCACCATCTTTTCACATGATCAAATTCACTTTCTGTGTCTAGAGGCTACAGAGATTAAAAATCTGATATCTCTTAGAAAATTAAGCTTCGACATTCATCTTTAGTATCTCTTCCTAGATCTGTGGCACTCCCTCTGGTGACTACTTGCCAGGAATGCTTTTCATGGGTATTTATAGCAGTATTTCTTTTTAAAACTAAATCTTTTATGATAGACTTTGGCTTTTGGGCTCATTTTTATTCCATATCTCTACTTCAGTTGCACAAGACCTCTGACATGTGGTAATCCAGTGGAATGAGAAGAGTTTTCAGTTTAATATAGGTTTACACAAGTTTTAAGGCTTTGTGCAAGTTTTGGGATATAATTCAAACAACTTTTTCCAGTATCATTATTGAAGTGTTCCAGATATTTCATAATATGTTGTGGTAATTCTTGCCTTCATAATATATTGATCATTTAAGTTATCTAGCTAAGGAAGCAATCTGGATGAAAATGAAGATTAGGTGCATGAGATACTGGAAATACATCAGTAGGGATGTTGCTTTAAGAAAAGTAGATAGATCAAAAGTCTCAAAACAGGAGGAGAAGGAACTGACTGACAGCTCATCTGTCTGTGTATACTCCCTTGTGTGAAGATCTCTGATCCAGGACACTGGGTCACTCAGATAATGGTTTAAGTCAAACAAGGCTGACCAGTAAGAGATTTCAAAGTCTGTTTGGTAAGCTGTGTTGTCATTTCAGTGATATTCTTTCTGTTGTGTACATGATGCCTGATACAACTTTCCAGATGTGGGCAATTTCCCAGCACTAATAACTTGGAAATGTGCTTATCTTGAATAAATAAATAATAGTCTTAGATGTTGCTTGCATCATACCTGAGGGCCTCCCTCATAACCATTCATTCTTCTGGTCAGGACTACATCCCTCTCTCACCCAAAAGGAAGCATATGCTTTCTTATTTCCTGGGAAAATTTCAGCATATGTGTAAGAGTCCATTACATAACTGCAAATTTAGCTTCTTTCAGAATCCTAAGTTTCAGTAAAAGTAACAACTTTCCAAAATTCCTAGCATTTGTCATCAGATTTTTATATTGTTTCCAGCCCTGGGAAGTTGCTCTATCTGATAGTATCATCCCATTCATTTTGTTTGTGGGTTTTTTAAATTTTTGGCTGTTGATTTCAGTTTGAGCAGATTTAGGCCAAAAAATTGTTTTACCTGGTAATATGGTAAAAATACTACTTAATAACCTGAATGACTTAAGGGATGAAGAAGCCTGCTTTTTTGTTTTCTTCCTTCAGCTAATTCATGTTGGTTTTCATCCTTCCTTCTCTTTCTCTATTTCATTATCCTCCCTTCTCCATTTGTGAGCTTAGAATAGTTACAGTAAATATGAAGAAAAAAAAAAGAACACCTCTTTAGAAATGCTGCTGAGGCTGTAGCTTTCTTAGAAATACCTGTGGTAACTTTCAAGCAGCTGCAATATTTAGCATGCTGTGATGTGCTCTGTGTTATGATAGCTACCCTGCTATCAGTACTGAGATAGCTAATTTAAAGATAGCTCAAATATGTTCCCTAGAGCTCTGGTGACTCCTGGAGTGTTGACTGTGAATAAGTACTCTGATTACACAGTGAATGAGTATTCTATATAATCTATGGGGTATACCCGGCAAGATAATGGAAAATGGAAAAGGAGGAGTGCTTTTCTTTGTTTGCAGGTATTCAATTTCACTGTAGGAAATAAAAAAGGTGAAGAAAATGATGTGAGGGAAGGGCAGGACATCATTATGATAAGAATCACTGTGTCCATTTCTTTTTGTGATCGGGCAGCATTAAAATTCAGACCATCCCAGCAGCACGCGTGGCATTGGCGCCTTTCAGGAGCAAGGAGATGCAATTCAACAGTGCTTGCATTTGTCAGCAGATCATGCTGTTGGGAAGGGGGAACCCACATTAAAGATGTCAGCAGTTCTGCACTGCCTTGGGGCTCCAGAATAGTGTATTGTCTCATAATTATTTCCTTTACATTCGATCCAGTGAACTTTCCTCCACTTCTGCCATCCCACATCTGTTTTGTTGCACAGCTGTAACTGGTTTAGAGGCATCATAATAAAAAAGAAACCTCTTTTCTTTCAAAGCAATCTGTAGTTTGGCAGGGAATAAAATGGCCACTTCAGCACTGGTGACAGAAAAATCTGCCTTTCATTGACAGAAATAACTTTCTCCAGACTCTTGTTTAGGCACACTCTCTGCAAATATATACCCTGAAGTACCCTGGGGGTTAACATGTAGCATTGAAATACAGTTTAATCTTTTATATTTTGTAATAATTTTCTTTACTCTGTTTCTCTGTGAATTCTTCTCCCTCTTATGCTGTAGCATTTCATTCAATTTCATGCATTGCTCTGCTGCAATGCTGTATTACAGTTTCACTTCTTTATCTTTTGCAATAAAGCACTTACTTTTCTTTATAAATAATTTGAGTTTCTCTGCTAGTATTTTTTCCAGGACCCTCATTTCCTATTATGAGCAGGAATTGTATGTAGCAGGGTGGTTTTGCAATCCAAGAAATTCCAGAGGCCCAGACCTGACCTGCAAAAACTTCAGGTTTGTAACTCAGAAATATAACAGAAATATCTTTGGAGAGCAAAACGTTATTTGGTGAGCCAAACACAGTCAGCACTGCTTCTGAATGTTCTCTTCCTACTCTCAAACCAATGCAGAAAACAGGGACAAAACACATTGCACCATTTTTATCATGCATCCTGAAATATTTTTCAAATCTCTAGTGCCTCTGAAGCTGCAGACTCAGCCTTTGGTGAGAGAGAACATCAAGTTGCCTCTGGGCAGTGGGATGGCAGATTTCTGCAGCAGTTTTCTACTTCAGCCATTCTGCCTCCCTCTGTTTTCCACAAGTTCACTCAAGCCATTCAGCAGGGAATTTACAAGCTATAAAACTGCATTATTCAGTTATGAAGTCACAAGCTCATCACCATGACTTCAGCAAGGGCTCATAAAAGGCAGCGTCAGTTTTATAAGCAGAGGAATTGCCAGCTATGTCTAACAGATAGTTTGCAATGACAGACTTGCTGGTTTTTGTAAGTTAGGTAAAATTCTAGTTAGGTATATTGTTGATAGTCTTTCTTTGTGAATTATTAAATGGGTTGAAAATAAAGCCAAACACTTCATGTGGAACACTTCTTTTGGGGACATAGTATTGTCCCCTTAGACGTGATTTTCTACACTGCAAATGAACCTTCGGGTTCTTCATTGCTCTTCCGAAAGCAGTCATGATGCAGAAAAATGCTGTTCTTCCGTGTCACAGTTTGGTCATTGTCCCATGTATAGTTTGTCAGTTTTCTGCTCTTTTGATGCTTCTTCAATATGACACCCAAGTAGTGTGTTCACCCTGTGGGTTAAGTAGAGGGCTGGGGGCTCAGCTGCCTGCCTTTGGAAGGGCCAAAGGCACATTGCTTTGCTCTTCAGGTACCTGTTAACTCTGTTTTTGAAAGACAGAGGCCACATTTTCCTTTTTTTTTTTTTTGGAGGTCACCAGATCTACGCAGTCTTTCAAAACCAGTTTCCAGTGGCTCAGAAAGTTCATTTATTTCCCTCTCACTTGAGGCTGTATTTCATAGCATTTATTAGTGAACTGCAAAATATTAATGAAGGCATCAAGCCAGGTTTTTTTTTCCTCTCAGAAGTATGAAAAAGGGTGAAAGACAATGAGGTCCCTTATATCACCCGCGCATATTAGACTGAATATTTGGAATATCTTAAGAACTGTTCTAAGACACAAAAACTAGTGCAGTCTGGACCTATTATTAAGGACAAGCTGGAACAGAGATGTTGAGAGGGCTTTCGCATTACCTCAGAATAGCTGTTTCCCATTAACCCTACCAGGACCCTCTAATATTGCAGAAGGTGTTAAAAGGGATCATTAAAAGATTAGGCATTTAAAGATCATTTTCAAGGCACAGAGTCACCTCCAGGAACCTGGAGATCTCAATAGGTCCATGACTGCCTGTATGGACACTTCTCTTTTACAAATTAGCCCTGTACTATTTCAGTAGTCATGAAATCATTATGTTTGTAATTAGAAACATTGAGACTTCATGATAATATCAGCACATTTCCTATCATTTTTCGTGATTGCATGAAATCCTGTAGCTCATGGAAGAGTGGGATGTTGTCTTGTTGGCACAAGTGGTGTTCTGGTGGCATGAGTCAGTGACAGTTTAAACAGAGACCATATCTGCTTCTGCTTGCTGCGATTGCCCATCTGTTTCTTCTCTATTATTTGCAATTATTTATATCCAAATTGAGGAAATATAAAGATGGCTATTCTGGTTTTGTAATAATGGTATTCAAAGTCTGATCCCACACCATTCTGAAAATCATAGAATCCTGAGTATAGCATTATACAGTGCCAGATTATAAACAAGAATAATTCCAAGGAAAACACTCAATGCATAATGAACTTAGCAAAGTTTACAGTTGCTGACATTAATGTTTGTCTGAAGGTCAGAGTGACACAAGTCTGGTTGGACAGAGAGACACTGTGTATCATCATAAGCCTGGGGTGGCATGGGCATGTCGATGCTGCCAGCCCATTGGTGTTCTGCAAATTGTTTGATCGTGAGGTTGCACAGACCGTTGCAGTGTGGGGGTGATGTCGAATTATGTTTCAAAAGAAAAAAAATATTTGGAACACGGAACAGGGAGTGGAAGCAGCTCTTCAGCAGGTGGCTTCAGAGCTGGGAGCTGTGAGACACAGGGCAGTGCTCCATACTTAGGGGCATTGTGAACATTGCTCATGGTCCCTTGGAAGTGGTCAGAGTGTTGGATTTGTTCACCTTTTGATGGATGCTTGGGAAAAAAGGGTACAAGCCTCCTCTCCTACCTGCTCCAGGAGTTCCTTTTGAATAGCAATATCACAAAGGTACTTTAACCCATAAAAAATTATGGTATTAAAACAAAAAGAAAAGGAACAACTGTGTGAAAATGCATTAAGGGAGTGACATGCCTAAAAACACCATGTTAAATCAATAACATCTCTTACAAATGCAACATGAAAATGTGGTGATATTTTAATCAGCTAAAACATTACTTTGATACTTCTGAGTATCCGATAAGTGCTATGATAGTCCTGGAAACATGGGGAGATGTTGCTGAAGTTCTGAAGAATAATAGTGACACTATTGTGTCTGAAGAAAAATAGTGACACTTTCAATTACTCGTTGTTGCTTAACAGATTTTATGTAAGGAAGGATGACAAAGTCTTTTGCAGCCCTGGTAGTATTGTCATTTAGTGGTTCCAAATTACTCTAGTAGTCTTTGTGGGCTTTGCAATTACTAATTATTGATTAGGATTAATTGAGAGTATTCAATTCCATAGGTATCATGGCTCTCTAGTCAAGGGTTGAATTAATAGATAGGGAGATCGTTGGTGCAACTCATAGAATCACAGAGTCATTAAGATTGGAAAAGACCTCCAAGATCGAGTCTAACCTGTGACTGAACACTGCCATGTCAACTAGACCATGGCAGTAAGTGCCACATCCTGTCATTTCTTGAACACCTCCAGGGTGTTCAAGACTCCACCACCTCCCTGGGCAGTCCTTTCCAATGCTTGTCAACCCTTTCAGTGAAGAAATTCTTCCAAATGTCCGACCTGAACCTCTGCTGGTGCAGTGTGACTCCATTTGCTTTTGTCCTGTCGCTGGTTGCCTGCGGGAAGAGGCTGACTCCCACCTTGCTGCAGCTTCCTTGGGTCTGTGCCAGGTACACAGGCTGCTTTTGCACATGTGGAAGCTAAGGCTTGTTGGCTTTTGTACAAGTTGATGAATGCAATATGGGCATGGGCCCTGCTGGGTTTGAGTACAAGTAACAATAGTGATGCATGCTGTTAAAACCTGACATTTATTAAGCACACATAGACTTCCAAGTCTGCTGCAGCTGTGGGCTTGGGTGTGCCCTCTCCTGGGGGATGCGACTCATCTTCCTGAGCCACACCAGTCCTGGTGGGAAAGCAGGGGAGCCTGCAGGAACTACCAACAGACCACTTCAATTCTCTTTTCAAGACAGTTGTCAGGATCCTGGGAACAGGGAGCTCAAATCTCTCCCCAGTCCAAAATTCCAGGTAGATGCTGAACACATGCCTCATTGAGTTTAAGATTTTGTCTCTGTCATTAAGTTTTGAAATTGTTAACTGCATTTATCTAAAAAATTGTATACATTTGCTGTTGATTTTATCATGGCTTTCATTTCATATAAGACAATTCCTACTTACTTCTTTCTGTAGAAATTGCTCAGAAGTCAGTTTTATGCTGGCACATCAGAAAATGAGACCAGTTGTACTTCAGAACAACACTTCAAAGATTTTATTGATTTTGGGGTTTTTTTCAGAGGAATGTTTCATCAAGGGCTTTCAGTGAAGTTCTTTCTTCAACACTTCTTGTAATATACAGTGCTCTGAAAAGTCAAAATACTGTCTTCTTAAATGATTAACCTTAAAGGGCAAAAGCATCAATGCCTGAAGAGTAGAATAAGTTGAGACTGGTGTATATTAGTTAGTAATGCAGGTTTTTCTACTTAGATTTACAGCATTTAGAACTATATCCTTGCAGGAGGCAAAATATGAAGGCAGTTTTCAGTTAAAGATGTCTTCTCTGGGGGTATGTGTTCAGCTTCTTGTTTCATGTGGATGTGTGCATATTTTATTCAGTCTTAATCTACAAAATCTAAATGTCATGATCAGCATTTCATGGTGGTTCTTTTGAATTTTTTACAAGATTACTGTCATGAGTCGTATGTGTTTATAGGTAGAGAGAAGGGTGAGAGGGAACAAGGAAGGCTGAGGGCAAAAAACTGTTCTGTGAGATATGAGATAGGGATTTTATTGTGAGTCTTACAGGATCTGTCTGTATTACAGACAGATGGAGATGAGCCATGGCACAGTTATGCACTTTTCTTGGAGGAGTGCTGATAAACCCTTGTGTCACATCAAAGCAGAGGGGGGGTCTATGGTGAAGATGGATCAGGGAAGCTCCTGGATAAACAATTAGAGTGCTCTTAAAAAATATCTGTAGGATTATTGCTCATGTTCATTGGCTTTTAAAGCTACACTCGGTTCACTTATATGGCCTGGAGTTTATCCTTTTAATTCTGTGCTTGGAGAGAGAGCTGAAGTGCTGACCACCATGCCCCCAAGGGCAGCCACCACTCAGCACACTCCAGAGCTGGCTGGCACACCACCCACCATGCAGTTTGCACCACCCACCAAACACCACCCAGTGTGTTTTGGAAGGAAAGATTGGCTCAACTCAGGTCCACTCACAGTCCCACTGAGCACTCTTAGGAATGACATCTCTTATGAAGACTTCATTCACTTCCTCCTTTGTCTTTTTTTTTTTTCCCCCCAAGATTAGTGACTGTGCTACACTTAGACAGCTTGGGATGAGTTTTTCCAAGATGAATATCTGCCCTAAGCCATATTATTTTAATTATTTTCTTTAGAAGAATGATGACCAGAAAACATCAGGAATTTCTGGGAATAAAGCAGGGGGAAACAAATGTTTGTTTTCTGATCTTGATAAATGCGTTGACTTTGAGTAGCTGTAACTTCTCTGTATTTTGACGAAGGTTTGAAATTTGTCAGGGGCAGTTGGTGGTGTGGATGAGGAGCTGAAATTCCTATGAAAAAAGTACGTTTTGTTGTGCTGCTCTGACACATATCCAAGAGAAAAGCTGTATGTTTGTCTGTGCTAAGTGGATATTCCACGGAGTGCAGCCACATGGAGCCACATGGAGGCTGAAGACGACTTTCCCTGTGGTCACACCAGGGCTTCCACGGGGAGCACAGGGCTGCCTGTGCTTTCTGTGACATCCCAGCTGGCTGAGTAATGTAGAATATTGCTGTCTTGTGTAAGGGAAGCACTGTGTTTACCAGTGATCACCAGGAGGAGGGGACTGCTCAGGAGAGAGCCCCACACTCTGCTCTTCCATCTCCAAGCAGTGAGTGATGTGCCACCTCATGTCATGTGTGTTGTCTCCAGCACAAGAACTCAAGTGTGCACCCATGCATCATTGGCTGCTGCAGCATTTAGGGTCTCTGGTTCACTCCTCACAGACTCCTGACTCCCAGGCCATGGTACTCAGAATACCCAAAACTGGAAGCATGAAGTTGGATATCTCAGTCCTGCCGTTGAACCCAGCCAGCACCAATCACTGATGGTGGCACTCTTTTTGTGTGCCCTGTTAGGTTTGTTTCTAACCTATGTAAGTGTTTAGTGGCTTTATCTGCAGCTGGATGTTTGAGGGTGAGGTAACTCTGATGCACACCTCAGGTGTGGTTTTAGATTAACTATGCACTTTGTCTCATGTGTGCAGATGGGATTTTTTGTTATGGAAAGAGTGATTACATGGCATGGGAGCTGGCCATCACATTTATCTTAATACAAAAAGAGAGAAAGAGCCAAGGTTTGTGATGCCACAGCAGCACCAAATGGTGGTAGGGGAAAAAAAATCAAGCCCTACTCTTTTCAGCCTCTTTGTTCCTGTTTAGCTGTGCTAGTTTGGGGAGGCATATGGATAAGAAAAAAGGAGGAAGAAGTGCCTGCGGTATCCAAACTTCTGCTACTCGGTGAGAACACAGAATCAAACCTTCTGGTTTTCAAAAAAGAGGCAGAAACAATATATTTCTACAAAATCAGGTAAAGTTGTCAGTGTTGTCAAGTATTGTAGTGAGTACCAGATTGTGTCAAGTCTGTTAGAGGCACGAGTGCTGTCTCTCTGGTTTTGAGTTAGCGGAGGGGAAGAAAAAAACTTGAAATATGGGGCCTTGTCCAGAAGAAAAAGAATAGTGAATCTTTTTTAAATTTCTGCAGTCCCCAGTTAGGGGTGATCAAAGTACTTCTGAGGTGGTTTAGCTCTCTGCCTCTCACTAAAACTTAATACAAACCATTCACTTCAAGCTGTGTGTGAGAAGCCCCCCTGTTACTCCAATGAGTGCAGTGTATTGACAGCAGGGCAGGCACACCAGGAAGCCAATTAATCTTTCCTGAAATGTGATTTGCTGTTGTTATAGAAGCGATGTTAAATTCTAGTAGCTGGTTAAAAGTTGTGGCTGTGGTCCCCAAAGTCCTCAGCCCTCTTGGTAACACCAGATGCTGTGGTGGTCTTGGTCAAAGTACCCAACTGTGATGAAGGGGACTGAAGCAAAGAAGATTGTTGGACCTTGCCCAGGTGTGAGCAGGTCCTCAGTGGAGGGAAGTGGGTGCTCCCCAGAGTCCCCAGAGAGGAGCTGGAGAAACCAACAGCCCCATGCCCTTGCCTGCAGCCTCCTACTTCAAGGTGGGCATTGCCACACCAAACAATGAGCATCCTAAAGTGAGATGATTCAGGTGCTTCTGCCAGCAGATAAATGTCTTAATTAATTCTGAATGCACTGAATGTAAATGGAGCCTTTGTGACAGGTTTAGTGGGATGCCTTATTTTCAGGCAGCAAAGACGTGACCTTCTTCAGCATGTTCATATTCCAGTCCTGATTCTGCTTAGGTCACATACCCCAAAGAAAAACCAGTCTTATCTTCTGCCATCACTTCTGTTGGCATCTTTTTTGTCCTAAGTGCAACATAAATGAAAAAGAAGAGGAGGTTACTCTGACCAGATGGAGTCCAACACAAGCAGTGTCAGGTTAAATTTACAAATTGTTAGAGCAGAGAAGGACTTGAGGGTACTGGTGGGTAAAAAATTAAAAATGACCTGGAAATGTGCAGTCAGAGCCCAGAATGCCAATCGTGTTCCAGGCTGCATCCCAAGCAGCGTGGCCAGCAGGTTGAGATAAGACCCCACCTGAAGTGCTGCATCCAGCTCTGAGGCCCTGAGCCCATAAAAAAAAGCATGGATCTGTTACAGCGAGTCCAGAGAAGGGGCCTGAAAATGATCACATTTCCACAAGGGGTGGAACACAACTCCTATGAAGACAAGCTGAAAGAGTTGGAATTGTTCAGTCTGGAGAACAGAAGACTCAGGGGAGACATTACTGCAGCCTTTGAATACATAAAAGGGGCTTGTAAGAAAGAGAGAAGCTTTTTACCAGGGCCTGTAGTGACAGTTTGAGGGACAATGGTTTTAAACTGAAAAGAGGGTAAGTTTAAATTGGATGTGAGGAAGATATTTCTACAGTGAAGGTGGTGAGATGCTGGAACATGCTGCTGAGAGTATTTGTGGATATCCCATCATTGGTAGTGTTCAAGACCCGGTTGCATGGAGCCTTGTAACCTGGTCTAATGACAAATGTCCCTGCCAATGGCAGGGGGATTGGGCTAGATGATCTTTGAAAGTACCCTCCAATGCAAACCATTCTAAAACAAGTTAGCAAAATAACCAACATCTGGTCTGACATGGTCATTGTAAAGTTTCTGTGGGTATTGTATGCAGGAGAGTGTAAGGGAGCATAAAGGAGTTCCTCAGTGGCTGATGGGGACGTGGATCTTTCTAAGTTACATAGCAAACTAATTATGATGGTCAAGGACTGCAGATCATAGGATGTAGTTTATAATCAAGAGTTTGATAGCACATAAGAAGCTATGAGTAAGGCATAATAAATTATAGAGTCTTTGGAAGTCAGGACAAGTACTGTATATTTGATATGGCAGAGTAGAGTAGAGTGGGTAAGTAAGTGATGCATAGATGACGTGATGTGGTCAAAGGCATAGGCCTGGGAAAATGATGTCTGCAGGAGTTTCCAGTATAGATATGAATGGTACATAAGTCCATGTGACAAAGGCAGAGATAGCAGCTTAGACTGCATTTCAGCTCTACAGCTTGCTGTGAGACAACAGACACAGCTTATGCATGGCAAGCATAACAAATACAGGACCTGGAGTGAAAAGGTGCTGCCAACACTACAGGCCAGAAATATGATGATAGAACCCCAATAAATGAGATGTAAGGGACTACCTGTTTCTTTTTCTCCTTATCAGTACATCTTTTGTCATAGATATCTACTTTATTTGATACAGCAAAGCTCAGCATGTCAGCTATTAATTGAAATGAATTTTCCCAGGTTTGGAGTGTGCAGCAAGGCTTTGATGTCTCACTGCCTGGCAGTGATGGTTTCTTAATGGCTGCTGTTGTATTATGTGAAAAAGTACACAGGGAAGTATGTGAACATTGCAGTGTCAGGTTTGGTGATTTATTTCATTTTTTTCTTGGTTAGTATTTCAGAATATTGATGTTTTTAGTCCTCAGAAATGTGACACTTGTACAAGATTTGTGACTGTCGCATCAGTAAGGAGCTTGGCGCTCTGTCAGTTTGGCACGTTGTTGACTCTGCAACTTACTCTGGAATGAGGGAAAGCAGGCAAGCAAGGAGTTTCAGACTCTGGCCCCTGAAAACCATGAATATGGCCTTTTAAAATAAATGTTTGTTATACGTTTGGTTTTAAAACACTTTAAAAGGACTTACACGACTAATAAAACTTGAAGTCATTTTTATTAGAGTTTTACCCTTGGAACAAAGCAAGTCTTCCATAAAGGTTGTATTTGTTCCTGAAATCAAAAAACCAAATCCCCTTCTTTGGGCTATTTCTTACTTTGGAAAAACTTTTTTCTTGTGTTGTAGCTCTAAATAACTTTTTTAAAGCTGCTCCTTTTTTTGCTGACTGTAGCATATCAGTGCTCTCTGACCTGAAGTCCAACATACTGTTCAGTTCAGTTATAGAGCCTTGCTTGCTTTGAGTGCATGTGGACATTGGTGTGTGGGACCACATGCTTCCAGCAAGACAGCTTTGTCAGATTGGCATCCTGACCTGGCTCTGGACCTCAGGACGCAGAGCAATCCAAACAAATTGTGACTGGCAGAGTGTCAGCATCCCATGGTCCATTGCAGGGGTGGCTGAACTACACACAGCTCTTCCACCAAGCACAGGCTACAAATACAGTATATTTATTTAATTTTTGATGACCAAATGCACACAACCTTATCTCTGCTCGGACAGATAGTCCTCAGAGGGTAGGGAGTTAATTTTGCATATATTATTCATATTTGTTAGAAAACAAAGAGAATACAGTGACACTTGTCTTGTTCCAGGCATTTAGGTCCATATGTAGCTTCAGAGACATGACAGGTTGCACCAAGTGCTGCTGAGGGGCTTCAGATCCCTTTGGAAAAGGACAGGAACTCCCTTCACCTCAGTTTCTCCCTGAGCATGGGTGAAGCTCTATGAATGGCTGGCTCTCAAGGTCAAAAGTGCTGCTTATTGAATATGAACTTACGAAAACAGCGATTTAAAATAAAAATATTTTCCATGCTATATGCCTAAGTGTGATCTGAATGTCTTCAGAATATTGCAGAGCAGCTACTGGGTCCCATAAATATTTTATCTGACTCACATTATAAAGCCAAGGTGCTGCTGCAAAGGAAAAATCCTGCAAGGTTCCTGGATTTTTTTTATATCTATCTATTTTATTTTACTATCTCCCCTGTAATTGAACTGTACATATTGTCTTGTAAATCAGTAATTTTTGCTTTAATTGTATAAAATGGGGAGTTTGGAGAAAAAAAATAAAACTCACAAAAAGACTGCAAAGAAAACCTTCCTCCTCTCATAGCAATGGGCATCTTTATTGCTTGTCTGCTGCTACTACTGCTGTTTTAAGACATTGTCTAGATTGCACGAAACTTCACGATGTTGCCACCAAAACTGTGAGTTAGATTATTTTTTCTAACTCTCTTTTCTTTACCCAGTATTGTAATTGGCTTCTTTCGTGAAGTTGACCTTTCCACTTTCCTAAATGTGGGTTCCCTATGAAGGACACATTAAAAGTACCTATGACAGAAAGACAGACAATACTGTGTTAGCAGCTGCTCCTTCTGTACACATCGACCTTTTCCATCAACAGAACAACTATTGACAAACATGCTCCTTCCAATGCTTAGGATCCAAAGAGGAATAAATTGATACAATTGCTGATCTATTTTTCTGCTTTTTTGATATGTGTGTACTTTCAAAGCAGCAAGTGGGAGAAGTGATTGGGATCCATAATGAATGGTGACAAGTAATGATCCTCATACCTGTCAAACACATAAATGTGCTGTCACACTGTATGAAACTGAAGTAAAGATGTTGACTGTTTTGCTAGATAATTTCTGGGAAAGGACAGGCTTAGAAATTAATGTCGCTTGGAACTGCTTTCTCTGCATTCCTTTTCTGTCCATTATTTTGCCGATTTGAAAGATGCTTTAAATACCATGTACAATCCCTGAGATCTGGTTACGTCTTTCTAAGAGTCCATCATTGACACAGCATTTGGAAAATTAAAGTCATGCCTGAATTTAGTGGAGAAAGAATGCCATTACTTTTTTGATGTAGTTTTATTTAGTTTTGCTTATTATCCCTGGAGGCATCTAGCAGAAATCAGATTCATGAATATATATTCCATCCTGCTGCTGGAGTCAAGCTGGGAGACACCTCTGTGTTGAATTGTTAATATTTCCCTGTAAGTAGCCAAGTGCCATATCTCTTTTCCATATGCAGGTATCAGGTTAGCACAAATACATGCATCTGCGGGGCTGTTCCCCTCACATGTTCTCACTCTGCTTTTCTCTGGCTGCAATTACATTTGTGCCATAATTCTGCTGGACATGCGGGAAACATCTGGCAACTTCTCACAGAAGCCACCCCTGTAGCCCCTTGCTACCAAAACCTGGCCACGCAAACCCAATACAACATTTTGCAAGTTAACTCCTGATCTCTGATCTTAACATTTAAGGTTAAGAAAAAGCAATTTTGGCATCATCTTGTGTCCACAGACCTCTTTAATCGCTATTATTAAAACACTCAGTCTGAAACTGAGAGTGGGGCTGGCCTTGGAAAATGCTCACCATGAGCCCTTGAAGGCCAGGTGCTTGCTGTTCATGTCAGGTTATTCTGCCCATTCTGCCAGTGTTTTACTGCATGACCTTGAAGAAATCAGTGAAGTACTGCAACCATGGCATCTTTGGGACCTCTTTGCTGGAGTGGTCTTTGGAATGCTGCCAAATGCTGTGAGGTAAAATTTGTAAGGAGAAAGGCAAAAATAACAGAATATCTTAGTATAATTCAGCTCAGAAGTTAAGCAAGCAAGAGAGAGACAGTAGGAAACCAATTTTCATTTGTTCTGCTGTTTGCAGAACCATTGTTTCTAACCTGATACATTTTGACTGTGGGCTATAGCCTGTATCCTGGCAAAGTTAAAATGGATGTTCATGATGATCTGTTTTGATTTTATCATCTGTGAACTCATTGTCTGACAATAATGTATTTGTTGATTCTTGGATACATATCAATACTTACCTTGTCCCCATTTTTCTCTTTCTTTTTTTTTTTACTTACACTGTGAATATAACCTGTAGATCACGGATTTAGATAATGATTTGGGTTTGGTGTGATTAGGTTATTGGTTTATTTATTAATTAGCTAACTGCTGCCTGTTATCTCACAACTGCACTGAAATCACCTCTTCAGTGAGGTTTGAGAAAAGGGAATCCCAAATTTTGCTTCCTTTCCCCTTGGTACTTTACTCTGTCTTCAGCCGTGGACTTTCTGAATGAGGGCAGTCCTTTCTGTCCCCAAGACCTCTCTAGGTATTACTGTAGCATGTGTTAGCACCTTTAGGAACAACTAAGAGACATGAACAACAAGTTTCTTCATACATTATCGAATTTCTTTTTCACAGTAGTATTCACCAGATTTTGTATCAGTGACGCATGTAAAACACAGAGAAACAGTACTGCTCTGAGTTTTGGTTGTGACTAGATTGTTCTCTGCAGAAATTTTTTTCTTTGGGAATTATTTATCTTAGTGCTCCATAAATCTTGCTGGCTGTCACAAAAATATTTTTAATCCCAATTGTTAACTTTTATTTCTGGAAATTTGGTATTATGCAAAGACTTCGCTGAAGCAAACAGTGCAGGAGAGAGTGCATCGGGTTCAGATCTTGCATCCCTAGTCATTTCTGAGTCTCTTTCTCTAATGTATTTGTGATATCCAGACATGGAAAATGTCATTGAAAATGTTGCAGAAGAGCCTGCTTGTTGTAAGTAAAATGCTCTGAATGGTTTGAATCCAGTCGTAAAATGCAAGTGCATGTAAGACTACAGTAGGCATAAGATTTTCACATTTTGGTGATGAAATTAAGAAGACCAAAATAGCATTGCCCATGGTTTCTCTCTAGCAGAAATGAATGAGTATTGCATAAAAAAATTGTATTCTGAAGAGGAGCAAGTCCTTCTTCTTACATAGTGCATAATGCTTACACAAGATCAGTAATTTTTGATATTATGAATTCTGTCCACTGCTTCTCTTCTCTTTAATTTCTTTGCCTGTATTCTATGTATTTTTTTAAAGAAAACTTTGGAAGTTTTTAAAAGAAATTCAGAGATTAATATATGTTTTTAGCAACCACTTTCTAGTGGTAAACTATTCACAAAAATGAAAAAAATGGTGAAATAAAAGGTTTTGATGTAATGCTGGAGTTTGTTCCTTTATGGGTTTATGAAAAGGTCTGTTGAAAATACAGCTTTCTAAATAATAATTGAATCTTTATATTCAAGATCAGATGTGACTTTAAAAGGGAAACATTAGCATTTTTTCTTCCTATCTTTCTCTAACTACTTTTGCACTGCTTTTGCCATAAATACAGACCAATTTTTCAGCCTTTTTCCTTCAAAATAATGAAAGTCAAGAGTCGATTGCATCCATACTATTGCCATGGCTGGAACGCAATTTCTTTTTCTTCAATATTTTAAGCATGTGCTGCTACCGCTGAATGGACACAGATTATTGAACAATAGTAAGATAATACAGAGAAATCTTCAGTCTCTCATTTTGTGTAAAATACTGTCTTTATTCTGCCTTTAAAGATTAATAGTTTTGCTGGGATATATTCAGTTCCTTTGATGTTTAAGTATTAGAAGCTATAGCTCTTTCAGATAACGTTAAACAAAAGTGATATTTCTGTCCAAATCTTGATGGTTGGCACAATTGTCTCAGTAATATGTGCACCAAATGAAGGGACCTTGTACACCTTTGTCTGATTCTCATACTAAAGCACTTGGGTTCAGAGAATATGAGCTCAATAGTGGTTGGATTTTAAATGTTCTTTGGTCAAGGTTTTGGGTTTGGATTTTATTTTTTTTCTTGTTTTTACAGTCAGTCAAATTCCCAAGGGAGTTTTTACATTGACTTCAGTAGCATTTGAGCAGGGCGCATAGGAGTCTGAAAAACACAGTTACTTTGCCAAGGAGTTGTTTTCCTTGATCTGTTTGACCAAGCATTGATTTTGCTCCCCCATGTGCTCGGAATGCACTTCAGAATTAAAGTCTGCTTTTATTAGCATCTTTTAAGGCAGAGAGCAGTGTGATGTCTTCCTGAGCATCTTTAGAGAACAGCAGCATCACAGCTGTTAGAAGTGGTTTGCAATCTATGTGTGTTAATTACTGCTAAAAATGCTTATAATGAAGTAGGTACCATTCTATTTACGCGTTTCATTAAAAAGGGAGTCCAGCCCTGACATCTCATTGGCATGCAGTAAGGAAGCCTGTTGTTTAAGTCAGGAGTGGTTTAGCACTTCTCCATTTTCCTCAAGGTGCTCACTTCCAGGAGAAGAGCTCTGGTCCCCATAGTCTGGAGAGTGTATTTCATCTTCCCTTCCTGCACTCCCCAGTCTGGCATAAGAAGGAAGGAGATCTCAAAAATCCACTTGTAAACCTCACCAGTGGGACTTGGACACAAAAAAAAGAGAGGATCAATAAAAATCCTGTGTGCCTAAAGGCATTTTGATTTTTTTAAAGCCAATTCAGTTAGTCTAATTAAGAATGTTACTTTTTCTTGCAAACTTTCTTTTCTACCCTCAGACCACATAGTATTTTTCTACTGGCAAACACTGGTCATATAATTAGTAATGGATGTGAATGTGACTTGCTTTTTATGTGTTCTTCCATCACTCGTCATTGTTGCAGTTTTCTGGTTTTTGTGCTCCATCTCCAGTTCTTTTCCTGTCCTGCCAGTTGTCATCACAGCAGCTTTTGCAGAAGGAATTTGTGTAACCATATGGTGCCTAGCTCAGGGAACACCTTGAATCCTGAGGACTACAGGTTGCTGCCATGATGCATTTGAAGAGCAACAGCCATGTCATGAAGAGACATCTCGTCACTGAAGGTGTCCCCAGGCAGTTGTGGCGTGCTCCTCTGCCAACCCAGGAGGAAGGCTTCCAGGAAGCTGTGGGCTCGCCTGTCCTGCATCGTACACTGCACAGCAGAAACCAGTGCCACGTTTTTTTACCTGAGTATTGCGTATCTGTGGTTAAGTGTGAAAACCTTCTGTAGACTTTATTACGTTCAAAGGAGGGAGCAGACTGAGAAATGTGTTGCCTGTCATCATGACCAATGATACACAAGCAGTCTGCTGGGTTTTTTTGTGTGATTGTGAAAGGAGGGGATGGAGGAGAAGGATGGCTCACACAGCAGATGATGTGATTGATCAACATGTTAACTAGTGTAGCAAAATCCCATCTGTTTATACGGTTTAGATCTTTCCCAGCTATGAAGCAGGGATGAGAAGAAAAGAAGCACAGAAACAAATTCCATCATGAATGAAAAATTGGAGCCCAGTCCTGTTACTGATGAAATTAGCACAGTTTCAAGAAGAATAAGATCATGTCTTAAGAAAGAGTCTATGTGAATATCCACTAATGCTATCCTCCCCTAATTCTGCTTGGCAAGAAAATGAGGCTTTTTCTCTCCAGATCTCTATTTTTTGTTCAAAATGTGGTTAAGCCATTGGGTGTCTTCTGCAATAATCAAACAGAATCTAGAATAAATGATATTATAACAAGGGAGCCTTTCATAATAACTAACTGCAACTTAATTGTGGTTGGAGTTTTCCAGTTTCTGTCTGCTTGGTTTCTCTTATTCATGTTGGCAATGGAAGTGAGTGGGATAGTAAAACATATTGAGACCCAGACCTATTCTGATAATTGCATTTATTACTGTTAAAATATGACGACACTCAAAAATTGTTTGTGCTGTGAGCAGATTCTAGGGGGTAACAGCGCCGCGTCTGCCTCGCTTCTTTCCATAGCTTCCACGAAAGAAGTAGCTGAAGTGGCTTTAATTCTGAATGAAGCAATGTTTATGGTTTCTTTAATCACTGTTTACTTTCAGTAAGAGAGCTTTTTCAAGTAATGGGAGTAAAATATATTCTTCTATCAATCTGTCTAAACATTAAGAATGCTATGTAGAAAACTATTATAATTTAATCATAGATGTACTCATTTAGGGGAAAAAAAAATCACCAGAGGCATGCATGCTGAAATGCCTTAGCTGTGTATGCAGATTCTCAAAAAAAGGGCTGTGAATGTATAATTCTGCATGCACAGAAATTCAAACTATCAACATTTTGACTTCTGTCACAGTATGGAATGCTCCATGGCATGCTTGATGAAAAGCTTTCGTAATCTGCCAGAAGACAACCATTATCTCTTACAAACACAGAATCAGGGGCAGGTCGTGTCCAGTCAGTCTGTGTTTGGGATCTCCTGGAGGTGGGCTGGGGCAGAAGGTAGAGAATGAAGACCTGCAGAAGGTGTGCTGCTCCCAGGTACCTAAGGAGAGAGGTGGAAGTTTCACAGTGAAGTTAAGAAATACAATTCTGCCAGAATTGTATTACAAATGTGATGCCCAGGTGGTATTTTTGGATCTAGCCACAATTTGGAGTACAAATAATATGAGTAGTGGCAAATGTATTGACTCTCCTTATAAAGCAATCCAGTGTCCAGTGTCCCTGAATTGCAAATTTTGTCTGAATCCCAAGGATATTAAGATTGCTTTGGTGATACCTATTCAATACATGGCCTCCTAGGACTACAGTCTTTTTCCCATTCTATTTATCAACACCTGCCATAACAGAGCCTTGGTCTTAGTCTGCAGGAAGTAACTATATATTAACAATATTTCTGCTGCTACCATGATGCTAATAATTTATAGCGCTAACATGTTTCATATCTTTTCCAGCAGCCAAGAAAACTCCCTTCTCTTATCTGCCACTGTTGAATTTGGAGAGTAATACTTTCTTTCATGTCCTTCACCTAACCTTAGTTATTTATGATAATGTCAAGTTCTTTGACAGCCTTTGTGTCCTGCTCCTTTAGTTTCTGAGAGAAAATACAGTCTTCTGGCTTCCTCATAATCAGCCATGTGTTATGTTCTGGTAGAAAGTCATTCTCTGCAAACTTTTTTCTCTCTAACGGTGCAGTTTAGGAGTTCTTCTCTTTTTGGGGGGAGAAAAAAGTTAATCCCTACATCCATTCTTTTCATGCGCATTTAAGAAAATAAATCCCTGCTTTTTAAAATTTCTCTTTTCATTGTTTATCTTTTTCAAACCTGAAGTTGGCTTGACTTTTTTTCCTTTAATATTTCTTTTAACAAAGTGCTGTTGCCAATGGACTTTTTTGAAACCACCTTGTCCAATTTTTTTTTTTGAGCTGTCTCCTCCTGCCCTTGGATTTCTTCATTGATTGTTATAGTACACAAAGACTGATAATTCTGCATCTTGACAAAACAGCAACATGTATTTGGAGAATGTGAAGAACTCAGCACACATGTTATGGATTCCTAGGCTTTTAATGACTAGTTAGCATTTATTTCAGGACTTGCTTCTTAAAAGCAGTCTTTTTATAGCCATATGGAAATATTTCAGATGATTAAAAAATGGGAGGGGGAAAAAAAAACCAAAGTCAAGTATCATATACAGGAATCTGGTATTGACAAGATTCTAGGTGAATTTTTAAATAAGGCCCTGGAAGTATCTGTGTTTATGTCAGTAACAGACATTACATTAGCTTTTAAAAATCACAAATGGTATGGCATCTGAGTGATTTTATAAATGGTAAACTATGTATTTTAATGTCAAATTCTTACTTCAAAATCTGTGTTTTAGCTCTGTGCAGTACTGGAAATTTTGTTCAAAAGGTGTGACCAGGAAAGGAAAAAACCATGACAGGAACAATGTTGCTTGGGGAAAAGCTCCATTTGAGTCACATGAACGTTACTGGTTTGCACTGGCTGATGAGCTGACATTCTCTTGAATCACATGGGATTCCCCAGTGCATGTGGATGAGACTTTCAAGGGTGCCTGACTTGCAGATCCCAGAAAATTCTAACAGCACTAAAAGACAGAAAAGAGTGAATGAAATTCACAAGTTTTGCTGAATTCAGCTGTTACGTTTATGTACAGAAGATAATTTGGAAACGACAAAAAAATTAACGATATATTAATACTTGTTTAGAAATAAATGGAAATGTTTTCCTTTGAATCAAACAACTCAGTCCATGTTGATATAGTTAGGAATCTTCCCCAACTCAACCTGCGAATAAAAAAACATGCATAAATTCTTCAACTCTGTTTAATAGGTCAGAGCGGCACACCTTGAATTTTCCCTGTGAGCTGATTTAGTTCAGTTTCTCATGAGTTCAGTGTATCACTGCACTGGGCACTTGCTGCTGCTACTCCTGCTCAGATTAGTTTTCTCTTCTTCTTTTCGCCTACTGCTCTGGTACGATCCTCAGCTGGTGTAAATAGCTGTGATCACTGTAGGGATGCTGCTGATTTACACAAGCAGGTGGTCTGGTTCCACGTCGTCTTACTGCTCTATGAAAATGGATTTGGTGAGCAAGCTTCTTCTGTAAATGTCTGAGCTGAGTTTATTAACATCTTAGTATGCCCCAGACAAGCAAGGGGTTTTTTTAGAGTGTTCTCATTTTATTTCTTAGGAGAATGTTATGTTTATTCTTTCTTTATTACTTAAAGGCTGCATTGAAGGAACAAATTGTCCACTGAGATGGGTTTAGTGGGGCATTTGTTTTGTTCTTGACAGAATGGTTCTCTGCATCCATTAAAAAGTAGGAACAAAAAAGAAAAGCATTTTATTTAAAGCTTTATGTATGAAATAACCAAGTAAATGTGTATGTGGCTAGACTTGAATTGGCAGGTGGGGGGACCACCAGTTCCTTAATTAAAGTGAATGAATCAGGGAAGACTCTCAGCCTTTACCTTGCAGCTGTGTAGCAGACAAACCTTCAATCAGTGGGAACCTGGGGTTCTGCTGGGTTTTCAGGGTTTCCTGTAGCATTTTGGGGAATGCCACCACCTTCTGCCAGTGCATGTAAGGACTCACCCTGCTGCTCCTGGGCAGAGAGGGAGAGAGAGAGAGGGAGGGAGGAAGAGAGGGAAGATTGCCTTCTCCTTGGCAAATATGTGCTGCACAAATCTTGGTAGTGTTTGCATGTGTCAGTGTGGGCCTACAAAATGCATACGGACCTGTAACTGGGAGAAAGAGCATGGATGTGGGCAGCCTGTGCCATTGCATACTCCATCCTGTTCCTGTGATGCCCTTGGGGAGAGCAGCGAGAGTGGTGGCTCTGAAATGCTGCCCCATGTTTTGTGCAATGAAAGGGCAAGGACTGCTGTGTGGAAAGGAGGTGGCAGGAAATGTCTCGCTGTGATTCCACCAGTGCTCCTGCAGCCTCTCTGAGCTCCCCTCCCCTACAGCTGTAGCCATGTCCAACATCTCACTGGTCCTTGCAGTTGCCCAGTGCAGCTGTGAGCAGAGAGGATAAATGGCCAATCATGGAGTGTATCAGTGTCCATAACAGCTCATGAGGTTTACCACCTCATGTTACTAAAACTTTGTTTTCGTAACAAATCAGAAGTGAAGGTCTGAGAAAGATGGAGCTGTTGTGAGATGGGGAGCACCATGAAAATGCAAAATTTAACCACATTAGATAAAGTAAATCAATACAGAGGCCAGCAAATGATAGGACAGTAGTGCTACTTAGAGTACGTACACTGCTCAGAAATTATTTTAGTAACACACAGTGAAGCTATCATTTACCAAAGTTGTCAGTTACTTAATTATAGTTTATACCAGATGATATTTAAGGTCATAGTTGTGGTATTTTCTTATTTACAGTCTAAACTATAAAAAGACCCAGAACATTTCACCCTAGGGAACCCAAAAATGCCATTCCTTCTGCCGGAGTAATCTAGAGTGTCTGCTGTAAAGTAGGACTTCTGAAGTCTCTAAATCAAGAAAGGTGTAAAATTTTATCCTTTGGTGGACTACTCTTCCATGGCTTACATAGAAAAGACTGAGATAAACTAAGCAGGAATAAATGAAGCAGGTTGGAAGTGCAAACAACAACAAAAAGGTCTCTGGAATTCTTGCCAATAAATAGAAATCAGAAAAAGACAATTTTGACACCAAATCTGTCATTAATCCAACTTTCCTATATGTTCTGCCAAAATGATTTTTTTTTCTTTCTTGTGTCAAACACATGAACTAAAACATTTTTATGACATTGTATTTTCCATTGTTTTTATAAGTAGAGATGTTTTTTGTCTTACTGGACTGTAATCCTAGATACCAAAAAATATGCAAAGCCAATTGAGTAAAAGTCACTTGTTTGGGTAGTCCAAAGAGGGCCAAGATAGCCTTCTGCATTTCAAGCATCAGCGTGGAAAATAGTTTTCCCAGGAAATGGTGCAGTGTGTCCCTGTCTCCCTTCAACAGCTTTAATACAGGGTGTTCATGAAATGAAATGATGTGAGAGTACTGTATTTATTGGACTTTCTCACCCTTTTTACCTCAGTGACATAAGCCTATTATGTGGCTCCTCTTTGGCCAAACAGCTGCTTGGAGCTGTGTTTAGTAGTCAACACACAGCTGTGCCCTCTGAACGGACAGGACCTCAGCACATGCTGTTCACCCAGATGTGCAACATCAGTACCAGCACAGAACTGGGATGACAGGAGTAAAATAGTCCCCTTTGTCAAAAACAGATGGAGGTTAGACCTTTTCACCTGCAGGCTGCCCACCTTGGTGGCCTAGCATTGGTCTCTTGGGTTCCACATGCTCTTAGGGACCTACTCTGGTCATGCCTCAGCCAAGCATCCAAGTCCTACGTGCTGTCCAGCCACATGCATGCCACCACTGAGTGCATCTCTCCTTTTTTGCTATGGAATCTACGTCAAGAAGTGTAAAGCAGAACCTGAGATTGCTCCCTTAAATCCTCTGCCATGATACCTACAGTCAATTCTTCTCGCCATTAGGCTTTCAGCAAGGTGGGGGCAAACTGAGTTTGGTTGGTTCACCATGTTTCTCTGGAAGCTTTAATGTGAGGGGGTCCTGATGGTGTCTTCTGGTTAACCTTAAGTCATCTAACGTGTCTTAGGAAAGTTGGAGGAGTGAAATGTACCCCCTTGTGTTCCTGCTGGGGAGATCTGTAGCCAAAGCTGGCTGAATTTTTCATTGCAACCTCTCAATTCTTTTTTTAGTCAAACATTTCACTGAATCCACAGTCAAAGGACAACTTTGAAGTTTGGCTTTGTCTCCAGTGCAATTGCACGGGGGACTCCAGTTTTCCGTTTAAAAGTGAGAGTTCATTGAAGGTCCATGAAAGTGAAGGATTATTTAATTACATCCTGATTTGCCAACAGTGTACTTGGCCCTGCTTAAAACATAAAGATACATAATGTCTGCTCCCCATGGAGTCTTGGCAAAGTCCTGCTTATCATTGCCTCCACACAGGTTTCAGTGTGTTTTCATCTGCTCATGTAGGATATCTTGTGCCTCGAACTTAAGAGTAGGGTTAGGCTCTTCTGTTTTTTATCAACATTCCCCCATACAGCCTAGAAGGAATGTTTCCAATCGCTTCCTCTTGGTAATCAGCCAAACAGCTGTTTTTCCAGAAAGGACTTGGGAAGCTGAGGTGTGTAAATCAAACCTTCGGAGCCAGCTCCATTTCCAGTTTTGGTTTTGGCTTACGGTGGTCAGGATGTGTCTGTACTGGTATGAGAGATGGTTGTGCCTGTGGCACAGCAGCTCCTGAGCTTGTGGGCTGTGCTGATACACACCAGTATCATCTTCACAGCCGCTGCTCCCTATATATTGGCAGTGAATGAGCTCTCCTGCACTTTGACCACATGCAGTTTTGTTCCTAGGTGAAGGACTAAGGAAATGCCTAGATGATCGTTTGGTGCAGGATCATAACAATAAAAGAAGGCCACAGCCAAGAATTTTATGTGCCTGGAAACTTCATTGAATTGCAGTATCTATCCACATGACAGCTCTGCAGTGTTCTGATGCCAGACCTCCAGAGAAAATCCTAAGCACTTACAGGAAAGATCCCCTGCACTTCAAGTTCTCAGTACTTTCAGTATGCATGACTTAAATTACTTTCCAGACTGGGAATTTTATTTCGCAACACAGGTTTTATCTAAATGATGTAAAGCCACCCCTGTGGCCCTACTCGTGTTCTGCCGTTGTGCCGGGAAAAGATCTCAATGTCTTCTGCCCTCTGCGCTGGTGCTGCGGTTTTCAGCAGAAGAAAACTGAGGCATGGGAGCAAAAAGAGGGCCATGGCATGGTCTGCTCTGGTCTAAACTGTCAGAGGCTCATGACAGAGTGCCTTGGAGTAGAAAGTAGAAAAGCTCCTGGGTCTTTACTTCTTTGGCTAAATCTCAAGTCCTGTTCATTGTGCCAAGAATTTCTTCTGCATTTTACCTCCATCCATTCCTTGGAAAATGGACAAGCCATCTTTAAGGAGCATCCAGAAGGCATCCATCCCTTGAGAGGAGACAGAAGTGATCTGAATCCTCTAAAGCCAATAGAAGAATCACAACACAGGCTCCTGTTTCCTTGAAGGAGATTAAGCTGTGTTGACTGGAGTAGAGTTCATTTTTTAGCTGTTAGGCTTCTGCATAAAAAGGAACAGACTACCAACAGTCATATTTTAATACCATGAGATCTGCCTTTTTAAAAAAGATTTAGGTAACTTTAAGGTATTAGGTATTTAGTGCACCTGCCTTAAAGGACCTGAAATATCCCCAGAAGCATTTATCTTTGCGCAGTTGGTTGACATATGGACTCTAAGAGACAAAAAACGTGCCCATGGCAAACGCAGTCCAAGCAAAGGATGTCTGTTAGAACACTATTGCCAGACTTTCCATTATAAGAAGTGACCTTTCACTCGCTTTCAGAGATTTCAGATCTTCAGTGCTGACATAGAGGGTAAGGAAACTCGCATCACAAGAGAAAATTGCCTTGATTTGTCTTTTGAAACAGATCTCCTTTTACTGCCTACTGTTGCAACATGCGACCTCCATTCTGTAATTGCCTGTCTATCTGCTACAATATGTTCAGCATTAGAAGCCTTTTCCCTTCTGAGTGGATTTTCTCTTTCCTTCTATTAACATTTTTCTTTCTCTAAGGAAATTCCAAGTCTTGGTCAGACTTTGAAGTGCTTGAGTGAAACAGTTTCTAAAACAATATCTTAAAAAAAAATTCTCTTTTAAGTCTTGAGCTATGCCAGACTTACAAGTCAAAAAGTACTTCTTTGGTTGTAAAAATCTGAAAAATAATGAAGGGAAAACGGAAAAGGAATACATTTTCATTGCACCAGGAGAATTAGAAGGAAGCTTCCCATAAAGGTCTACTTTCTTGAAACCACTGCCTAAACAGGAAGATTCGGAGTGTCTGAGTCCACAATGTGCTATTTCTTTGCAAAACAGTATGAGCCAATGTCCAGTGTTGATATTTGTGCTTAATAGCAATTGTGTCTCTAATTGGCATCATCTTGTCCAAGGCACTACACAAGTTTAATGTACCAGCCTTCTTACAAAGATGTTGGCGCTCACTGTAAACATCTGCTTCAGTTATCATGTTTCCCTTAAGCTCTTTGCAGCACCAGGAGAATCATTTCCCTCTATTTTATTTTCTCATGGTTTCTCAAGGTTTTATGTGTTTTTATGCTCATGATCATGGGGATATATGCATTAGTCTTACTGCACTTCATTAGAGCTACACATTCTTGACATACACATCTTCCTCTTTCATCCTTAATTATGAAATCCCAAGAAAAAAATACATTCAGTTTGCTGTTGGTTTAAGAGTCCAACAGAGAGATGCATTGCAACACTACCACCCATCATTAAAGAACTAGCAGTAAACAAAGTGTTTTATATGTTGGCCTAACATATGCTACTTTTCTAAAGACACTTTTGCTTTACTATAAGACGTTCAGTATGTTCTTTTGTGTAGAAGAAAATCTCTATCAAGAAGACAAGTAATAGAGAGTAGTACAAGTCACTGCTAAAAGCAAACATCACTGAGTTTGGTATCTTTGTAAACATAATTAAGGAATTGTTTTCTCGGTATTCGTCTGTGGAAGTCTAATCAAGGCCCCCACCAAAGCGGGCAAAAGGAGGGTTACAGCCTTCACCCCACCAAAATGGAGCCCCACCTGTTCTTCATTTCAGGACTGTTTTTTTAGTTCTGTATGCAAAATGCAGTTATGATGGTGACCATTTCACGGGGAAAATAGTATAATTAAATGCAAATAAAATTATGCTTCTTGTAGTGAGAAGCATAGAGACAGGCTGTCTCTTTGAATTATGTGCCTGGGCTTCGTTATCAATTGCTCATTTGATATTCTCATAAGTGGTCTTTGCTGAGGTCATGTTCAACCACAGACTGACTGTGTACCAAGACTAGTGGGGTTGCTCTGCACAGAGCCATGGGCAGACTACTAACCATTCTGTTATCAAATGGATGATGGCTCTGAATTGAATTTTAGATGTCGGGAGTGTTTTCATTCTTTGATACCTTCTGTGCTGGTGTTGTGCACTGGCTAATTTTGTTTATTTCAAGTACAGCTCAATTTTTTGTTTCTTTGGTAAATCCTATATGGATACATTCTTCTAGCAAAGATCTGCACACAGCTCAGGGACTTGAAGGGAGCTGATTGCTTGTGAGGTCTGAATTTGGCTGAGCATGCACAGTATCTTTTGATACTGCCCCTGTGACAGAGCAGGTGATGCTTTACATATGAACTCTGATGTTGCCTGGAGTATCTTTCATGCTCCTGATAAAAAGAAGAGGCCTGTTGATAAGAGGAGGAGCAGGTACCTGGAGCTTCTTCTTTGAAGTCCAGTGGCAAACCAACGAAATTGATAGTCTTTCATCAACTCCAGTGGGATTTAGGTTCACTTTTTAACTGCTCATTTGCTGGGTGGTAAGTAACACATTAGGTGGTGTTAAAATGCTGTTCTCTTTTTTTCTTGATCCAGCAAACTCCTTAAGTATGAGCTTATAAGTTTGTTGTGTCCTTGAAATAAATGGGGTTATTGAAGTTGTATAAAGCTGAAAGCAACTTGAACTGATGTTTTGGATGGATCCACTGTCCCAATATACTCCTACATATGCATCCTTACACCAGCTTGGCTGTTTCTCAATTTACTGCCTCCACAAGAGACAATTTGCAACTTTTAGCCTGTCTGGGATTGTGCTGTACCCATTTCATCACTGCCCATCCCAGTCCTTTTCCTCCCTTGGTTTGCCTTCTTGAACTGCTGGTGAATCATGATGGGAGCAGAGCTGACTTAGGTATGTTAGGCCTCGGTCATTAAAAGGACAGAGATGTCTAGGACTGGTACTACCACATAGTATTATATTCTGCATTAGAGAGCAGAAGTGTGATGTTGTGTTCACTGTCTAGGATTTATTTTATTGTTTATATCCACCTAAACAAACCCACAAAAAAATAAAAACACAAATCCAAAAAAACTCCATTTTTAACAAGGAAAATGACCTTAGAGTTTTGCATCTTCCCAACAAGCTATGACTAGCTATGGAGTACGCTATTTTGAAAATGAACTCTGTCATCTTTTCATCTGATTTACACAGAACTTTATGGATAACAAGTAAAGTTTCTGCTTATTGCAGGAGGGTGGGGAATGAAGAAAAAGCTAGTGACTGTCTGAACAGGCTGCCATAAATACAGCTCACTTGGCATGCCTGTCCCCAAGATGAACTGATTTGTGGTCTGGATTCAAAAGTGTTTTACTGTTCTTTGCTTCTCTGTGGATTCAGCTATTTAGATCAGGCTAATTTTCAACTGGAGGAACTGAAGAGCTATTATTCTCCCTGAAGGTTATCTCATTTGTTTAAAAACTAGTGGCAAACCACTCACTGTTGTATTTTTTTTTTTTTTTGAAGACAACAGCCGTGGGGGAGGAGAGTTATATCTGGAAAACTCCCATGTGCAAAATCCCAAGGTCCTTTCCTGAAATAAAAAATACTTTCACAAGTAGTAAAATGAACTTCACCAGAGTTCTCAGAAACTCTCTCCTCAGCTGTACCAGAGGATGAGCTCATCAGATTACACTCCATGGCATTTCAGAGGGTGTATTTCTTGTCATAAAACATGTCAGAATATGGTATTTTTTCAGCCTTTACCACTGTATCAGTGTTGGTTGGACAACTTCCCCAAGGGGAAGAAAGACAAAAGCAAACTTACACACAAGACAAACACCTAAGGAAGTGAAGCTGAAATTCCAGAAACCTTAGAAAAGTGGAACTAAATATTCCATATTGTTGGTCAGGTCCTTAGACAAGGTCATTTTCTGAATTATTCTTCTTTCTAAAGGAATTGACACTTACAGACTCTCCTTGCTGGATATATCCTAAAACAGATGTCAGATTAGCTATTATCAGGTAGAAATTGCCTTTTGGGTTGGTTGGGGTTTTTTTATATTATCATGACTGTTGTTTTAGTGAAGGAATTAATGGTCTGTTGAATGATGATGATACAAGCAGACTTCTGTCTGTAATAGGCATGTCATGACTAGGAGGAGTAGCTTTAAGAGGAAAGTGTTGATAGGTTGCTAAAGCTCCAAAGGAAGTGCAGGCATCCAGAGAAAACACAGGATGAAATTTGTATTTCTGATTCTTGCTGCTCATGTAGCATGGCCTAGCTGGGAAAGGGAAACATTGGGTGTACTGGGCACCCGTGGTGGGGACAGCCTTGAGACAAGCACATTTTCCTGAATATTGAATTGTACCTCCCGGTTCCCACTCTGACACTCAGCTGCACCCCTTGCAGGGGGAGGAAGGCAAGCACTTTGGAAAATGCAGCTGCCTTGAGCACTTACATGGGAGCTCCTCTAATTTGAACAGCTGGACTATCATGTATGCCATTATGTTTAAAATTAGTGGTTGTGAAAGAATTAAGAGGAAAAAAAAAAGGAGAGATTAGTTCAGATAAATAAAATATAGAACAAGCTGCTTCCCAATTAGCTCAGAGTCTACAGGGAATTCCTTCACAAAAAGGATGTCTTCCAGATTCCTTCCCACTCATCTTCCTTATGAGATAGTTTTTCTCCCCCAGTGCAATGATGTGTTTGTGGCTCCTGCCATCTAGAATATCCTCCTTCTGTGTATGGCCTAAATGGCCTTTTTGCCTTATGACTTAACACCTGCTTTTATTCATTGTGAAATGATTTTATATGCTTTTTAGTAAATGTGACAGGCAGTGCATTGTGCACTGTTGTGTTTTATTTACTCCCATAAAGCATTATGGAATACAGTTAGAATGTGACATTCAGGACACTGGGTAGTGCTGCATTGTGTTGTGTTGCAACGTGGGACAGTTCAGTGCCTTAAAAGATGCACTGTCATTTCCTTTGCCTATATCTTTTATTAAGTGTTTTTTATCCTGACTTTCCCCTTGCCTAATGTGTGATTTCCATGAGTTCCTCCAGTGTATCTGATGAGGACAATGCTTGTCTGCTTGGAAGGGTCTTATTTTAGTCTCATAGCTTTGTTGATACAAAAAGTGCGGGAGCTGCTCACATCTTCTCGAGCTGTTTCCCAGAGGCTTAATGATTCACAAGGAGCCAACCTCCTGAGAGCGAGTCTGGGTTGACTGTGTTCTATCTAAGCCTGATAACCCTGTGAAA
The DNA here is from genome assembly GCA_013397115.1 of Edolisoma coerulescens. Classification (NCBI taxonomy): domain Eukaryota; kingdom Metazoa; phylum Chordata; class Aves; order Passeriformes; family Campephagidae; genus Edolisoma; species Edolisoma coerulescens. Next base: position 1,065,671 of record VWZW01008218.1, on the reverse strand, counting down.
TCCCAATGAAAATCCCCTTACAAAAATTCTGGTGTGTTTGATTCCAGTTCTGGCTACACCACTTCAGGTTGTAATTTAGTGCATGGTGAAGGACGTGAGAGGGAATCAGGCTGCTTCAGAGCTCCTGAAGAGTCTGCTCCAGTGTCAGGTGAAGGCTCCAAGTAGCTTTAGATTTCATCCCATGTGGGCTATAGAAACAGTATTTATGGTCATTCTCATCAAACGTACTTTCTTCCTTTGTGAAACGGGCTTTTCCTCAGAGTGCAATATTCGAATATCTCTTATTTTACTATAGTGAGAATTTTCTCCCCATACTTCTCTCCAGCCTTTCCTCTACAATGACTTTATAATTGCTGCATTTACCGTGATACAAATAACAAGTCACTGTGCTTTGATTTTTAAGCTTCATAACACTTGCAGCTCTATTGCTCCATGTACCTGTTCAACTTGGATACTGCAGAGCTGTGCCAGCCATGACACTGGTCTTGTCAGGTGTGACTGACTTGCAGGCAGGGCACCGTGGTCTGTGGGATTCAGAGTTCAAGTTAAATGAAAAGCCATGACAGATCTTCTTCTTGGTGTACCAGAGTGCGGGTAGTGTTCATTCTCAGCTGCTGTGCTGTGTAAAGTGCACAGATGTTTTGTTTGGGGGTATATGTATGAGCACATTTAAGAGATACTGTCCCCAGAACTCTAATTTCAGCAGCTGATGACACCAGGGTAAAGCCTGTGCTAGTACTGCCTGGGGAAAGGGAACCTTTCCCTCCGAATCATGAACCAGATTGAACCACACAGGAAAATCCATGGTGACAGAAGGAAAATGGCAACAGTTTGCTGTCCAAGAAAAAAGAGAAAAGGACTCTCAGGCACAGGAGGAGTTTTGCCATGTTTTACTGCAGTAACTTTTGTTCTGACTTAGGGAATGGTTGTTTCACTAGAATTTGTTATCATCAAATTTGTTTTATTTTTATCCCTTTTCTTGGACGTTTTGGATAAAGTCCTGTGAAATATCTTGTCCTCTTGGTGTACTGGATGTTTTCAGAGTCCAAAGGTCCTCAGCATTTCAGTAAGAACTCAGTAGTGTTGGCTGGACATTTTGTTTCATTCCAGATTAGGGGAAAATAAAAACCTACAGATGTCTTTTTTCCCCTTTTTTTAGAATAAAAGCAAATACAAAACAGACTTCAGCATAGATGTCCCTGATGAAAATCGCAACAAAACTAATAGGTGGGTGGCCTTTATTTTTACCAAATTGGCACTTTTCCAATGCAAATTTTTCAGTCAAAGTAGAAAAAACCAAAACTGGCTAGTTCTGCACTTTGTGAGCTAGGACTGCATTTGCTTCGAAAGGGTGGCTCAGGGTGTGAAAGCATCTTAGAAAGATGTCACAATTAGATCTGTGGAGATAGTTTTATAAGAAACACGGACTTTTGTCTTCTGAGTTGCAGGTTGTTTGGAAGCTAGAATTACTTCCCTGTCAGAAGAGTACAATGAACTCTTGTTAGACAACCATGCTTTGCTTACAGCTGTGTGCAGGGAGGTATTTACAGCCAGGAACCAGTGAAAAGCAACCTGAAAAATAGATGTACTAATCATGAAGTTTGTACCATTTGTCTGGATTCCTGTTTTTAATGAGCATTCATAAAACAAGTATATTTATTTTATATAAAGATCTTAGAAAACTTCAGTCACACGTTAGATTTTATTTTAAGAGTGAAGACCTAGATTAATGTGTGTGACAGATGGCTGCGGCTGGTTGCTTTGGTTTTGTGTTTCCAACGTTCACAGAGTGGCTTGGTGGAGATATTTTTCCCCCATTTATTCTTCGTCAGCAGCCAAATTCAGAGAAGGCAGCAGTTTTCTATTTCTATTGCTTGCAGTGGAACTGGAGGTTGACCTGGCATTCAGCAGAGTGGAGTGATGTTCAGTTTAAGACAAAGACGCCAGAGCTGGGTGTTTACATGAAAACAAGTGTTCAAATTCATGTAGATCTCCACACATCACCTGGGGAAGGAACACAGGTAGCTGTCTCACAGGTGGAGGCTCGGAGGTGTGTGTCTTGACTGGGAACTGAAACCTGTCATGATCTCCATGGTGCCTGGGAGCCTTCTGATCCTCAAAATTTCCCCATACTAAAGTTGTAAATGCACGGAAGGATGGTTGTTTGCAGTTCTTTGATGCAAACTGACCTGAATTCCAGTGTCAGAAACTGCTGGGCCATGCAAGTGCATGGTGCAACTGAGAAGACATTTTGACTTTTAGAAAACTGTGTCTTGCCGAAGTTCCTGTAATCCTTGGAGCCAGGGATTTACAGCAGCAGAGCTTTTACCTCAGTATGAGTAAACTTTAGGAACAATTGAATATTTGCTCAGGCAGAAGTTTTGGAATTTTAATTAAGTAAAGACTTGGCTATTTGTCTTGAAATTACTGAGTAAGATGGTTGGTGAGCCAGAATCTGGCCTCAGTTACATCGATATAAGCATGGAGTAGCTGTTTGTGTTAATGGACCATAGGCAGCAAATGGTTCACACTGTATAAATAAAATCAAAATGTGACCTTACACATATTTCTGGGAGGAAGTACTTAAGTGCAGTAAAGAAATTTAAATTCACCCATACTCACTTGCATGCAGCCCTTCACTGCTGCTTTTGTTCAGAGGGCATTGCTCCCCAGAGCACAAGATTTGGGGAGCAGGGCTGTTTACCTTTTTTATTTCAGTCTGTCTTACTTCATTGTTCTCAAGCTTGCAGCTCTTATTAAAATTTAATTCTGTTTTAAAACCAAAGTGGTGAGAATGAAATTATATAATCAATATAAATTTAAAAATAATGATACATTTCTTGTAAAATAAAGAGTCTATATACTTGAGTTCTGTTGTTCTTACTGTTTTTAATAGGGGATTGCATTAAGAGAAAATACGCTGTACTTCCTATTTAATAATAACTGCTCCTAGACTCAATTTTTTTATAGACTTGAAATGCAAATAATTGTGCTGTGTTATAAACTGTTGTGTTTTTTGCCTTCCTGTAACTGGAACAACATACTAATTTCTACAAGTTGTGACTACTAACAGAGAGCAATCACCTCACAGACTTGTACCGAAAAGAAGAGACCATCAGCGTGGCAGGGAATGGCTGCATCCACAGTCCTCGCTTCCCCAGCAGCTACCCCAGGAACCTCCTGCTGACGTGGCGGCTCCACTCCCCAGAGAGCACCAGGATCCAGCTGGCTTTTGATAATCAGTTTGGACTGGAGGAACCCGAAAATGAGATCTGCAGGTGAGTAGCGAGTGAAAGTTTGCGAAGGGCTCCTGAAGACCTCCTTTGAGCTCACCAACCTGAGACTGCAAAGCAAAACCAAGGTGTCTCTAGCCGGGTCTAGGATGTCCTTGCAAGGAGGACAGACCTTTAAGGGGCCCTCCCAGCTGAAATTGATCTTTGAGTTTATAAATAAACTGAGCTTTCCTGGACCTGAAGCAGTTTTGTCAGGTTTTAGTCCTTCTATATGGTTTTAAGCACAAGGTACTTGTATGCTCAAATCCAGCTATCTAACAACATAGGTTCTACTTTAATAGGATTTTGTCCTCTATCACCGCTGTCATGTTTCAGCCAGGCAAGAAACATCTTTTTCAGTAGGTGGAGGGCTCTAGGAGGTTTGAGTGAGTAGGTAAGCATTTATACTGGGGTGAGAGGGAGAGATAAAAATGCATTGAGAAATATAATTATGTTCAAATTGTCTTTATTGTTACTCTTCACTGCTGCAGTTCCTTTTAAAACCATTAAGTATAGGTTCACAAGCATCAATGTGCTGATGCATGCTGATATATCTATAAATCTATTAAAGCATATCCTACTGTATCCCAGTTGCTTTAGTTCCCCTTTTAAGCAAAAGTGGCCTTAAGCTCAGCTGATCTGACTGATTAACCTAGGTGGATAAACTGCTTTGCATTAGTACAGTAGAGAGGTGAATCTTGCCAACATTCACTAAAACAGTATAAATCCATGTGTTTATATTTCTTTTATTCGGCTCTCTTTTCTATGGGAGACAACAGGCTCCTGATTCCCATGCCCTCCGAAAGGCAGATTGCTGTGAGGCTGCTTACATAAAGTGCTCAAGTCTCAGCCTCCAGCTCTGCCTGATCATGTTGTTATGTACACCTTATCTGTGCAGAGAACTGGGTTGTTAGTGTTTCTGCACACCCAGCCTCATCTTATCTTTGTCAGTTAATTTGTGTTTGTAGGGTTTGGCATCTCTGCAGGCATCTTACAGGGTGGATTTTTTTTCCCTTATTTTTCTTTGTTAAATTTTCTGCATCACTGATGGAGAGAACCATTCCTGCAGGTTTGTTTTCCATGTAGTAATAAAAGAATGCAGCCTAAAACTGGCTCTCCTTCCCTGCTCCTTGGCAGGTCTGCTCTGCTCTGGTGATGTTGGTCCAAGATCAGCAGCAGAGTCAGTAACAACAGTAACCTCCCAGCACCCCAAACGCTTTCCCAGATTCAGAGCTTAATGCACACAGAAGCAGCCTGTTAATATTTACAGAGTGGATAAACTGTGGCTGACCTTAAAGCATTGCAACTCTGAAACAGAGGGATAATTTACTGTGGAAAAAAAAGATGAAGTATTCTCTGTCAAAAGCCATGAAAGGTGGTGGCACAGTGAGGGAAAGTCAAGCTGTTACTGGCATTATGTGCTTGGAGAGCATCTTGGAAGACAGTCTGCCTGCTTTTTCCAGAGCAGCTAATTCAGAATGCAGAGAAAAGCAAAGACCTTCCATCATCCATAGTGTCTATAGAAGCTGGAGAAATATCACATCCTTTTCTGCCATAAAGCTTTCCCTAGAGTTTCTGGAAGACCTTTATTTGGATAGTATTATTTCCAGAGTGAGGAATTTTTTGGTCAGACAGCTTGTGATAGCTTTAAGTCTGTTAAGTACTGTGTGTGGTTAGATTTTTTGCTAATACTCAATATATTTTTCAAAACCAGATCCTTTCTGCAGCTTCAGTCCCTGACAATCCCTGCAGTGCTTCTTTAGAGAGACAGCCAGGACTGTTTTAATTGAAATGAATGCCGAGAGCTGAGCGTATGCTTGAAGGCTGGGTATACTGAACAAGTAATTCAGGACCTCTGCACCTTACCTTGCTTTTGTATTTGCTTTTGACCTTAAGCTTTTTTCTCCAGAAACTTCCTAGTGTTTTCTTTCAATTTTTCATTAATGCTAATTATTGTAATTTGCGTACTATTAAGACTGAACTGATTGAAATTCATTCAGGCTGAGGAATGAAAAGGTATATTTTAGCAGAGCTATATTTCTTCAGAACTTCTGAAGAAGAAAAGGAAATATTGAAGGTCTTACAGAACGTTCTAGAAGTGCTGTTAGCATTTCCACAGGCGCTTGATAAGAGATGATTCTGAAAAGCAATTAAATTACCCAGCCTCTGAGGCTCCTTGGATGCACAGAAGCAACTGAGGATACACCTACTTCCATGATCCTTGCAGCAAAGCCTCTGCTGTTGAAAGCAGATATAATGCTTCAAAGTCCATGGCTTTTCCCTGGTTTTGCTAGTTAGTCTGGCTTCTGGTTTCCAAAAGTGGGGAGGCCAGTCAGGACAGCTTTCACCAAAGCTAACAAGATTGTCTCCTGCTGAACACTACAACCCCTTATGTTGCAATAGGCATTCAGTTTTGTGTTGCCCAGGTGGCAGGGGTGGATGCTTGGGAGCTCTGCTGGGTACCACATCCATCACCACCAGGGCGTGGGAGCTGGGGATGGTGGAGAGAGATTGAGACAAGTTTACCTCTGCCTGGAGCTAAATTTTGGTGTGTTACAAAAAAAGAATATTTCAGCAGAGTCTGGGCAGATTTAAGTGATTCGATCATGGTGGATCTGTTATTTTCTGTTCTGTGCAGTTTGGAATTGGTGAATATAAAAGCAGCAGGGCCAATATTCTCAAACCACATAGTACTTGTGGTTTTTTTCTCATGGGCTCTCAGCAGAAAAAGAAATGCAGGACTGTTATTTACAGAGCAATTCAGCTCCTACAACTGGGTAAGGAGGAGGGTGCTTGGCCCATAGACCTGAGGGTGGGGAGCAGTGCATTGCTAGCAAGAATCACTTAACAGTTCTGAACTCCCTCTTTGGAGGGAGCAGATGCTTTGATGATAGAAAACATTCCTGGTAAAGACCTCCAGAGTTTTAAGGCTTAACTGTACTGTGAGGATGGCACTCAACCTGCCCCTCTTTCAATCACCTCTGCCTCTCTGGCTGCAATGTGTGGGGCCTAATTCTGGCTCCAAAGATATTGAGAGATGTTTTGTCATTGATTTAGTAAGCTCAGAACTTTATTCTCTGTCCTCTTTATTCTCCAGCTCAGTAACTGTACTCATTTTTTAGTTTATTTATATGGTCATTTACACCCAAGCAAGCGAATATGCAGGCTGGAGCAGTGAGTGCTGCCTCTGTGTCCCTTCATCCCTGGGGTTTAGTGCCTTCTGCTCCTGGAAGAGCCTTCTTTGGGCTCAGACACCACTGCTGTGGCACGGGTGCCTGGCCAAGATGTGACTTTTCACAGAACAAGATGTGCTGTTGCATTTTCCCTGGTGACAGCATGCACATGAGCTCCCCACTGCAGCACGCAGAGCGGCAGCATGCTTTCCTGCATGAAAGCTAGTCATAAATCTTTCCAAATCAACTACAGGAGCAATGTGCCACCTACAAGGAAGGTCCTAAAAAGCACCTTTCAGTAGCATGCACCGCCCTGTGTCCCTCCAGCATCTCCCTTTGCTCCTGGCACAGTGGCTGCCCCACTCTAGCCCTCTGACTGACACAGCAGGCAGGAGCCTGTGGCTGCTGCAGGGAGTTGGGCAACCACCAGAAAGTGCACAAGTGCTTGCAGCTGCTTAGGTTGGGCAGACTGCCTTAAATAATATTTTATCAGGTCTTTAAATTATTTACCTACCACATGAAACGCAATGCGTATGCTTACTGTATACTAAGCACATGCAAGTGCCTCTTACTGCTATTTTAACGTGGTAGCAAATACTGTCATGTTCCAGGAGCACAGAAATCAGTCATTTGAGCACTCAGGCAGTGGTTTGCGTCTTAGTGTATTTTGTGCTACATGAGCGTGTCCACCATTTGTAATACTCAGTCTGATGTTTTGGAGTAGAGAACGGGGAACAGTTGTCTTTGTGTCTCCAGCTGTGATCCTGTCAATTTGCAAGCACCCTCTTGAAAGTTAGCAAAAGAGTTAGCAAATACTAATTCTTTGTACTCTTTTTCAGGTATGACTTTGTGGAAGTGGAAGATGTATCAGAGACCAGCACAGTTATTCGAGGACGGTGGTGCGGACACAAGGAAGTACCTCCAAGAATAACATCAAGAACAAATCACATAAAGATAACCTTCAAATCTGATGACTACTTTGTGGCTAAACCTGGATTCAAGATATGTTATTCTCTTGTGGTAAGTGTCCTAGGGATAATAAGGGTGAGAGACAGATTGCAGTGTAAAAGAGCATCAGTTCTTGAAGACTGGATGGTGTAGCTAACCGTGGGATCAAAACACTAAATGACTGAAGTAATTTTATTCCAGCAACTGCATTAATGCAGATCAAAGTATTTTTGACATCGTGTTATTAAATATAAAATAAAGTCAAGTTCAGTTCAAGATCTACTCTAATAACATGTTTCAGAAGCACTAACACTTTCTACATTGAAGCTGCACTGCCGCTGCCTTGAAAGATGCTGCAGAAATAGCAAAGAAATGGCTGCTCTGTGAACCCCTTTTTCATGTTCATTTGAGGTCAAATAAAAATACCTTGAGGGGTTATGGCTGTGATTCTTAGACAAAGAGTAGTTTATTCTGTATGCAATAAAATTCTGCATGCAAGACAATGTGCAGGCTCAGACTGTATTTTTAACCAGATATAAACATACCTCTGGATATGCAGAAGCATTAGTAGTGTATCATGTACTGTTTCAATGAGATTAAAACCTCCTCTTTATTTTGTTTTTATTTTGGTTTTATTATTAGGGAGCAGGAATGCTCAGTACTCTTAAGTAGATTTTGATACAAATATGTATTCCTTTGTATTGTCCTGATTAATATTATAATGCTTTTGGTGCAGTGTAGCTCGAAAGAGGCAGATTTTGCAAACACTCAGGAAATGGTAAGCATTAATTTATTATACTGTCATCATTATATTTTCCTATCCATCACACTTCTTATTCCCTTTTTATTCAATCCACTGTCCTTTAACAAGAATAAGAAAACCTGGAATAGCAATAATGTTGTAACAGGAAAGAGTCATTGTTTGAGTCATTTCACTTCCACCTCTTGGCTTGCATGCATGTATGCCTGTGTATGCTAAAAAGAGTCCATAAACAGCACATTGTCAAGACAGAGCAAAACTATAAAGATTTTGCTCCCTTGCATTTAAATTGTTAGTCTTCTAGTGGAGGAAGGCATTAAATTGTAAGTACATCTTGAGCTCTAATTTGAAGGTGATCTACTAAAACTCAAATTTGGGCAGAACAGTCTAGAAAGACCGCTGGGCATAAAAATGAGACAGTGAAGCATCAGCCTTTCTTTTTACTGTTTGTATTTCAGCACAGCCACAGAAACTCTGCTGAATTTAGCAAGTTTTATTCCAGAGAACATAAAGATAGTCTGATAGTATTAGGCTTTCCAAAAATGAATGTTATCATTCATAGGACACAGGACTCTCTGCACTAGAAGACTCAGAAAAGGCTACTGTATTTATCTCATTTCAAAACTATGAGTAAACAGGGAATTTGCAATCTAGCAAATCTGTTTACAAGAACAATCTCTAACTGCACCCTCTGAATGAAATACCACTTTATTTCAGAGAAGAGCCCTGTTCAGGTGATTGGTGGTATTTGTGAGATGGGGGATGATTTGTACTTAGCTGGTCTTCAGATTCCGAACCGTCCGATCTAAAACTGCAGGATTAATACTGAGCAGTCAGCCCTTATTCCCTAGTCCCCACAGTCGCCTGGAGCACAGTTCATAGATATGCTGAGCACTGCTGACCCCTGAAGGTTGGACTCACAGTGTGTTTCTAGTCAGTAAACCAGGGAGCATTAACAAAGCATGCAAAAACATATGGTATTTTGTATGAGATGAAATGAAGGACATTTACAACTGCCTTTTTTCTTTCCCTTCGTAACCTTCTCCAACAAAGGGCTACTTCTGGGGCCTTTCTTGGAACATGGTGCAAAAGATATGTGCAAATCTCTTAATTCCCTTGCTTTTTCTTATGTTTGGAGTTTGGATCTGCATGGTAGTTATTTGTATACCAGACTCTGATAATTTTCCAGAGAAAATAAAGCAAGTGATTTGGAATTTATTGATCAGCTCCATTTCCTGTGCCTGATGCCAGAATGACAGGGTGAATTTCTCACTGTTACTCATGCAGCCAAGCAGCCTTGCAGCCTGACTCTTTGGCCTCTCATTTAGATATCTTCAAGGAAGTCAGTGAGGTTCACTACATTTGATGCAGATCAGGCTTTTACTTAGTTCAGCCCTCTGCATGAAGTACAAGTAAGGCACCACAGAGCTTAGCAGAAACATTCTTCAGTATCTTTTTGTACTTGTGTTTTTGTATTAACTTCACATTTCACTACCATTTAGAGAAACAAAAGGGGATTATTTCTCTAGAGAAGACATAAATTAGACTTGTATCACATTTGCCCTTGTGAAACAAGGCATAGAAAGTAAACAACCCGTGTCGGATGAAAGGGCTTGATGGGATTAGAACTCAGACTGATTCTGGAAAATTAGACCAAAACAATAAAAGGATGGTCTTTAACAGTATAAGGTTGAAAACTATATGGATGCATATGAATATTTAACTGTCCCAATATAAGATAAGGGACAAGGGACAGGGGAGAAAAACCTGTGAAATAAAGTCTGACCATCTAATTACAGCATTTAACAACTTTGGCTTGCCAAGGCTGTTGCCTTCCACCTTATTCCTCCTCCTCTTCCCTCATCCTCTGTGTCTTGGCACCTCTGCCTCTGCTCTCCCCTCTCTGGGTCTGAGGGACTCAGAAAGCTGAAGGGGGAGCAGTGATGGTGGTCTTGAAGGCACAGGACAGCTCCAGCATGGTGCTGCCTGCTGCCTGTCCCGGATCTGCTCTTCCCTCATGAAGTTATAGCACTCCCTGGAGTGGGAGCTCCAGGGTGAACCTGACTCCAGGAGTTTGTTAGTGAGTTGAATGTGTCCCACTTCCCGCTGCTGACCTCAAGTTGCCTAGGAGTCAAAAGTGTCCCAACCTATCTGGAGAAAGTCCCTCCTCCTCTGTGCTGGTTGCAGGAGGAGGTAGGTGTGCACAGCTGGGGGCTGGTCCTACGCTCGACACTTCACATTCCAAGCCCCCAGTTGTAGCTGTGCAGTTCGTTGGCTTAGTCTGGGTATCCGCATAGAGAATTGTTTCCCTCAAACCTCTTTAAAAATTGCCTTTTCCTTTAAGCTTCATGGGTCTGTAGAGAAAAAATGGTCTGGAGCAAGACCTAGATAGCTGTTATGTGTGAGCCTCATTTGACTGCAAATTTGTTTGAAATTCCTCCCTACCATTATCACTTAAAGCCATTATTTCTTGATATTTTTTTTCATGCTTTTCTTGATTGAGTTGCCTTAGAAACATTAAATTGTACTAGAGAAGGCACTGAGGTATTCTAGGTTTTTTTTTTTTTTTGTTACATTATTTTTTACTCTAAGGACATAATTATTCTCAACAAACAGTGTAGAAATATGAAACAGAAGAAGATAAATAATCATTTTATATAATCCCCTTTTTCCTTCTGAAATTCTTCCAATGTCATAATTCTGGAAGGGAATGTTAACAAGATTGGATCCCATGTTTTACAACTTCATTTGCATGGACATTTAGTGAAATAGTCTAGGAACTCATTCAGGGACATGTTTCAACAATAAAGGTGAATGTTTGGAATTAAAATTCCCAACTCTGCATCTAATTTCATTTTAATGAGACAGCTAGAAAATGTTGGATTCCATTTGCTATTTACAAACATTATTTTAAGTTCATTGTAAAAGACACATATTTATTATACATTTATAACAATAAATTGCTATTGCCTTACTAATTGTTTGGGTAATCCTAAACTAAATCCATATTTTGGAACTTTGACTAAAATCATTATTGGAAACAAGGACTACCAAAAAACTAGGAACATATATATATGTACTTCTATAAACATACATATATAGAGAGAGAGAGATGTAGGGTTACATATATGTCTTTCCACATGCATACACATATACATGTGGACATGTGGTACTAACCAGGAGAACATAAGAGCATTTGTGCCAAGATAAGCTTGTGTCAAAATATATATCAATGTGTTAAATCCTAAATAATTTTGCCTTGTTTAAAATTATGTCTTTTTGGATGAGGGAGCCATAAAGAAATTAATGGAATGGAAGAGGGAGGAATTTTGAATTTTGATCCATATTTGGAATTTTACAGGGAAACAGCTTTCTGCTAAACACCCTGTATATAGGTCACCACTTCTGTGATCAAAAAGAGAGCATTAGTCACAAACAGGGGTAGGAAACCACAATAAAATGCAATTACTTTCCCATGCGAAGAATATTGACCAGTAAAAGTTTGCTCAAATTCTAGGCTTAAACTGTTTGATACTTGCCTGTTAAGCTCAGAAGAAAACAAACAAAATTGGAAGAGCAATCAGAAAATGAAAATGGGAAAAATATGAACCTGATCCTGATACTTGCACTCACTGCTATCACTCTGAATTAAGCGACTGGTTCCCTGTATTTTACCAGACTTGTCTGCGCAAGTAGTGCAGCAGCAGGATTAAGGGTTTTTTTGAGTAAGTCAATAAATAAATGCCCTTAAGAGTTAACACGATTGCAAAAAGATTCACCGGTGGGAATACAGATTCATAAAGATTATAAGGATTGATTAATTCTGAGCTGAAGCCAATCTGGAAGCTGCATGAGTCTGCTGCTATGCTTCTGATGTAGCTTGTCACTTCTTTCACAGAATAGATAGATAATTCATTTTTATATCCAGGACAAAATATTCTGCCTAAAACTCCATGTAATATATCTCATGTGACAACAGGAGTGATAATGGTGCATCTATACCTTCCTTGCTATTAGATAATCCACAGAAGGAATCCAGTAAATTGCTGGGAGTACAAAAGGAAAGGAATGGCATGTCTTGGTTAATAAAGTGGTTGAACATGATATAGATCTCATGATGAAGAAAGAAGAACTTAATCAGGGACCTTTTATCAGTTCTTCTGCTACTTTCTGTGATTTCAGTTTTGATTGCCTGTCTATGCTAGACAGCAAAGATTTTTTATAAATACAACCCATGTGCAAAACACATAATAATCTATACAATGAAACTTCTATCTTCTTAAGTTCTGACAGAAGACTATTTTCTGTGTTTTGCTCAAGGCATACTATCCTCATAAAATTATCCACCAGAGGCTCATCTTTCAGGAGAGAAGTAATTAAGTTCTAGCTTCTAATTAGATAAAACTTGCTCAAAATCTTTAACATTACTTCTCCAACTTCACATAAGCAGGGAATTTAAGAGATTATCTATGCACAATTTTGTTTTCTATTACTTTGAAAGGTGTTAAATTTTTTAAACAGCAGCACAAAATGACAGCACGTTGAAAAGAGAGATTATGTCTCAGTGCATCTTAAGACATGGAGTATCTCAGAGTAATTTTACATGGGGAGGAGGAATGCTTTCCATTTAATAAGGGTGCCTGAGAATCCAGCAATCCTCAATCTGCTGCTTAATTCACAGGACCTAACCTGTCCATCAGCAAAGTTTGAGGAAGAAATTAAGGTGGCAAAGCAGTGTGGTAGGCAGGCAAATTCTGGTTCTCCCAGCCCTCAGAGCAGGACAAAAGATAGTGAAGGATACAAAAAAAAAGGGAAAGTGGGAGTCAGATAGCTTGGCAATAAGGAAAGGGTGTTCTTGGATTCAGAAGGCACGTCTGGGTGGTCTGTTTCACAGGCAGCATTGGCTATTCCAGGGGCAGCCAAAGTTTCTAATTAAAAGATTTGTTCTGACATTTGCATCAAACCAAGAGCTTTTTCTCCCTTCAGCATCCTGTCACACCTTCCAAAACCCTAAACGTTTACTGCCTAACTCCTAATTCTTGTCCACCCAATCTCTTTTCCTCCAAGGTGGGAAAACTCACAGGTTTTCAAGTCTGAGTCGCACCAGCTGAAGGCAGCATATTAGTCACAGGGAGCCTGGGGGCTGCAGCCAGAGCAGCCAAGCCTGACATGACCCAACTCTTCACAGTCAGTTTTCCCAGACTGCGTCATCCTCCAGTGTTCCCTAGACTGTGGTCTTAATGTAATCCTTCTCTTGGCAGGTCTCTTATGAAGGTCTGATGTCTCTTCCATGTTTGCTCTTGTCTCAGACACAAAGATTGGTCTGAATCCTTCTGCTATGTGACCCTCTAAATTTTAAACTTCCTTAGGAGTCTCCCTGTCTTGTGTCTTAATTTTTAAAGCCATTCAAAATTCAGAGATTCCAGGGAGCAGAGGAGTCACCTATCAGCTTGGCATTAGAGGACAAGTACTAGAGGGCAGGACTGATACAGGTTCATCCAGGAATGGCAATGAAACAGTGGCCGCAGCGAAGGAGGACAGTTAAGTACAGTCCAAGTTCAGAATTAAAGGTTTTTGTGGGTAAGGCAAACACACATAGTAGAAGAGTCAAGTCCACAGAGAGACAGGAGGCAACAGAAACACCAAAATGCCACAGTCAGAGGGGCAGGTGAAGCCCCAGACAAGCAAATATTCTTGAAAGAGAAAGGAAAAATTACAGAACCAATGGACAGAGAGGCTGTGACTAACAATATCAAACTTGGTGAGAACATCATGATAGAAGGAGCCTTCCCTCTTTACTAAAAAGGTGTCCACATGTCACTTGTTCATTACAGTCCCATGAATGCAGTTTCAGTTGGACTCAAGAGGGTGAATGGCAATAAGGAAACATTTTTAACAAGGTAATGAAGGGAAGGAATGATTTGTGTAAACCAGAAGAGTCATGGTGGCACGGTTAGCAAGGAAAAGAGGAAAATCAATGGGAGATTCTAAAGAGGCAGTGGACTTGAAATAAGAAAGACTGTGTCTAGGAAAGGAGGAAGGGCAGGTATGGATCTGGCAGAAAGCAAAACAAAAGTAAGACCATTTCACTAGATCAGCCTCTTTTGGCAAAACCTCTGACTTTGAACTTGAGGACTGGATTTGAATATATTTCAAAAGTGAAAAGAGTCAACTGGGAACATGAGTGAGGAATTGACTTATGGCCAGGGAAATACAGACTTTCTTGCAAGGAAGATACCAAAACCAAAAGCAGTGGGACCATGTAAGCACACAGAAGCTCCTGGAAGCTGTCAGACTTCAACTGATAAAACAATTGTTTTAATCAGAAAGGAAAATAGAGCTTAATGCCTGTGTTTTCTCAGCTGCAAGCATGTGTGCCTGGCAGTTTTGTTATTTGAACAGCATGAGGGAGAACTGGCCATTTGCTCTCCTCTGTCCTTGATTTGTTGACAGCTCAGTTAAAGTGTGGCTTCTTTGCAGGATGTTGTCATCGATCTGCCTTAACAGCAGCCCTGTTAATGTCCAATTCCTGCTGAAAATGCTACATCTTAACCCCAGTCATGTGCTGTAAACTGGATGAGAATTCACCAAACTCGTGGTGTTGGCCAAGGATGAGGAAATGCAGCACTTTGCACCTTCAAAGGATTGTACAAACACAAGTGTGTTATTTTCAAATCCAGTATCCTGTCTCAAATAACTGATACTAACAAGACTTAGAGGCATTGTTCATTTAGGACAGCTTTAGATTTTGAAGGACTGCATTTCCTGCAGTCAGAAGTTAACTGTTTAAAGAATTCCTGAGGAAATTAGTGACCCAGAGGAAATTTCCACTTTTCCAATATAACTTAGAGGTACAAAAGACACCAGCAGGAAAAGATCATCATGTGCAGTACAAGAGGGTTACTTACCCATGTAAGACAAAAATAACCAGAGACTCAAAAGCCTCATTCAGTATGAACATGATTTCTTGCAAAATACAGCAGAAGCAAATTAGAAGATGCAGATTCCAAGAAGCACACAATCATACTAGCTATGAGATCACAGAATGTAAGAATAGCGGGTAAGAGCCACAAGAATGTTGCAGTTGTTGGGAAGTGTGTAATACTGGCAGAATAGTGACTTCAGTATTTTAATTGAATGAAGGGAGCCACGGTATCATAGCAACTGGCCATGATCTTGCTACTGTACTTGACTAAGGGAGGGCATGTGGGAAGATCCACGGTGAATTATCTGCCCCGTTAGCTTTCATGCTGTTGTGGCTTAAGCCCAGATGGAAATTAAGCAACACACAGCCGCTCACTCACCCCCCTCCTCTCTCCACCCTGTCACCCTGGTGGAATGGGGAGAAGGATCTAAGTAAAACTTGTGTGTTGAGATAGGAACATTTAAATAATTGACAATAAAGTAAAATACAGTAATAACAATGATAACAAAAAGGAAACAAAAAGTGTGGAATATCACTTTGGTCAGTTCGGGTCACCTGTCCCAGCTCCCTCCCAGTTTCTTTTGCATGCCTCCTCAACTGGCAGAGCATGAGACTAGGAGAGAAAAAAGAGTTCTTGACTTAGGATAAATATGAGACTTAGCAAAAACCTGAATCTGTGTGTTATCAACACCATTCTCTTTCCGAATCCAAAACTCAGTGCCGTAACAGCTACTGAGAAGAAATTAACTGTACCCTAGCTGAAACCAGGACACATGTCCATATTGCTTCCTGGTTCATAGTCATGTTTTAGTCATAATATATCTGGATACGTAAACAAGTTCGATATGAAAGCTAACCTTTTTTCCCTGTTCTTCAAATGTCAGTTACAGTCAAGCAATCTCTGTTAAACAAAAATACAAACTACACGACAAATAGGCTTCCAGTGAGCCAGAGTTCATGGTACTGGTTGTGGCAAAATTGTTCTATTGGAAAAGTAAGAAATTAAACCCATTCCCAAACTTGGGAAAATCTCACCTAGTTGCTTGAATTAGGGAAAAAAATCAATGACTCCTAACAGTCTGGAAGTCTTGAGAATGAATTGTGGTTAGAAAATGGAAGAAAGTTATTCAAGGTATTTTGTATTAAAACTACTCTGGGCAAATCAGTCAGTTTTAAAAAAGATTTGATACTTAAGACTTTTTTTAGAGCTTTCCAGTGTTAAAATCCATAATTCTACTTACCAGGTGTGTTGGACAGCTTTCTCATGGTATCTACAAAGAAATATTTTAATTAATATTAAATATATGTAGGTAGCAGAAAGTTAGCATGGATCCAGCCACTGAAAATCATAATGCATGAAATGGAAGTGTGCATTTTATGTGCCATAATGAGCATAACCTGGGAGAGGGCAAAGGCCACCCTTTTCCCTGACTCTGCTTCCAATGTCTGTACATACAAACAGAAAATATAAGTAGCTTAGACCTGGTGTTTTGACACTGTGCAAGAGACACCAGTCACAGCTTCAATGCAGTTCCTGTTAGAAAACATAGAAAGACCTCATAGCTAATTTGTCTGCTTGGAGTTGACTATTAGGAGCACACCAGAAGGAGAGATGACAAATGCAGTAGCAAACTGAGCCTGCCATAAACACCCAATCAGTGCTGCTGATAGACGTGTGATCCTCTCTTGCATCTGCACTAAAGAGGAGGGTTAAATCCAACCATTCTCCCCCAAGTTAACCCTAAACAACACATCAGTATGCATGAACATGAGGTGAGTTTACACCGTCAATCTTTTTTAACAGCACTCATTAACCTGTCGATCACGATAGCTGTTTGTTTGAAAAGTGGGACTATTTTAGACTGTTGACTTGAGGATGTAATGCCGTCTCTGTAAATCCGTATTCCGTCCTTTACTTCCACTTCAGCTACAGTTGAAGAATGTTAGCATGTGAAATGATCATAATATATGAAGAACTTACTTTGGTTTGGTAAATCTGGAGGTTGTTTTCTAAAAATTTAGTTAAAATGGCAGATTTGTTGGGAGAAGAGAGATGCCATGCTTGATTCTGTAGAAAGTTTAATTGAGTGCATTGTATTGCAATGCTGCAAAGAGTTGTTAATTAACTCTTCCTGGTTAATATGGCAGGACTAGTCTGACCTACTAGCATGGCCACAAGGGAAGAGGAAACGGCCTTTTCTTCCCAGGCCTCGTTGCTGCTGAGCAGCCTCCACTCTAGATTTTCTACAAAACGCGAAGGTGCACAGCTTAATTTAAGTGTACCAACTGTGTTGGAGAAGAGTAGGAAGTCAGTCTGCTTCCTCTGAAAGTCTGTCAGAAAAAAATACCAAAAGTGGTATGGTGCGCTGAAACATGCTAGACCTCCAACCTGCACTGAGGAACTTGTGAAAACCCATCACAGCAGGTGTTAGTTGCAAGTTGTCTTTTAAATCAAAACAAGGTTTGGGTGTCTTCACAGCCTTGTGTGTGGAGAGGGGCTCCAAGGCACAGCTTCATGTTCTGTACTCCTCCAATGCTATTTATTTGACTGTGTGTCAGCACCTTGCAAAGCCTGGCAGCACAATCCTGCTCTTGTGCTGTTCTAGCCAAGTTTGGGTTGCAGGGTCTGTTTCACCCTTAGCACTGTTCAATGTGTTTTTGTCATTCTTGGCAAGCCAGGGAACACAATGCATTGTGCGTAATGGGTGTTTAATTGCTTATATAATAAATCTTTGCCTTGTTTGTTGCAACAGCTGTAACTGCTGTAAACTACTTACATCTCTGGATCAGATGATACGGATTGTTTTAAGATTACTGAATCTGAATTTAGGCTTTTTTTTTTTTTTTTTCCTCCCAGTAATGTCTAATGGAGACAAACCTAGAATTCTGATGTGAGGTCATGCAGTCAATTTTCCTTCAGGACAAGAATTTTCTGTACAGTAAATTCATTGCTTGATCTCTAGTATAATTTTTAAATATAACAAGCACATACAGAACATTTAACCATGGACTAATAAATCACTGTTGCAAAGACATTTTTTCTTTCATAATAAGTTTTAATTTATTTTTTTTTTTTAATGCCATACCATTTCCTGCAATTATATTCCTTCCGGATTTATGATAAAGAAGTCTGTTCTTTTTGTTGTGGGTGTATATCTCCTTCAGATATTAGCAGTGTGCTTTCACACGTCTTTGCTTTTTGCTTGATCAAGCAATTATGTCCATATTTAGCTTTTAATCTTACCCAAAAATTCAGGCTATTCAATCCCCTCAGAGTTTTTGTCATTCTTTTCAAAACTGCCCCATATTTTCCTAACTTTTTACAATGCCCGTATGGTAGTGAACAGAACTAAGTCTGGTAGTTCAGGCATCGCCAGGGCTGTGTTATGGGTGGTATTGTTGCCAAAAATCACTTTGGCATCAGTGTCACCTGCCAGGGTACCCTGCTTAGGCAGGTCTGTATGACAGTTGCCAGCCTGGCTGCCCTAACACTGGGAATGTGTCTTTTAATGGGTTTTCTTTTGCCAGCTCAGTCCACCTTTGGGCTCCCAGGTTTCCTAGACTCCTCCTTCTATCCAGCATGTAATTTAAAAACACATTAGGTTGCTTCTTTCCACGGCAAACTTTCCTCGTGCTGGGTTGTGATAATATTAGTGGTTTTTGCATGTCCTCGGTGAAGATGGTTGTGCCTGCAGTTGCATTGTCCACGGGTTTGGATGCAGCATTGTGACCTCAGGGAGGATGCTGGCTTCCAGGCCAGGCTCCTCCACTGCTTGCCCTGACACCTTCTTGTAGCCCGATACTTTCCCACCTCAAAGAGAGGTACAATTGTAAAATGCCATGAGATTAACTTCTAGAAGACGGTACAGAAGCAGGTGGTGGTGTTCCAGCTTCCAGTCTGGGACACTATGCCAGCAGGGTGGGCTGTGTGGACAAAACAAAAGTGATGAACAAAGGGGTTTGTCTGCTGTGCTGTTTTATTTAGATGCTCACTTTTCCTGTGCCTGCCAGATTTACCTGAGATCCTCTTTAGTGTAAGAAATTGCATGCCTATGAAATGGAGAACAACAATCCCAGATCCCAAACCAGGATGGTGAAATAACAAAAAATCAGCTTCAGACCACGCTGAGCCCGTGATCTGATGGGTGTGAGAAAGCTTGTTGCTATTCTCATCCCTCCCCTCCTTCTTAGGTGGCACGATGACTGGAGCTCGTGGGACCTCTGCACTTCCTTCTAACAGTTCTTAGTTTTATTGTGATTCTGTAGCCCCAGGCACAGCTCATCAGAGAAGGTCCTTCCTCCCTGCTGGGGAAGCTGGTTTGCTCTCAGGCTGCTGCTGTTGTTTTCTCAGCACAGTGGCTCTGGCTTCAATAACCTTCACACTCTACACCACATTTCCAAAGACAGTCACGGCGCTGTGTAAATCGTACTTGTGTTTTCTGTGCATACATCTTTATTAAATTTACAACCTTCTGTTTTGCTCTGAGCACTCGATAAAGTCCATGCATGTCTTCATAATAAAATGGGTGACAGACATGGCAGAGTGGTTTTGGTCTTCCCTTACACGTGTGTATTCACACACACATCTTTTATTAGTTGCAGGGTTCCTGTCATTTTTAGATTTGATGGGATAAATCTTACTTCAAAATTCTTGGCTAAATGATGCTGTTACATAAAATAACTCCCTGCATGGTGCTGAGCTTTGTGCTACTGAACTGAACACCTCCTCCAGCCCAGGGCCTGGGTTGTTATCATCATTCTTTGCCTGCAGCTCCCTCTCTGTTTTTCAGCCCACAGATTTCTCTCCATGTTGAACTGATTTTGAACATACATGGCATGCCAAAAAAAAAAAAAATCTATCACATTTCCTATCTCTGATAATACCAAGAAAATTGCAGTTCTGTTTTCCTCAATTGTCAGTTTGATAACTAGTCAGAGCTTAATTAGAGAAGGTCTGAGCCTGTAACAACACAGGGTCAGATTTTGTAACTCATCTGTAGCACTGAAAGATAAAAATAGTTTTTAGGTTTGTGGAATTAGTGTATCTTCTTGTTAGATCATTTTCAGCAGAATCAAATAACATCCAATTTTTCTGTGACCGGTAACTACAGGGGCTTTTTTCATTTTAATAGTTTTTGTTTGGGAGTATAGTTTTGTTGGCAGATAAAACTTATTTTCCAGATCCCTTTCTTAACCGGAAGGAGTGTTTTGTTTTTTTTTTAATAATACTTCTGATCTTGGCAGCTATAAAAATGCTTCCTTTTAATCAATATTTGTGTCCTGATGTGTTTCTTAGGTCATGTTTTGTAAAAAACGGTAGTGAAACTTTTCCTCAGACTGTAGGAATCAGGCACCATGTTGTCTCATTGTGTGTTCGTGATTCTAGGCACCATTGCTGTCCAGCCATGAATTATATAAATGAAGCCTAAATGTAAGCTCTTGCAGGATCAGACCCTCTAATGAGGAAGTCTGTATATCCAGAATTGTCAGCAGAGACTTTTCAACGGGATGGAAGTGAGCCATGGCGTAGGCACAAGGTTGTTTGCATGCATCACATTTTTAGCATGGCTAGTTTGGAGCCAGCACAGGCCTCGGGCTGTTTCCAATGTGCAGTTTGTTGTGGCCACTCTGTTTTGCAGGGTAATAGTTGTGTCTGAAGACATGAGTCACACTGTATCTGATCAATCTCTACCTCATTTTACCACTTAATATAGATGTAACCCAAAAGTTCTTACATGGAGGTCATCTTTTCTTTCATTTTCTCGTCACTCCACACAACACTGTGAGTGACACAGTTAATGGCATTAGTGAGCCTTGGGATTCAGTGTTGGCAGACTTAACGGGTAAGTTTGGAAAAGAATTTTATCTTTGAGGTAAGAAAAATGAAAATAACAAAAGAACCCTGAAACTGGAGAAAACAGCTTAGAAAGTATGAGGGTAATTTTTCCACTGCTGTAGGGCAGCATAAAATAAACCACCTGGGACCACAAAAATTTATCTCACACCAAGGTCTGGCCAATAAACTTGAAACAAAAAAAGTTTGTTGAAAGAACCTGGGCACCGTGAGGACAAGTAGTCTGACTGTTCTGTGTGGTTTGTGTTGCATGCTGAAAAGGCCACTAGTGATGGAAATAAGCTGCTGAAAACTTTGCTTTCTCTACAAGTGAAGAGAAATTGGGAATGTTGTGTAGGTATGGGAAGCTAGACCAAACACAAAGCAATTGCTGTTTTTTACAGATGAGGTGAAAATTTTGTGCCTGACTGGAAATGAGATCCTATTTCAAAATGTGCATTGTATTTACACATGTGTATTAGCTCTGAGCTGCCTCTCCTCTAAGAAGGCGTGGTGTGCACGGTCTTGTGTGCTTAACTTATGCTGATGGTTAGGAAAGAACCTGAATGTATCAGTCATGTTCTTATTCAGGCCTTCCACCTCTTTTTGCATATGCATGAGTTTATACAGAAAAATTGGTATTATTATGCTCTGAAGAGAGAGCAAAAAATACAACTCAGAGGAGAAAATGTAAGGCAGCAGAAAACAGGACACTCTGCTCCCTATACACATAATTTGTCTCCATCAGAAATATGTGAAAGTAAACACTGTTTTCCCACCTTAGCAGCAACTTTGTGTGCTGACAGTGCTAGCTCAGTGCTGGTTCAGGTACATTTTCCAGGTGCATTAAGGACTATATTAAAAGCAGAGATGACAAGCTTGTAATATCAGCTGCTGAAATCTGGAGTATTGAATGGGTGCTGGCCTACTTTTGGTGCAGTGGTTGCCCAGGAGGGCTGGTATTCCTGGACAGGGATGGACAGGGTCGCCAGGAGGGCTCTGCTAAAAACCAGCAGTAGAAACTAAACATTCTGTGGGTTTGGTACTTTAAAAATGTTGTCTGGTGTTCAGGAAAGACTCAGAATTTTTGAACCACAGAGCAAAGTCTCTCTGCCGGAGTGTGTGAGAGCAGCCTCCCGGTGTTTTCTCCTCATAAGCTTGCATTGCTGATGGAGGTGGGCTGCCAAAAAATCTGGCCTGCACAGACCAGCATTGCAAGGCCAGGATGGCAGGGGTTTGGTGTCACCTTGGTGTCTCCATAGATGGGGTATGTACCTACTTCCTGCAATGATATCGATACTGATACCACACCCACGTAGGTTGAACCTAACTGTGCCTGTTGTCTGGAGAATACCCATCTTCAGTTTCCAGAAGAGCTGCTTGCACACACAAACGTCACTTTTTTTCTGAGCATAACCCTGTTCTGCACCCATGGGAAGGTGGTGAAGACATGCAAATGCTCACACACCCCTGCCAGTGAGGAGAGGCCCCACCTGTGCCCATGGTCCCCTGGGAGGTGGTAATTTGCGGTCATGTGGCATCCTCTTGGTGATTTTTGGTAGTGGGTGTCCCTTGGTATGGGGAAAGCATTTCTTTGTGCCCTGAGGAAGATCTCTGTGTGTACAGGCATAAATTACCCTCCATGCTGTGCCATTATGTCACATTTCAGATTAATTTAATGAGATTTTATCTTTGTTCCATCCAGGCTCTTGGCACCAGTTCATTTCTGAGTCTGTGTGTGCCATCAAATAGAGTTTATGGCTTGTACCTTTTTCTCCACTTACATTCTTTTAAATGAAAGCTTGTTTTTCTTACCTGCCACTGCTTGTGACCTCTGATAGTCCTCCCATATTTCTTTGTATTAAATGATGTCTACAACTTCTTTTTATTTTTTTTCCAGCTTCAATTTTCTGTGACATTTTCCAGATCATTAGTATGAAACTGAATTAAACTGCTTGTCTTGATTTTCATTGCTTGAAAATATTTAGCCTATTATAATTCTACAGCCATCCTTAGTCTATTTGTTTATGCTTGTATTTAGTCAGAATTCAAATAAAATGTGTAATGCACTAATTGTGGCCCAGTACACACCTTCCTGGTCCTGAGATTATGGTTTCAGTTTGGTATTTAGAAGGATTTTCAAGGCCATTTTTTGGTAAACTGATCCCAAAACTGATAACATGGTTTCGTTAGATTGCTTACAGAAAGGTTTCAAATGTAAGGTGTTTTTTACCTGGTCTTTATTCACAGTGTCACTTACAATTGATATTTGTAAAATTATGCATAAGAGAAATGAGAAGCATAACTGCTCCTAAGGTACTTGTATTTAGCGTTAACAGCAGTGGTGTTTCTGAGGAATAGATCTGGGTCTGGAAGTTCAGTTGGAATAGTTTGGTTTTTTCCTTAATTTAGCTGTTTGATGAAATGCAAGTTAAACAAAATCCCCAATAAGCAGTATCCTGTGCTGTGTGCAGGAAATTGACTGCTTTTGATCACATCAAAAACCTGGAAAAGCTAACAGAAAATGGTTCTTTTATTCTTCAAAGATTAGGTATCCTTGCTGGTTTTATGATTATTGAACATCTTAGAAAGCTTGGATAGCAGTCCTCTTTTGTTGTCCTAGAAAATGCAATGCCTTCCAGTCAAAGCAGGAGGGTGAACAAATTGCTTTGTTTTGCGTTATCTGTGAAACATATCACATGCTCCTGCTGCATGCTTACTGCAGAATTAAACAGCATCCTCTGACAGAGAGCTCAAAAACAAATGGATCCTTCACAAAAAATCAATAGGCTGGGATTGCTGCTAGGATAGCTAATGTCCCTTACCAGTAACCTTCTGCATTGTGTCCTCAGCTTTAGAATTAAATTTGCTTAGCTCCATTGGAGTTTTTCGTTATTATTATTATTGCTTCCATGTTTCTCCCAAATCACGTCTGAAAATGTAAGTGTGCATGTCCAAGCACTTAGCAGATCCTCCTGGTAGAACAATGGAAAATTTGGAATATTAAATGAAATTACACTGTATTTGTTAATAATTATTTTTCTCTGATTATGGACCGTGTTTAAATCTATAAAATGTGTGTAGAACCCAAGTGGAAAGAAGTCAAAAAATTAATAGCTTGCTCCTAGGAGGTTTTCTCTCATTAATATTTTTCCTTCTATCCCTCGTACTGGGGCCTTTCAGTACATTCCCATTTGGTATGAGTCACACCAAGAAGGAGGACCTGAAATAACCAGCTGTCACTGCCTTCTGTTAACTCTGAAAGAGTTTTTTGCCCACCTGGACACGACAGGGCAAGTGAAGTATCAGATTTTTCAGTTTTGCTCAGGGCAGAGTCACCTATTACTAGGGAGGCTGCTTCCAAAACCCTGCCAGTCAGCATGGCAGAAGTTCACCAAAGTCCTCACAAGGGCACTAGACACTGACCTGACAGCAAGTTTTTGGCTCATGGGATCACTCCTCCCAAGCTCTTTTCCACCTGGCAGCTCTGGACACCACTTTGATGTGCAGCATTGCCCTGATCAGGACCCCTCTGGATGTTTGTTCCCCGCTGCCCTGGCAGGGCCAGCATGGGGCATCACAGGGGGACCAGCAAGCCCTGCAAATTATGATGCCACCGTGGCCCAGGTATGCTTAGACACGGACCCAAGGTGAGCAAGGAGCCCAACTGCCTTCAGAATGCTCCACTATCACTGCTGAAAGATGGGCCCTGCAGACCATGAGGCACAAAGAATCACTTCTGAAAGCAGGTCTCCTTTATATGCAGCAGGAATAGAAAGGGAGTAGGGAGCAGATGCAGTGAAACACACCTGGATTGCATCTCTGGATTGCAGTAAGGTGAGCCAGGGCTCACGTAGAGATGGTGAATGCAGTGGCAGCCTAAAGCATCCATGGCAGGAGAGTGGCCAGGGCACCTTCACGCTTGTAAGTCTGACCTAGAATGCTTACAGGGCACTTATCAGCAAAAAAGGTAGTTAAGGATGCCGGAAACTAGAAACATAACTCCACATCTCTTTATCAGAGAAACTCATCCCCGACTGAGGATAGCCTAGAATGGAAGGAAATGCCGTCTAGCAAATATAGTTGGATTTCAGAGGAGCATCTCACGCAGTGTCACGCAGGGAACAGTCCCTTGTGCTGGAGAAGATGGCACATGGCAGTCAAAGGGAAGGCAGTGTCTTGTAATGCAGAAGGGAATATCCATCCAGGGACAGCTCGTTAATGGGAGTTTCTAAAAGGTTGGTCTTATGGCCAGTTTTATTTTTGGGACATTTTAGGGACCAGAGTACCACCTTCAGAGTAGCATTTTAATGGCTTTTGCAGCACACACAGTGCTGAATTGCATTGCTCGTGAATGGGAAAATCAGAGTATCGGAGAAGCAAGCTGGATGACCTTGAGCAGCACAGAACTGATTTGCAGTGAAATGGAACAGCCCAAAAACGAGCAAAGAGGTCGCTCATGTAGAGATTAATAGCAAAAGTTTTCGCTGTTAAATGGCATCTCACTGGGTAGTAAAGAGGGGAAAAGAAAATTTCTCAGTGTACTAGGCATGTGACCAATGAGGCTGTAGTTGCATCTTTTCTGGAATACTTTGTACAGTTCCGGTCTCCATGATGCAGAGCAACCACATTTTTCTTGGACTGAGTTCAGGGACAATGGGGGAGAAGAGGACATTTCTTACTAAGGGCCAAGACAACTTGGCTTGCTTAGCGTAATAAAATGGATGCTAAGAGGAGATATAACATCTCTTCAGAATTACTGCAGGAAGCAAACTTGGGAGGGGAAGAAAAGGATAAAGCTGGTACTTACATAAGTGCAATAAAGATAAATTTAGCTTGGAAACAGCCAACCAGTCTGAGGGGTTTGGAAGAGACAGCCTGGGAGAGCCTTTCAAGTTTTGTGTCCTGGTGTTTAATTGCAGAATCAAAATTTGCCATTCAGATAAAAATGGCAAAGGAGGAATTGCAGAATATTTACAGTGAATGTTAGTTGATTTGTATTTTGTTTGCAATTGCTTAACTGCAGTATGCAGCAGATTAGCTATTAGCAAATCCCTCATACATGGAGATATGAGGACAGGCCTCTGTGATAAATGGAAAAAATAAAGGTAATGCACAATTTGCACAGCATGGTAGTGAAGTTCTTCACACTTTCTTGAGGGTATGTGTAGCAAGCTGGATGCTCATAGGCATAATAGTGTCAGATGACATCTGATTTTTCAAAGGCATAACTATCGTCTCATTTGAACAAGTACTATGTGACCTTTTAGACAGATCATTTAAAAGTCAGTGTCTTGGACATTCTTCCAGGATGCACCCAGCAATGTCTGTTTCCAGAGCTAGGTGAAGGATGAAGAGGAGTATTGACCAAACATAACTGTTATTAAAGAAATTCTTCTGCTTCAGTTTTACTTCAGCTTTTCATAAATAAATGTAACAAACTGCAGTTAACCTAAGTCATTATTACAGCCTTAAACTTTTGAAATTTTAAGTATCTTATGTTTCTTTTCATTTATAGCTAGTAAATGTGTCAGAAAAAATCAAGAGGGATTTTATATGTTGCCTTGCCCTAGTATTAACTTAGCTGATAAGGTTGTAACTACTGATATGTAATGCCAGCTGGGCTTCAGAAACTCAATTTACGTCTTTTTTAAGGGTCAAGAATCACACTAGTACATTTGAGATCAGACAGTTTGGTGGCTGTCTGACCTTTTGTTACTGACTTTAGAATACTGTTGTCATGGATGGCCTGCCTTTATGGGACTGCATCAAAAAATAGAAAATTCAGTATGATTAAAGTTATTTGTTAATTTCTTAGCTGTTCCAGTAATAGCTGGCATCAGTGGTAAAATTTGCTTGTATTTCCAGTTTGGATATTGCTGCCTTCACATCACAGCTACCTGGATTTGTTAATGCTTGCACTGCCAAACAAAAGAGCTTGTTGACATTGTTAATAGGCTCTTTTAGCAGAGTATATGTTATTATCTGGAGAGACAAGGTCAAGTCACATCTAACCTTCTTGAAAGACACTGGCCTCCACTTAATGTTTCATTGCAAGGCATGATTTCCAGATTACAAACCAGTATTGTTGCATGCTTTCCAATTTCAGAATCTTTTATTTTAATGTCTGGTCACCAGAGCTGAACAGAGCAGTGGTTTGACCATTACTGTAAGAAAAATGCAGCCTCTGGCTTCCTAGTGACTAGCCTGCTGGAGGTATCTTTCAGCATCCTTAGGAGAGGTGTTAATAAATACCATTCTGATACTAAATTAAAACCTAGCAATGTGACGAAATGAAAGTACAAGCAAAAGATATTTCCAAGTGTAAATCTATATGCTTATATTTATAGAAATTGGAGTGTACTAAAATGCTACATGAGAAATTAAATTTAATCAGTTGAAGTGTACAACCTTGAGTAGGTATCACAGCATTTTTTTGAATGGAACTGTGATTTTTCTTTTGCCTCTAACTTACATAATACCATTTCTGTTGCACAGCATGTTCTGAGTTTGGAGTTTATTTGCTTGAAATATGTGTCGCTTTGTATAGGAAATGTAATACCTAGAAATTCAATTGTTAGTGAAAATATGGGTATTACTGCTTGTGGCAGGAAAAAAAGAAAAGAAAGAAAGATTTACAGCTTATTATAATTTGTTATTACTAGATACAAATACAAGTTTATCTTCTCATCAGCTACCTGTCTGCACATAACTCTGAGTGCAATAGATGCATGTTGACCATTGTTCAACGATGGGTACCACTGAGTTTCTGTTTATTAATCTAAATGTTAGGATAATTTTGTCTCTTTTTTCCTCAAGTTGCAATTTACCCTATTTTTTCCTTACAGACCTTCCATTGTCCTTCATCCCTAATTCTTACATTCCAGGGAGAGCTCACAACTTCTTTTTGTTTCTGTACTGGACCTCTTTGAATACACCACATTTCACCCATGATTTGTTTCTGCAGGATCTGCTGTGTGCCTCAGTGCATCCCTTAGTCCCGTTCTTCTGCAAATTTCTAGAAACTGCTTCTCTTTCGGATCATTTATAGTTATGGTGTCTAAATACCACAAGTGGGGTGACCACAGGCAGAGCGCAACACTTCAGCTTCTCTGCCTTAATTTTTTCTTAGTTTACTTCATTCTTCCCCTTTCTCCTGCTTACTTGCCCCTAGATCATGCCTGCATTTTGACCCTTTTTCCCTCACTTCTCTTCTGAGTAGAAGGGCACAGTAGAGAAGGTGGCTCCTTTAGGACAGGACCTTATTGAACCAGGAGGCCCTAAGCATCAGTCAGGTGCTCCCTGGACTCTTCTTAATCGCAACTCTTTTGAGAACCTTTTCCACTGAAGTGGAGAGCATTGCCTCAGCTTTCATTAGCAATATTTTGTAGTTGTTTTGTCAGATAAACAATTTTTTACCAAATCTAATCCAGTCACCCCAGAAACCTGCAGGTTAAGAAAAAGAGTTGAGAGAGAAGCTTTTAGAGATATGGGGCTTCTTCTTTGCACTGGAGAGAGCTGTCGGTGTGCTGTGCCAGTCCTGTGGGGGTTATTGCCTATCCCAGGCATCCTTCCTCATAGTAGTCATGCACCAAGATGACAAAAGACTAAGCTACAGGGATAACCTACATGAAAAAGGGAAGAATCACAGTGCTTCTTGCTTTTAATTTGAGGACCAGGAAGTAACTCACCATAGCTGGGAGGACTCGCATGTTTTGCCACATGGGTGGTACAACAAAGTGAGTCATGACAACGTGCTTCTTCTCAAACTGGCGAGCTTCCCAGCCACATCCCAGGGGTTTTCCTGATGCCTCTCTGTTCCTACTGACCCTGCCAAGCCCCATGGTTTCAATGCAGCCTGTGCTGCTGCAGGTCATGGACCCCCAGGCTGCAAATCATCTTCCTCAGCAACCAACGCTGTCTGGCTCCGCAGTCTCATGTATCATTGATAGCTGTGATTTTGCACCATGGTCTCCACCTGTGAAAGTCCTGGATGAAACACGGATTATTCCCTGTGACTCCTTGTCACTTACTGGTGATCAGTGGTGGGAGACAGGCTATAAAGCAGTCTGTGAAGGAGAGAGTAGCTTTTTTTTTTTTGTCTGAAACAGAGCCAAGAACAATATATCAATGTCCATACATGTTTAACTGTGAGGACTGACTCAGGATTTGTCTTGCTGCAGTGTAATTTTGGAAGTTGATGTTTGGAAGTCATTTTTCTTCGCTAAATGTAGCTGTTATCAGAAGGTGATTGGTAGTCCTGTTGTTTTGCTTGTATTTTTGCTGCTTGTAGAACAGTTAATTCAATGTTTTCCTGAAGTCTCTGGTAAAGTTTCTATGTTACCATGACACAAATACAAAAATAGAAGCACTGTTGTCAAGGTGATGTAGCCAAATTATCACCATCCTGTTGTTCCTGATTCAGTTAGAAAAGATGTGAGAATTTTGGTGGTTTTTTAAATGTTTTAACTAAAAGTTTTGATGTTGTTTTAAGTAATGAAGAAACAACAGCCAAACAATAGCCAAAGCAATCATAGCCAAATTCCTATGAATGAGGTAGTATGAATTGAATAGATAGCACTGAAAATAGATTTGTCCTTCAGCTTCTGCTAGGGGCAGTGGTGAGAAAGGAGAAGAGGGTTTTGTAATGATGAGAACCACTTTGATATTATTATTGGAAATAGCTGCAAGCAGAAGCCATAGATAATAATAATCTTCAAACTGTAGAGGTTGAAAGCACCGACAAGCCAAGAATGACTGCATCTGCCTTGAGTGGTGGTGGAACAAAGCCATAGAGTTGTGAATAGTTTATGCAGATTAAAAATAATCAGAGTCGAAATGTGCAGTCATCAGGTTTGAAATCCAAGGAGCAGGTGGTACACGTGTCTATATCAGGATTTTGGAGGTGTTTCCTGGCATGAACCAACTCAAAGAATCACAGACTAAAGAAACAGTTTTGATATCCACGTTTAGATAAAGCAAGTGGACCATTCCTTTGAACACAAGACTACAGTCTTCCCAAAACATTCAGTGAAGCAAATTCTCTCTGTTTTAAAATAATGCTTTAGAACTCAGTGCCACTTTTTTTTTTCCTGGAAGTGCTAAATGGAAGCTAATGACAGAGAGGAAATTATTTCCAAGTTTTGCAACTGGCAGCCTTTACCAGAGGATTCATGAGCTTTTCGAATACATTTTTATTTAATTTAAATTGTGACTTGTCAAGGGCGGGGCAACCAAATGTGTAGAGAATGTGGCCAGGGTAGGCATATTCAAAATTATGTATGACCTGATTTTAGCATTTTCAGATTTCTTTACTGTTTTTAATAAAAAAAATCTGTATTCAAAATTTCAGCAGTGTTTTTCTTCTGTATTCTTAGCAGAAAATGACCACATAATTATTGACGTCTTAATTGTCCTGCAGCTTCAGGGGTTGCTTAGTGATGGGATTTCTTAATTTCTCCTAATCTTAAATATTGAAGAAGAAGAAACAGTAACAGTATTGAATAAACAATCTTGTGACTTCTGAGGCATTTAAATATTTTTCTATAGCAAATGAAAAACATTAAAAAGCCAAGTATATTGATTCTGGATTGGAAAGCAGCTCTGTTCCTTCTCAGCTAAAGAAAAATTTTATTGGTGAATTAGCAGATTATGAGATCAATTTTCTGTTTTCCATTCCTAAGAAATAATTTAATATATGCATATATGTATGTCCAATGCAGGATCAAGTCTAGCAAGCATCAGCTGTGCAGTTTCCCTTCCATTTCTCCTTTTCCTTGCCAGCTCAAAAAAAAGCTTATCAGGTACTGAGCCACTATGAAATTGTGAGCCAAGGCATTGATCCATCTTCCTTAAACCTTTTCATTATAAATTCTGTTATTAGAAATTAAAATCTTGGTATGCTGTCACTTCAGTCCACTTTCCTTACCTGCATATTCATGCTGATCATTAGCTATTCACTGCATGTGTGTGTTTAATAACCATTCTGTAATGCTGCCTTTACTTTTCCATTTTTCACGGTTTAGTTACTCCAGATGGAAATGAGTAAAGCTGCCAAAAGATTAAAGAAATGGCTTCTTCATTATTTAAGTAGTGATTGCTCATCACTGGTCAGACAAGTGGATTGGGATTTAGGTGACCACATGTCAGTATCTACAGTTTTGACATCTGTATCGAGGCTCATCCTCCCAGGTTCCCTTTTTAGAGACAGTGGAGACAAAAATGCATTTTTAGGGTGCACTGTCATCCCAAGTTAAGCTTCTAAAAACAGATCAGATAATTTGCACCCTGGAAATGCCAGGTTTAGCTGACTGTAAATGGAAACAAGACTAACTAGCTTAGATGTTGGCTTTGTAGATGTCCAAAGATCGATGATATGAATCCCGTCCCTGTGCTCAAGTTAATCATAAATGCCCAGAGATTCTGTGCAATGACACTGTTATTGGGAATGTATAGTGGCTGTGTGTTTTGATGTGAAGGACATAGTGCAGTGATGATCATGTGCTGTTCAGCACAAGCACCAAAAGAAGTACAGTCATGTCAGGACTACTTTTCAAATGGATTAGATTCCACTGCTTTTCACCTTAACTAAGTAGTACCAGGGAATTAGCATGTTCACATTCTTTCCAACAGATCAGTTTGGCAACTGCATTAATACTCTGATTGTTGAAATACAGAGATGGTGTTTAATATTTATGTTGGCAGGTGAATGTAATGTCCTCGACCAGATTAGGTCCTGCTGTGCAAAGCAGCATATATCAGATTGGCATTATTATTATTGTTGTTGTTGCTAATAATAATAATAACAACA
Source organism: Edolisoma coerulescens (assembly GCA_013397115.1). NCBI lineage: Eukaryota > Metazoa > Chordata > Aves > Passeriformes > Campephagidae > Edolisoma > Edolisoma coerulescens. Next base: position 1,033,950 of record VWZW01008218.1, on the reverse strand, counting down.
ATAATAATAACAATAATAACATTCACCCATTCTTGTTCAAGCAAGCTCACAAGGAGTTTATAAACATTGAAAAGGGAGGAACCTGAATGGAAGTGGCTTTATTTAGGAGTGACTCATGGCAAGGGACTTCTGCATTAAAAAGGTTTAGAAAAAGTGACAGATGTTGAATGCTGAAACAATTTTTAGAGTCTGTGCTTAATTTAGGATATTGCCTTAATGGTGATTTTTCCTGTGTGTTTTTCCCTTAGGATGATTTCCAGCATGCAGCCTCAGAAACCAACTGGGAGTCAGTCACAAGCTCTGTCTCAGTAAGTAATTTCTCACTGTTTTGAGCATGGATGGATTGATAGGGTGGCTTGAATCCAACTCAATAAAATGGCACCTGCACACAGAAACCATGTATTCACCTTTGAAAGAGGATGAATAAAGTGTTTATCCAAATCATACTGGAGTCAAACAGTATGTTTTTAGGGATAAAAGATTCAGGATATGCCATTAGCTGTTGTGAACACATGAGACAGCCATTGGGAAACCTTTCTTGCTTTCAAACTCATCCTGCCAGTATGAAAATACAAGATACAAACTTAAAATTTTTAATCGCAGAATGTCTTGACCTACATGGAAGACTATATGTAAAACAGGCTGGCAGGAAAATGGGTCTAGCCTTTCATTGTCAATACTAAGAAATTTTTTTTAAGTGTTTCCAATAAAATATTATATATGAAGTCAGATGTAGTTACTTTATATTCAGCAGTGAATTGCAACTTGGGAGAAAAATTAATAAAAAAAAAAAAGAAAAAAACCCCAATGAGTAATCCAGTGTAAAATTTTATTTTCCTCTTCATTACATTTGATTTGTGACATTGGCAAAAAAATCTGTCCTCTCTTTCATTTCCCAGTGCTGGGAAAGGCATAGTAGCATGAGAATTCATAATATGGGCAGTCCTCTTCTGTGTGCTTTGTTACCTGCTCCCCACCATGTCACAGCTCTTGTTAACTCCTCTTAAAACACAGGATAAGTGCTTAAAGCAGGCTTGAGACCAGTGTCTGTAGCTTTCATGGAAGAGAGCTATAGTGATAGCATCTTTGTTACAGTAGCTGCCAGGAGTAGCTGGTGAAGGAGCAGTAAATAAAATACTGGTAAATTCTACTGATCAGGGTCCAATCAAGGCAGCAAGTAGAGAGAAAATTCTGTGCTGCCAAAATTAGGAGATGTTAAGCCAATCTCACTTGTGTTTACTCTTGAGTTTGCAAATGACACTTGCCCTTCGTGATACGATTCACTGATTGCCTGGAATCAACTGTGCTGAAAGTCTCAGGGAGTGATCTTAGCAGGGCTGAGATCTACTGGATGTGCCAAGCAGGAGATGCTAGAACAGTTTTACTAAAAAATATAAATTCATATTTCATTCCAATATGGGCTTGGGAAAAAAAAAATCAATGTGATGGAATATTTTATTTAAAAATATGGTAGGCTGATGTTTGAAAAAGTAAGCCTAGGGCTCCCTCATCAGGTAACTATGTAAATGAGACTAATCATATGGTAAACACCATGTTAGTTAACATCCTTAACATCATAAAATGCACAATATACCAAACAATAACCAGTATCCTTTTCATATTGAAAAAATTAAGTTCATCTTTTGCATCTTTTTTTTTCTGAAAAATTGTTTTTAATGTGTTCATTACAGCTAAGGAAGTTCAATACAAATATTACAGGTATCAAGCAGATGCCCAAGGTCACATGGGAACCTACAGCTAAACCAGAAGCAGAACCTCAGTTTCATTGGTTTTCCCACGTCATTCCCTGTCTAATAAAATATACTTTCTCCAGTGCATTGCACATTGAACCAACAAGTCCTTTTTATCCTCAGGGAAAATGAGGTAGGGAGATTGAGCAATTTTTCACAAAGGCACCGAGGAAAATGTCTGAGGACATCCAGGTTCTTCAGGAGAGAAAGATTCAGGGATTCTCTTAAGGTCTTGAAAGGCAGAAGGAAAAACTCAGACCTGTCAGTCTTGGACAAGATGACATATAATTCTGCTGATGCTCAGGTAGCATGGCAGGTCTAAGTTTCTTCTCTCAAACCCGCAAGTAACCCAAAGACTCATTTTAGGATCTAGACACATTACAACTCTTGGAATGAAAATTTTGGAGTGAGCAAATTTGTTCTTCCATGTCTGAGGTCATATTACAGAGTTATATCGTGTTTTGTTTTTTTTGTTTGGGTTTTTTCTTAGAAAGTTAAAACAAATGCTTCTACGCCTAACCCATCATGGCAAACCCAGAAAAAAAAAAAAGGAAACAAAATCCAGTCCTTATAAGGTTAGTTTCCATTATATGTAAAGTAATTTTATGACCAACAAAAAACTGTGATGCACATTGAATTGCCTGTCAGACTCACAAAAGGGATAGGAAAGTGAAAAGAATGAGCAAACAGAAATTAAGGGCAAGAGTACATACCAAAAAAAAGATACCTTTGTGTTCCAGTAAATTAAAAATGTATTCAGTGCTTTCAAGAAATGCAAAGGAGGTAGATAATGTGGAAAATCTTTGCTCTTTATTACTTCTTACATTTCAGTCTTCCTCTTGCCCCCTCTTTGGATGTGATCTCAGAAGTCAGATTACGACGAGCACAAACTCTCCTAAAGCCAGCGCCTCATTCTTGGCAGGACAAAAGAGAGGCAGTTGGGTTGGCAGCTTTGAAGTTGCGTTTGGGCCTGTCACATGGTGTTGCTGCCAGGAGGCTATCTGAGCTGTTGAAATAATTCCTCTTGGTTTGGCTGTCACTGAGAAAAAGTTAAGCTTTCTTCTGCGTTTGAACAAGGCTGCACAAATCTCTGGAGTAGGAGCTTTTATATGAAAAGAAAATGGGGAATCCCAGCTGCCTCTATGAGTTTGAAATGCCATGCATATTCACAGCCTGACCTCCACTTCTGTAATGAAATATACAGTTGAACATGTGGAATTAAAAACTCCTGCATTGAGTAAGCCACACACCTGTGGCCTGGTTTTTATGCTCGTGTTTCTTCAGCATCCTTTCACCATCTCCCTAGCTTTTGAAAGGCAGTCAGGGTCTGATCTTTCCCTGCTGATTGCTGTGAGCTCCACCAAGCTCTCCTCAGTAATAAAGTAGCATTTGGGTGCCTTTTCCTTTTGTAAACCTCAGCGGCTATGTTACCACACTGCATGATGCTGGCTGTAGCATAGTCTCTCCTGCAACATTGCTTTAGATAACAATGCTGTGTTCACTTTGCTGGGGTGAGCTTTTCCACTCCTGGGACTTCCATCTCCCTGACAGTCTCGATTCCAGGCCACTTAGAAGTCAGGAGAGAGGCTTTGAGGTATGCCTTCCTTTTTAAGGGGTCATGAATTTTTACAGGCCTCTGCACTGTGTCTTAGCTCTGCACTAGAGAGGCACTGCAGTCACAAGTGGGTCCTCTGAAACTTCTTGGGCTGTTGGTGGTAAGCAGTAAAGTGCAGCTATTCTTGATTGCACTGTTGTTGCGTTTGCTGTTTCTTCTCTTTCTGATTTTTAATAATTTGGTCTGTCCATATTTTCAGCAAACACATGCAGGAAAATGTCAAGGATTGTTACTTCTGTGATATAGCTTACCATCAGAGACAAGTGTTTCATTTTAAAAGGTATATGTGCTTTAAAACTATTACAGTAGGAATTGAGGGACACAACCCTGTAAATGAGTGAATTTACTCAAATGAGTTGACCCTCCCATTACAACCCAACTGAGTGAAGTTAATCACAAAGATTAGTAGTTTAACGCATGTATTTACTTGGGAGATGAGGCAAAACAAATATTTTGGGAAGCCATAAATTTTAACTGGCATATTTCTGCTGCATTACTTCAGAGCTGGGTTTTCATGAAAGAATTTAGATTTCTAGGGGTTTCTCCCTAATGTTTTAACTTATAAGACCAAATTCTTGTGCTATACTATGCCTGTTGTTGGACAAAATCATGTATTTTGATTGTGGTCCTTCAGAAAGTAAGAGATCTGCATTAATAGTTTTTCTTGTACGTATTTTACATACTATTTGCATACTATTTGGCCTTGTGCTTGGACAAGGAAAAAAGTGATATCAGGATAGTGAATATTGTGTTCTAAATAAAGAATCTTAAAAATGTTTCAAGTCCTCTCCAATAAAACTGAAATTGTTGCAATCATTCTGTCAAAGTCAAATTGTGCCAGAAGTTCAGTGGGAACACTCAGAGAATGGTACTTGGTCCTTACTGGTGGAAAATAAATATTCCATTTGGTATTATGATATAATTGTGAGGATATTAGTATGTTAGTCATCCAAATATTCATTGTTACATTGCAGAGATCAAAAAATTACAGAACGGCTTGGATTGGAAGGTTCCTTGGAGACTAGTTTCAAACCCCCTGTTGTGGGCAGGGATGCCTTTCATTAGACCAGGCTGCTCACAGACCCCTCCAACCTGTCTGTGAATATTGTCAGGAATGGGGCTTCCACAGTCTCTCTCAGCAACCTGTTCCAGTGTCTCACCACCCTCACAGTAAATAAGCTCTTCCTCAAATCTAATCCAGACCTGCCCTCTTTCATTTTAAAGCCATTCCACCTTGTCTAATCACTACATGCTCTTGTAAAAAGTTTCTCTCCATCTTTCTTGTAGGCTCCCTTCAGACACTGGAAGGCCACAGTTAGGTCACCCTGGTGCCTTTTCTTCTCTAGGCTGAACAATTCCAATTCTCTTAGTCTTTCCTCCCTCTAATTATCTTGGTGTCTCTCCTCTGGACTCATTCCAACAGCTCCATATCCTTCCTGTGCTGGGACCCCAGAGCTGGATGCAGCACTGCAGGTGGGGTCTCAGCAGAGCAGAGCAGAGGGGCAGAATCCCCTCCCTCACCCTGCTGCTCATGCTGCTTTGGATGCAGCCTGGGACACCATTAGCTTTCCCAGCTATGAGTACATTGCCAGGTCATGTCCAGCCTCTCACCCACCAGCAGCCCCAAGATCCAAATATCATGTTTTTTCTGTTTACTTAGTAAGTTTTATTTTTGGTAAAAGAGGTCAGTTCGATGTCAATTCATCAATGTTTTGTAATACATTTAATTTTGGGGAATGAAGGGCCATTTTTTCAAGTCTCTAACCATGCCAAATTTGTTGTCCAAATTGACCAGAGAAAGATAGTCTAGTGGACTTCTTGAATTTGTCTTTCTCTGCTGTGGTTTCTGATCTGCCCCTTGTGAAATAACCAACAGAATTGCCATCTCCATTTGGGTGGTCATGGCCCTCAGAGTGCTTTCAAAAGACATTTTCATTCCATCTTTGTACATGTGCAAGCCATCATTCCCTTTGAGGAGTGCATGTAAATACTGACAGTCCAGCACTGGCAGTGCTTTTGCTCCCTGCATCTCCTCTGGGATTTGCTTGGGAATTTCTTGGTATCTCTTCTCCTTACAAAAAGAAAACACAGGTATGAGAAAGTCCTGGCCCAAAGACTTGAAAAGATGGCCTGAAGTAACTGTTTCAGTCAATAATGAGACAAGTTTCTCAATAACTGTTTTCAGTTGTTTAAAGTGGTGCTGTAATTTATTCCAAGTACACTGAGATGTATGTCACTCTTAGGGGGTATCCTATCCCTCTCCATCAGTGACTGACCCTACGCTCGCGGCGGAAGCTCTGGATCAGACCATTGCTGCATTTGACACGGTGGAGGATCTGCTCAAACACTTTAACCCAGACTCCTGGCAAGAAGATCTTGAGAATCTGTACACAGACAGTGGGCACCATTACCGAGGCAGGAGCTACCATGACAGGAAGTCCAAAGGTAGGAAAAGACACCATATTAATACTTTGGGGCAAGATCAGGATATTCCTTCACTCCTGATAGAAAAGTCCATTCATCAGGTATTACATTCTGGTGCTCATGCTCCTGTTGGAGTCACAGGGCAAGGTACCACCTATTAAAACCACGGATGTGTCGTTTAATCCTTAATCAATTTCTAGATAGGATGTTGCTTGAGAAATCAGACTGAAAACTGCCCTTTTTTACTATAAATTTAAAAATAAAAACACAGGTCCTCATGTAAAGACAGATGGTTCTCAGCTTTACCCTCTTAAGCATTACTTTGTGTGTAAAGTGTGGGGCTCCTAATTACCTGTGTTATCATCCTTCTTTAAATACTCTGTTTAGGGACTGTTCTCTGTTGAGTGAGGAATAATCACTTTTATCACATTGTGCTTAGGGAAGCATCTGGTGCAGACACCTGTATGTGCAGCTGGTTTTTTTAGGATGTGAACATCTCACTGTTTTTCATTATGTTGGCAGGGAACATTGTTATGGTTTAACATTTTTGTCTGTAATTGAGCAAAGCACACATTTCTGGGTTATGTTTCTTGTTTCCTCCTGTTAGTTCAAATCATCCACCAAATGGTAAAGCGAAGGGGCATTTAGCTGGCAGTATAAAGCTATAATGATAAAGAAACACAGTTGTGCTCTGGGGTAACCATGCACTGAAGGGCCTGATGCAATTGCCCTTCATGTGCAGTATAGATGTAGGAGGTCTGTTAGGATTCTCCAGTTTTCACAGAAGAGCTGGAGTGAAGAATTTTGTTTGATTTCTCTTGTTGTCATCTATTTTCAAGTTGTGTATTCACATGCACTCTTCTTTATAACTTTAAAATTATAATTCCCAAATCACCGTTCCAATTCTGTGCAGTCTACCATTTATTTACATCAAATCCCATCCCCCCATACATTAAGCATGTTCTAAGGAGGGAGAGAGAATTGTAGTTCCATGTTTGTAACTTACTTGTTATCAAATTATGAGGCTTTGCTCTTAAAAGGGATTTATAGACTGCATCTGTATTAGGGAAAACTGTGTTAGAAAGTGTTCCCAGGCCCTGAAATACAGTCACTGTGCTGCCAAATTGTCAGCCTGGACATTGCTAGGCATGAACCAGAGTCTGGCAGAGGCCACCTGCCATTCATGTGTCCACCTTGACTTGGAGAGTAAGACGTGAATGGTAGGAATGTGGGCTGTCCCGTGGCTGTTGTCCTTGGAGCAGGAGAATAACCTCAGGCACATACAGTGTATTAGTGGACACAGTACTGGTATACAATTTCCAAGACAGGTTGGCTTCCTTTGTTTCTGGGCTCAGCACTTCAAAGGAACCTGTGATAAAGCCCTGAGCTCCCATCCAGCAAAAAGAGAACCCCTTTACTTTGCTCTCTCAACCACAACAGTTCTTGTTGGAGAAAAACTTTACGTAAGTGTCGCTGCATGACTTTCAAGAGTGGTTTGATCTCGGGGCGGGGGGGTCTATAGAACATGATCTCTGTGTCCTTTATTCATCCAGGCTGGATTTGGCACCAATAAATATGTATAAAAAAAGAAATAAAGGGCCTGTTCTGTTTTAAATAGAAGCTGATTACAAACCTGGATCCTGTACTGGTTCTGCTCTCCAGATTTCATTTCATTTTCAGATCATATTTGGCCTAGTATCCCATATTATTTAAATAACCACATAAATATAAAATAACATTTGATGCTTTATTGATGCAAATTATGCAGGAAACAGGTATCAATCTGATCTGGTAGTGCTCAGAAAATTCAGATACATCCAATTTTCTCCATTTATTATAAATGTAATTCAGCTTCTTGCATAGCAAGAAGCTAAACGTTTTTCCAGTTACAATTTTAATACTTGATTTATTTTTATAGGATTTTTTGGTGGTGGTGGCTTGGTTGCAGGAGAAAGAAGAAAAGTCTTATAACAGTTTTCCTTTTGTCTTCAAACTAAAGTCCAAATTCCCTGACTGTTACCAGCTCTCTAGGCTAAAGTACCTTACCACAATGAAATCTTTTATAATTTCAGTTAAGAATTTTTATTTAGTCATAAACTTCTGACAAGATTAAAGGCTTGTTCTTGGATGATGTGAGGAGTAGGGAATAGCTTTAACAAATCCTTAAATTAGAAATGCTTGGTGGCTTTTAAGCAGAGACAGTCTGGATCTCTGAGGAATGTTTATAGGCACTGGGATAACCTTGCAGCAAAAAGAGCAATAGATTATATCATAATTTATTTCAGATACCTATCTGTTTCTGCTTCCAGCTTGGGTTTTATTTTTTTATCCTAAGTTAGAACAGCCCTGAGGCAGGTAAGAACAATTTGGTGTAATTTCTGCCTATCTTTCACAGCATTTTCAGACCATGCCATGTAAATGGTGTAAATTAATCACAAATAATTTCTCTCCTATCCAACCTTCTGCCCATACCAAACTCTGGCACAAAATTGAGCTAAAGAGGCAGTGTTGCTGAATACTAATTCTGACAACAGAGACAGGTGATAAATGATATTTAAATGGTATGGTTTTTTTAATTTGCCAATTAATAATCAACAAATATCAAGGTCAGACAAATAAGAAGATAGTATTTTATCATAGCTGAAACTCACAGAATCAGGGAATAGATGAAAGTGGGAAGACACCTCAAGAACTTAAATGCCCCTGCCCAAGGCAGGGTCATCAACAGAAGGTTGCTCATGACCATGTCAAGTCAGGTTTTTAATATCTCCAAGAATGGAGGCTGCTCCATCTCTGAAACCACTTTCTGAACAAAAGAAAACAAAAAAAGTCATTTTCAACATTTGAATTGGTTTTCCTATGTTCAAATTTGAGTCCAGAACCTTTTGTTCTTTCAAAGTAGACTCTGGCTCCATCTTTGCTTCCTCACATCAGTGCTGCATTGATGGACCGAAGCAACTGTATGAGGCTCAACAAGGCCAAGTGCTAGGCCCTGCCCTTGGGGTCACAACAACCCCAGGCAGTGCCACAGGCTGGGGGCAGGGGCTGGAAAGCTGCCCAGTGGAAAAGGACCTGGGGGTGCTGGTCAACAGCAGCTGAGCATGAACCAGCATGTGCCCAGATGGCCAAGAAGGCCAATGGCATCCTGGCCTGGACAAGCAATGGTGTGGCCAGCAGGACCAGGGCAGTGACCGTCCCCCTGTACTCGGCACTGCTGAGGCCACACCTCCAATCCTGTGTTCAGTTCTGGGCCCCTCACTGCAAGAAAGACATTGAGGGGCTGGAGCGTGTCCAGAGAAGGGCAACGGAGCTGGGGAAGGGTCTGGAGCACAAGTCCTGTGAGGAGCAGCTGAGGGAGCTGGGGGTGTTCAGCCTGGAGAAAAGGAGGCTCAGGGGAAACCTTATCCCTCTCTACAACTGCCTGAAAGGAGGCTGTAGCCAGGTGGGAGTCGGTCTCTTCTCCCAGGTAACAGGTGACAGGACAAGAGGAAATGGCCTCAAGTTGTACCAGGGGAGGCTTAGACTGGATATTAGGGAAAAGAATTTCACAGAAAGAGTGGGTAGGTATTGGAACAGACTGCCCAGGGAAAGTGGTGGAGTGATCATCCCAGGAAATTTTCAAAAGGTGTGTGGATGTGACATATGGGGATATGGTTTAGAGGTGATTTGGAAGTGCTGGTTTTATGATTGTATTTTTGATGTTGGAGGTCTTTTCCAGCCCTAAGGATTCTATGATTCTATGTATTTGTACACATTAATAAATACATATACCCATCAATCCCTTCCTGGATATATCTTGCAAGTATTTGAAAGTTGAAGTGTGGATTAAATCTATATTTATGGTAACTCCATTCAGTCTACAAAATCTGGTCTCACACCTCTACAATACTGATGCAATTCTATTGAGTTAAGTGCATTTCTTTCTACTGAAATCAAAATTGCATTTCTATTGAAATTTCTATTGCATTTCTCACTGTTGAAGTGAGATGTTGGTATGAGATGTGTCTCACTAATAACCACATGAAGTTTGAAATTTAATTCTGTATATGTTCAGCCAGGTTTGCTGTCAACCACTCCAGTGAAAGCTGACTGTAAAATCGCAGTGCAACCCAGACTGTCAGAACAGGACAGAAAAGAAAGGGGGAGACACACATTCACATTTTCACTATCCTTAAATGAGGGGCCATGTATAAGATATAAACTATGGTGTACACCTACATGAAAATATGATTGACATTTCAAATAGCTTCTGCAGTTGTAAATATACTCATAAAGGTTTGCTACCAATTGCTGCATTTTAGAAACTCTGAAAGTATGAATATTCAGCCTTATGGTCATCCTAGGCTCTTAGAAAAAAAGCAGGTCATACCAAAGTATATAATTTAAAATAATTCCTTTTGCATTGCTGTAATATATTGCTGACCTCAGTGTCACAGTAATTTGGTTATTACAAATATTAAGCATCTCTAAAAAGATGTCATGGTTATTGGGTTATTTAATACTGTTCTTGGAAAGAACACAGGTTAAAAGGTAAAACATCCATGCTCCACAATTATGTTGAACTTCTTCATGAATAGGTTTCTATTATTTTAGAGTCATAAGGAGAGTTCAGACATGTTTCAAGGAAGCGTCTTCATCCTAGTTTAAATTTCTGAAAGCATGAATTTATCTGGTAATAATATTAGAAGGGCTTCTAAGAGATGCCGTTGTAAACAGTTCTAACCATCAATTAAACGTTATTTAGCTTTTCCCACATGCTTGTTTGCATTTATCTTTTGTTGTCTCTGATTTTTTACCTCCCATTGAATAAGGGGTTTTAATTAATAAAAGACCTCTGCCTATGAAATGGTTTGTGCACAAATGAGGAAAGAAAGGAAAAAGAACAAGTTTGCTGTTTCTCACCATAGAAGTAAATCCAAATGTCATGGGGCTGGTATCCAAAGAAAGGGGTTGTCTTTAGAAAGGAATGGGGTGTTTTGTTTTGTTTTCCCATAAATAAACCTAGGAGGCAGGAACACATGTAGATAGATACATTCTGGTAATTAACAAGACTACCCCTGCATCTGAGCTCATTTTCTTTTTTGGAAATAGTATGCAAGAACGATGGCTATCAGAGGAAATTAATCAGGTGGGACATTCTTGCAATAGCATCTGTCTGCAGTGACAGCTTTGCAAGTTAAATAAATAAACACTTGCTGGCATAACCACACTGCTCTCTGGAAGGGGAGTAGTGAGCTCAGACCCCTGGTCTTCACGGAATGTTTCTGCTGTTCATTGCCAAATGTGTTCCCAAGACCAGGCAAGTTTCACCATTCCCTTAACAATAGTTTCCAATTGTCATTACTTACAATGGTCTAGCAAGAAGTTAAAATTTTAATGTAATTTCTCAGAGGCTTGCAAGCAGTGGTCAATAAATTACTGCAAATGTCCATGCAGTCTTCCTTGAAAGATTCTGGGATGGCTGCCAGCAAGTTTCAGTGCGCCAGACAGGGTGTGCAGACATCACAAATGCTGAATGCTCACTCATTCATGACAAATTTGAATATTCCAAGTACATGGAATACCTTCTTAGATAGCTGATAATTTAAAGTATTCCCTGTGCTTAAAAACCAGAATATTTCTCCCACCATTCTTCAGTTAGGAACCAAGTTGTCTGTTGCATGCAAACTGCACACATTCATTCATTTTACAGTCTAATTCCGATCTACATTCGTACTTTCCCCCTCTGTGACAAATGAGATTTTCCCTTGCGTATTACACTATGTAATTGTTGGTCACTGCAGTGAAAGATTTTCTTATTAAACCCTTTTTTAAAGTGCTAGTAAAACTTGTAGCATGTTATTTATCACTGGAATAAGCTGCTCTTTTCCATTGATTTCAGTGAAGGTGTGTCCAATAGTTTGGCCTGCTTTTGCTACTTGACCTGTACCACAGCTGATAATTGGTTTGCCAGTCCATAATAGACCTATATATTTTGCACCTTGTTCCATGAAAACAACTATAATCCCACTGAAATTCTGATCTTTCATTCCTCTAAAATAATAGTTGCTGTATTGAGGAGGTTTGTCTCGGTGCTGTGATTCTGCAGTAAATGCAAATTGCAATATCTTCTTAGCTCCCATGAGAAAGATTTAGATAGCCCTCCAAGTTTCTAGGTATATTTAACAAATTGCTTATTGTGATATCATTAAGCATGTGCAGTGGGTCAGTCAAAACCATCAGCCATATGAGTTGAAGTCTAAAAGCCACCGGGTTTGGTCAAAATTTAGTACAGATAATAATTTTTTACATCAGTGTCAGTGCATTTAGATGATTTAACCAGTGGAAGATGCGACTGGAAAATAATATTTCTTGTGTTGTTATCATATAATTGTGAGGATATCATTATGTTGATAATCCCAATATTCATTGTTACATTGTTGAGATCATAGAATCATAGAATGGTTTGGATTGGAAGGGACATTAGAGATCATCTAGTTCCAATACCCTTGTCATGGACAGAGACTCCTTGCACCAGACCAGGTTGCTCAAAACCCATCCCACCTAGAACACTTCCAGGGATGGGGCATCCACAACCTCTCTGGACAACCTTTTCCAGTGTCTCACCAGCCTCACAGTAAATAATTTCCTCCTAATATCTAATCTAAACCCACCTTCTTTCAGTATGAAGCAATATCCGCTTGTCCTATCACTACTTGCCCTTGTAAAAAAGTCCCTCCCCAGCTTATTTGTGAATTTTCCAATGCAAGTTCAGCCACACTATAGATTCAGTCAGCTATAGCACTGCTCTGAATGTCTTTGATGGCTTCTACAGTACCTCTAGTCTACCTGAAGGTCTTTAGCAGTATTGACCCCAGCTTTACTCTGTGGGGAACACAAATAATAGCCAGCTACCAATTGTACTTGGAATTGCTGACCATTTTCCTCAAGTCTCTCAGATATTCCAGTTATCTACTGAATTTGTAGACCACCTATTCCATTATATCTCAGCAGTCTGGCAGCAAGGATGCTATGGATCACTGTCAAAAATCAGCGGATGCCTCTGCTGCTTTCACCTCATCCAGCAAGACAGGGTCTCATCATAGCAGACTCTGAGCTTGGTTTTGTTAAATCTATTCTGCATGTTCCCAGTTATCCCCTTGTCTATTGCGCGCCGGGGCATTTCTTCCAAGCAGGATTTACCCCTTAATTTTATCATGGGCTAAGGTTAGGCTGACCAGTCTGCAGCTACCCAAATCCTCCTTGCCTTGCTTGTAGATGGCCTTGACATGTGGTGTAGGAATGCCATGGCAAGGTGGCTACCATCTCTTACACCTTAGCTCTGCTCCCTGACTGATGCATGTAAAAGTGTAAAATGTTCAGATATGACAGCGTTAGGACCATGTGTGAATTTGGAACTGATAAAGTGTTAAAAGCAACTCTAACAGACCACCTATCTTTTTAAAATTAATCAGTGACCAGCAGCAAAAGTTTTCTTCTCAATCTTTAAGGCCTTCCTTTTTCCGAATAAAACATGGCATTAGCTGCAGTCTCTTGATTTCAGTGCCTACATCTGATTAAGATCACAGAATCACAGAATATTTTGGTCAATGCCTCAAGGTAAACACTTGCCATAGAGCTATGTGAAATGAGGATGGTTTTATGCAGAGGATTTAAAGGAAGGAAGGGGCAAACATTGGACCCCGAGTATCCAGCTTAGTGCTCCACTGCATCTCTTTTATGTCTGCCTTAACTTTAAGCTGAGTCTCTGATGCAGACATTCTATAATAATACTTGGGAATTATTTGCATCCAGTCTAAAAAACCTTTTAGTTCTAGTTTTAGATTAAGGACTCCAGTGGTTTCAGTCCTTGATAAGTAAAGCAGCTGGATTTCACACCAATCACACCAAGGCTCGGTTACATTTTAGTCACAGCAGTGAAGTGATGCGTGAAACTGACTGTACTGTAAAATCTCATTGTTACATGGATGAGGAAATGGACTAGCTCCAGACAGTAAAACAATCCAAAGACAGGGAAAAATGCATATTGAAGCTTTCATCAGAGAGAGCTGTTCAGAAAAAAATGTGTTCTTTTGTTAGGAGGCAATAAACCGTGATCTAGAGCTCAGGATTTAATCAGGCAGTGGGAACTGTTCTTGTGTGTTAGTGTGGTGCTAGCAGGGTACAGTGTACATTGTTCACAGCATACACTGCATGCTCACCTTATCCCACCAAGCAGTGCAGTTCTGCAGAGCTGAGTAAAAGAGTGTAGGTGTTTACCTCCAAAGAATTTTAATGGAGGATGACTTGTGTATCTCTTAAACTGTTTATTTAGGCTTTTCTTCTCTGCTTGAAGTTACTTCTTTTCATGTTTTCAACATCACTAAAATAAGACCCTTCTGCTGTTGTACTTGTCCATTTTAGCCTGGACTCCGATACTTTGATACCCTGACATACGCAAAATGGAGAGAATTCACATCTTAACTGATAACTCTGGTGTTTGGCAGTTCCAAAAACTGATAATAAGTCAAGATCAGAATTCGTTGAGTATGATACCAAGAATTCATGCAGTTTTCCATTGGAAAATCTTCCATAGATGTTTCAAATATAGTTCAGCATAGAAAAAAATACACTAAATAAAATGTATTATGCTACTGGTTGATTTCAGAATTCCTGAAGAATGTATTCAGAGAAAGTTTTGAGCCCTCATTATAAACGGTTTATTTCTTCATACTGCATAGAGAAAGAAAATTATGCTAATTATCTGGTTATCCCCTCCTATGCTTCAAGCAAATCAGCAGCTCTCAGCAGCCCTGACTCAGCTACAGCCTAAAAAGCCCTGCAAAGAGACTTTGGAAGGTCATCAAAACTGGGCATTTGAAGGCAATGAGCAAAGCCTTCGCTCCAGTGAAAGCCCTTTGCAAGGTCAACCCTTGCTGTTTGAATTGAGTAGTTAAGTATTGAGGCCAGAATGTGTAACATTGTGATGGATATAGTCTGCTCTCTGCAGGAAAGCTCCCCCACCCAGGTCCCTTCCTTGCCAGTGCTTTCTCTCTCTTCAAGTCCCCTTGCAAAGACTCATTTCTGTGTTGATAACACAGCACTGCCAATAGGTATCAGCTCAATGCAGGAAGAAGGAGTGTTGAGCCTGAGGGGAAATGTCATCTGTGATAGAGCAAATTTTGTTCAGGCCCCCCACTATCTTCCGGACACAGATGTCAGCTTGTGTGAGCTGTGTCTGGGCCTTCTTTACTGACCAGTTTTTTACTGGAAGCCTTGTTTCCTGTGTTACCTCAGCTGAATTAAGTCTGAATTAAGCCTCTGAGCATTTTATTCTAATCAGCACCATCAGTAAATGCCATCATAGTCTCTAGCCAGTTTGTCGTGATAGCAGCCTGCTTATATCAGTAACCATTCCCCGGGATTGCTGCAGTGTCAGAGTGTGGATGATCCAGGCTTTCCCCTCAAGAAATATCATTGATGATGAAGGCAGAAAATTTTCAGCCCTTTTCTTCCTTTAGTAGATTTTTCCTTCACATCAGTCAGCTGAAATGAATACAAACCAGATAGTGCTTTACTTTACCAGTTAGCAAAGCTGACGGCAAAGGACCTGATGAGAACGTTTAGAGGAGTGGGAAACGCTTCCCTGTGGAAAGAATTAGCCTGAAAGCCTGCTGTGAGAAGGGGTGGCTTTGAGAAATTACAGTGGAGAAGAAAATATCATCTGTTAAAACAAAGAAATCAATATACCCTGGAGTTGTCAGTCCTGGCTAAGGACATTCACAGTGTATTTTTCTCTCAGTGCATGAGTATACCACCAGCCTCATTGATTTTGTGCTTATAGCAGGAGGATGATCTATACCTCTTTTGGAGAGATGCTAGCTCTCTGGAGAGAACCACTGAGATTTCATGAGGGAATGTATCATAATTGCTATAAAACAGCAATTTATCTGCTAAATTCCCATTGACTGAGATAACACCTCCCCAGGAAAGCGAATCTGCTACGATTTTCTATAATAGCACTTTTGACATTTATGTACCCTCGCCTCTTGCATATCAGCCTTGTGAATATCTCCAGGTCAGAATGTAAAGGTGCATGATACTTAAAAATCACAGTTTTTTCGACAATTAACTCAGTGATGTTGACAAGGCCTGAGTCACAGAAAGTATTAAGTGTCTTTGTTGTAAGTTTCCACATATCTGTATTAAAGCACAAGCATAAGTGTTCTCAGAACGAGAGGTTATGTTGACCTGTAAAACATGCCCTTAAAATCTGATACGTTCACAAACACTAGACTGTTACCTCAGTTCTCATTTGAGCCATCCCTATTTTCTTGTTGATACTTCTGTTAGCAAATACTGTTTGGAGTCGAGCTCAACACAAGTTCACACATCTCCCACTCCTGAATGAATTGCTGAGCTTTTGAACACTTAGTTGGTGGGCAGAATCCTAAGGAAAGAAAAAAAAACAGAAAAGGAAGGAAAAAGAAATCAAAAAACTTCTATAGAAATAGAACTCATTAAATTTGTTACTTTTTTCTGTGTTACCATTGTGGAAAATATATTCATAAATGTGGGGTTTTTTTTTGTTTTAGCTTTACACGCTAAAGCTAGAAACAGCACTTAAACTCATATTTGATAGTCTATAAGTTATTTTTATGGCTGGCTTTACTACTTGTTTACATGACAGATCTCAGATACTAGGCATTTAAACATCAACCAACTACTGGCATTCAATTAACCTATTAATTTTAATTGTATTTATTTTTATGCCTATTATAGTAGCATTTACCAGCTGAAATTAATATTGCTTATATTGGTTTCTCCATCTAAAAGTGAGTTATCTAAATTCTATTCATAAACAATAGACAGGCAACTTGCAGAAGAAAGTCTTGCAGCCTGTCCTAAATGCTCTTGCTAGGAAGGGATGAATCACTGCCCAAAAATTTCTCTGCTGACCACAGGAAGGGCCTTGTTTTTGCCCATAACAAAATAGATCTTAGCATCTAAGTAAGCCAGGTATAAACCGAGGAGGAAAGAGAGTAGCAGAGGTGAATCTCTTGCCCAAAGATCCAACAGATGAGTGACAAAGAAAATAAAATGACCAGTCTTCAGCTTTCAGGCCAATGTTTTACTGCAAACCTTCCCTTCACCTTTATAGTCGGTATGATCTCTGCTATGGCAGTCAGTGGGAGAAGGATGACAGCCTGGATGGCCACCTGTAATGATTTAAAATTGGTAGGTTTATGTTTATCTGTTCAGAAATCACTGCTATAGTTCACAGATTTTTTAACCAGCACCCCATCACTCTGTGTTATTGACTGCCTGGGGAGCAGTATAAACCAGAGGAATGCCCCGCTCAAACCTTACTAATGAAACTTCTTTTGCATCGCAGTTGACCTGGACAGGCTGAATGATGATGTGAAGCGTTACAGCTGCACTCCGAGGAACTACTCTGTCAATTTAAGGGAGGAGCTGAAGCTGACAAATGTAGTTTTCTTCCCCCGCTGCCTCCTCGTCCAGCGCTGTGGCGGAAACTGTGGCTGTGGGACGCCGAACTGGAAATCCTGCACCTGCGTGTCAGGGAAAACAGTGAAGAAATATCATGAGGTATTTTCTTTCTTTCTCTGCTACTTCTTCTGGGTATTTATTGTTTCCATGGATTCTGAAGTCTTTTCTCAGAGCTGTGTGTGCTGCTTGTTAATTGACTATGTGTGTGTGAGAAAGGGGTGTAGGCAGATTTTTGTGGATAAGTTAATTTAGAAGAAATTGGACAGAACTTTTGCCACCTCTGAGTGGATGCCACCACAGCATCCTAGTGAACGTCGTTGCAAGAATGAGCCTTATGTTCGACTGATTCTTCCCAGTGAAGGACAAATACAAAGTAAATGAATATACCACTGGAAATACTCTTTTTAATAACACAGAGACATGTGTTCCTTGAGATATTTGACTTAACTTCCTCTTGCTTTAAACTTACACTCACACTTGGAAATTACAATTAAGTCCCTTGTAAACTCTCTTCCCTTTCAGATTTATTACATATAGGAGGCAGCTGAATCATTCAGCCTTAGCTTTTTCCCCACTCAGCAATTTTTTAAGAAGGCAAAATTTTTGCATAGGAACAATGCCCATTATTTTAATCCACTCAGAACACATTTAGAGAGGAAAAACACACGGAAAGAGCATTTTGTATTCCTGCCTCTAATGCAGTATTTTCAGATCAAAACATGAGCAACGTTCCCTAAAGTGAGCATATCTAGGAAAGTTATTTGGTAGTTGCCTTTCAGTTGTTGGAAGGTAGGGCAGCTGCATGCTATGCCAACCTATTTCTGACACATATCTCTTGTAAGAGCCTGAGTTACCACTTGGCATAAGTCCCAAGTGAAAATGAACTTTATGGACTTTAAACCTGGATGCGATGTGGGCTTATAACATCAAGGCATTATCTTGGGAGACCCTGGGGCTGCAATAGCAGAGGGTTGGTGAAGGTCAGGACTTGCCCACACTGTGAGCAGTGTGGTTACTCTTTTCGAAGGTAAGAGATATTTTCTCACACATGACTGCAGAATACAGCATACTCCACCTGCTAGGACTAAAGAATAGTTAATATTTTCTCTAATTTTAAACAAGATGCAGGGGATGACCCTAGTAATTACAGAGCAGAAGGCCTTATCTCAGTGGTAGAAAAGTTAATTGGAAAAAAAAACTAATAGGTATAAAGCACCTAGATGACTGTGAGCTGATAAAATTAACTCAAAATGCCTTATGTATGAATAAATATTTATACAGCACCACAACATTGTACAAGAATGCTAAAAGGACTGGCACCTCCCTGCAGAGAGCAAACAGTCAGCCAGACAAGATCAGACATGGATTAGAAACTGGTTAAGAGATAAAGAGCAACGAGGTGGAAGAGACAAGCAATTTTCTAAATTGAAAAGGGCTATCTGAGGGTGTCCCCAGTACAAAGATTGTTGTTTCATGTGTGTTCAGTCTGGGGGGAGGTGAACAGAGAGGTGGCAGAAATGACAGGTGGCACAGGAGATAACAGACTTGAACAGCAGAGAAGGCTGTGAGGAATTTCAGAAGGCCTTTGTAACTGCTTATAAATGCAAGTTAGAAAAGCAGCAAGCATTAGGATGAGTGGTCTCAACTATTTATTCATATAACACTGTGTGTGAGGGGAGGAGGGAGAAATGAGTGGCGGAAATTGGGCTAAAGGTCAAGTAGTGAATCACTGTGAAGAGCTTCAGGAAAACAGTTGTTTAGTGCAGTGATAAGAAAAAGATAAGTGACTGTCTTCTGCAGGAACAGAGATGAAGGGGTAATAACAAAGCAGATATTGTGGTCTGGATAAATTGGTGGGGAAATTATGCTAGGTTTTGACCATTGATGCTTAAAAGGACAAAGGCAGGACTAGAAAAAATATCTAGAAGCAGCAAGCATAGATCATGAAAGATGTAGGAAAAGATACAGATCAAAAACATTTGTAAGGAAAGTGGCTCAAAAGTTTTGGATAATTTCATTTGAAAAAAAAATGGTAGTAAGAGAGGACACAGTGAAAGATAGAAAATAATGAATAGTAGCTAAAGGAAAATTAGGTCTTTGTAAATAATCTTTTCCTTAAGAAAATAACAAGAGGGAGACTGAAAGGGAACTATAAAATTATAAAAAGGAATTGGTTTTTTTACACAGTAAATCTGTATGGAATTTCAACACTTAAATATGAGTTGTGCATAATTCAGAAGATTTCTGAAAGAACTAGAAGTAAAATATAAACTGAGGAATCCTGGGTTACACCTGCATCAGAATTTAAGTCAACTGTTGACAGTAGCTAGAAAGAAAAATGTTGATTATAAATATGTTATCAAGCACTTACTTTTTCAGGTGTTTGGAAACAGCTAGTGCTGGGACACCAGAATATCACACTAGCCAGGTATTGCTCAGCACCAGGATGTCATGACTTATATTCGCCCCAAATTAATCACTAAATTCAGGAAATTCAACATTCACAAATATATATAACTTCTAATTTATTTTCCTACTAATTTCTTTTCTGAAAACCGTCTGAATTAAAGACAGTGTTTCAGCTTTACCATTAAATGGCCTTTGTAAGTTTAAATATAAATTTTATCCCTTAGGGATGAATTAACAGCTCACTGAGCAGATATTTAGCCAAGTGTCTCCCATTAACATGAGTAGAAGTCATGCAGATAGATTCATGTATGACATACTAAAGACGTGTCCATTAATTTTAGTCCAAAATGTTTTCCACTTTATTATTATTATTAGCCACGCACAGTTAATCAGTTTTATTCTTATTCTCCTTTGACACTTTAATTTTACTTAAATACCGGGTAGAAAAGGCACTGAGGAGAGGCTCTCTGCATGCCAGTTTTAGAACCGTGGAGCCAGTTTACTCTCTTAAAAGCCCATTTGAAACCCACTAACCTTAGCCAAAGAGCCTTTAGTTGCATAACGAAGGATGGAGCTTCACACTTTATGAAATCCCCAGCACCATTAATTTAGTAAAAAAGCTCTGCCTTCTGCTGCAGGAGGACATAGGCCAGATTCAAACACAAGTCTCAGTTAATTTGATTTACAGAAGACACCAGAAGGAAATATTAAGTAGTGGAGCAAAAAAGATGTTTGAAGTAGCTGAAACTGAGTCCTGCAGACCCCAGACCCCTTCTCTTGCCAGACTGATTTTCCCTAACCTCTATCCTGGAGCTTCATCTACTGAGCTCCTGAACCTGCAAGAGCTTTGTGTCCTGCACATGGATATGCTTGTCCTCAAAAGTAAAAATGTCTCTGGAAATCACTTAAAAGTTCTCTGGTATTTCTGAGCTACTCAGTGTTTCTGGGTGAGAAAGACAGGCACGCAAATTTTCCAGAAGCAATAGGCTCCTTTTTGGCTTTGTAGCAAGTGCTGGAGTAGCTGCTTGTTGGAAGCTGTGGGGACCTTAAAGTCCAGGGTGTTTCTTGAAAGAGAGGCTTCTAGTCCAGAGAGATTTCAAGGTTATCTTCTCCTTATGCTCTTAATGCTTTTTAGTTCCCTCTTAGCTCCTGTTCAAAGCCTCCCACTGTAATCACTTAGCACTCCCTCCTAGCCTAGCCTCTCAGGACTAATAGCTATCACGTGGAGCCTTTAATTTTCCCAAGCTGAGAGTGCTGCTCCAGTTCCCTGAACGGAATGTACAGCTCTTTTCTATCATGTCTGACTGTAAGAAGTGATGCAACACAGGGAAAATGCGAACATGAGAATGCCACAATAAGGGGTAGCTTTTTCTTTATTGCCCTGGGAGATGTTAATCATGAGCTCTCGGGTCTTCTTTATGGCCTGGAAGTTTGCCATGACTTTACCAAAATACTCAGCAGTTTTCAGAAATGGATGGGGTCATAACCTGGGTAAACAGCTTTATTGGTGGGTTTTTTTTATTTTTTTCTTGCAGGAGTCTTGTGATGCTCTGTGGTTTTCCATGGCTTCTGGGTTTGCCTTAGAGCAGAGCAAACATTCTGGACAAATGCTCATGACTTACCACATAGTGTCACAAACCCTTCAAACCAAACAGGCCAAGTCCTGGCAGTGTCTGAAAACATCTCTCAGGCATAGTCTGCCACCAGTGATACTGAGTTATGTTGCAGTGCTCTGTGCAGGGAGAAGACAAAGAAATACATATAAATGGATGCAGCACACTTTAATCAAATGCTCAGCCCTACTGCTGTCTAACTTCCTAAAGGGGACCTGAAATAAAAGTGTGTTTCCCATTGCAGTTAATTTCCTTAAAAATGCCTGGAGTTGCTCATTAAAGAGGCGCAAGCTCTAAACCTGGAGATTACTCAGCACAGAGAAGGTGTGGGGGAACTCAGGCTGGGACTCAGTTTGGCTGTGGCTGTGCTATCCAGCCAGCATGCACATACCTCAGAGAAACAAGAAATAGGTTTCCCTATCTCATTGTTGTAACTGATGAGATGTGAAATGAGTTTCCGTGGGGAATAAGTGCTCTTAAGGTAGCAACCAGAATTTGTCAGAAGGTATAAACCTCCGCAAACACAGTGCTGAGCTGCACAGCTAAAGGGCATATAAGAAAAGAAAAAAATCAGCTATCAAGCTGATTGCATCTTTTACCTACTTATTTGTCTCTCCTGTAAAGACTGATGTGTTTTTCACTGTCTATAAGGTGCTTCTTCTCCCACCTCCCCATCCCAACCCTTTTTGAAGCATTATGCCTCCGTTCAAGTTTGATATTGACTGGAGCTTGTCTGGTGCCTTCACAGAACATACATTCAGTTAATTCTCAGGGACAAGGTTTTGATTAGTGTTAGGGTGGCAATTTCTGCCTTGAGAGAAGCAGTAGGCACCCCAGAGCACACAATACCATATCTTGGCACAAGTTGCTGGGACATAGAAACAGCTTCAACTGAACCCAACATTGCAAAGGGAAAACAAGACAGAGGAAATATTATAGGGGAGAAAAGAACACGGGAGCACAATAGAAAATAAAAAAGTGGCATGGAACTTCAGTAAGACAGAGTTATTGCAATGGAGTTAAGAAATGTAACTAATACAATTTGATGCCGTGGGGGCTTTTTTCTTTTTTTTCTTTTATTTTTCAGAGAAATGAGAAGCAAACCTTAAGGAGGCACTTGAGAGAGCAGACAATGATTCTCATCCTGTCCTTACAGAGGGAAACATAAGATAACTGGTCCAAAAATGATCCAAATGCTGCTGACACAACAAAGGGAATTTGCTAAGGGATTAAAAAGAGCTAGAATCATCAAAGCAGTGTGCAAGGAATATGGTCTGATTGTTGTATGTCCTGGAGTTGATAGCACATGTATAAAGGAGATAAAAGGTTGTTATGGTAGTAAAGGCACAGAATTAGCCTGACAAAAGAGTTAATTCATGGAATATTGTACAAGAAGAAGCAATGGGATTTATTTGGAATGCAAGTACAAGGAAACAGAATGAGTCAGAAATGACTGCTAGGTCACGGGATGAGCAGAGAGAGCATAGAAGTGCAGTGAGAGAAAAAAGGTTCCTTTTTACTAGATGAAAATGAAAGGTCTTGGGTTGACATCTAGAAGTTAAGCAAGTGAGACATCCTGTGATACATGTCAGGACAGAGAGGCAGTTTGTGAAGGAGGAACACCTGTATCTAGTCAGTGATAAAACAATAGCTGTGGCATAATGCACACATAATTCCTGACAAGATCAACAAAAGTGAGGGTCTTGTTGATGTCAAAAACATCATAGCTTTAGTGAGTGCTTCAGGTACTTGAGTTTTGAGCCAATTAATCTTTTCCTATGTTTTCTGTATTAAAACCAGATGTTTCTTATGCATAAAAATAAAAAAAATATAAACAATAATCCCACCTATATTTAGTAAACCCTTAGTTTGCCTGCTGCCACTGATCAGCAAGCCAACTCTTTTCTTGTCCCTGATACCCTGTAATTATCTCTGGTAAGAAAGAATACATCTTTGGGTCTATGTCATTGGTTTAGGCTATGTTCCTACTAGAGTAAAGGTCCTTGTGCTAAATTATGAACCACATTCCCATAATGATTAGCTTCTTATACTCAGAGCACAGCTAAACTGTGTGTGACCTTTGGATTAGATAACTTTCAAAAATTGCGGAGTAAGATTTTTTATGTCTATCAGAACTTGGATCTGTGTTGAATCTTTTGCACTTTTGATGCTTCCTCTTTCATGAATCTCAGACAAATATAATTTGGTTTGCATGCTAGAATGGTGTTATTTTTAGATGTGCAGAAGGAGATTAGATAATGCTGCTTAGCAGAATTTTAAAATAAGTTCAGCAAAGTACAAATTTCACTATCTAAAATAGCATCCAGAGTTGCACACCATCCTCTGTCACAAGAATATGAAGCTAATTAGAACTGGGTAAGCCATAGTCATGTTATTGATTTTCTGTTGCCTTCTTAAGCTAATTAGAAAGAAAATAAAAGCTGATTTTTGAGTGAGGCTTCATTTTTCTATTGGTGCTCAAAATACTGGTCAAGAATTTAAAAAAACAATTTTACTATTGTTACTAATAAGTAAATGATAAGTCAAAAATGCCTGTCGGGAACTTTATTTAAGTTTTGATTGGGTTTGCTATCACGCTTTGCTTTTTAATAAAACAGAAATCAGCCATCGTGGACTGTCATGGCTAAATGTTGTCTGACTCCAAGGGTCAGTGATGCCTGGCTAGGACCATCAGCAAATGCTGAAGGGGTGCTGCACCTCATCTGGCTCTACCTATCTAATACTGTGAGTCCAAATTCTGGGATCCTTTCCTAGTCCCCAGAGCTAACCTTGTCGTAGTGTTTCAGGCGAATCATGCTCTGGAGTCACTGCTTTATTGCAGCTTCTACTGGAGACGTGCCACATATGGATCAGGGCGAACAGGTTACCCCCAGCTGGTCCCTCTTCTTGGCAGTCATTGCCACTCTGCTCTCCTCAGCCCCTGATGTTGAGGTGTTCTTACATTTCTGCTGAGGTGATGAGGCTGTCAGCCCTGACCTCCTGTGCTCCAGAGGCCACTGGAGAGTACCTTCTGCCCCCCGAGCACAACCCAAACTCGTACTGATACCTCCTGGAAAGGCAGTCCTCAAACAGGCTGGAAACCCCACAGTTCCTTGGAGGGCTTTCCAGGTAATGAGTGGGCCTGACTTAAAACGAATGTGCCCTAATTCCACTTGAAGTTTTCCTGGCTTCAGCTTCCGGATCCTGGTTTTTGTCAGGGCTTTGCTCTCTCATTTAAGGAAGCTGGCATCCAAATTCAATACATAATCAATGAGCAAGATTGCTGGCAAGGAAACACATGTAAGCATTTTCTTTATATTTCCTACATCACTGTCCCCAAGGAGAGTTATGCAGTGGCTACAGTCATCTCACCTTGAAACTTATCAGATGCTCAGGCATATCTACAAATTAAAATGCCATCCAGCATATTGGTGTGCTCCTATGGGGCTCTCTGCACAGAAAATGCCCTGTTGCACTTTTTTGTATTACCTATAAGCACCAAATCCAGCTCAGAAGCAGAATAATCTGTCTTGATTTTATTTTAATTGTTTTAATAGTTTTATGACCATAATTTACTCAGTGTTTGATGAGAGGGGTATGACTGTACTTACATGCTCTTTGTGACACAATGATCTGAATAGCTGAGGCACTGCAATTTGATGAGAAGTGACAGACATTGATCCTTTAATTTGAAATCTACAAGGTTGTTCTTTTTCACCTCCACAAAAAAAAAACAAAAACCAAAAAACCTTTGAGAATTCTTCACCTGTCATATCCATATTTTCTTACAGCTACTGGTCCTATCAAAAAAGGAGTGATAAAGTGTCCTGAACAGAATTTATTTGAACTGTTCTCATTAATTCAGTAGTTTCTCGGCTTTAAGGACCTGACCATGTGATGAATAAACAGGAGCTATTTGCAGAATAAAGGGTTGTCTTCCATCTACTGTGGTCACCAGCAATGGCCTTACTTCCAGATTCCCTTGTACTTAGCTGAAAATAAAACTATTAGGTGGAAGTGAGACAGAGAGCTTTGAATATCAGTTCTGTGACCAGCTGTTAAAGTAGCTCTACAGAGCGATTTGGACAGGCTGGATCTGAGACCAATTGTGTGAGGTTCAACAATGCCAGGTTCTGGGTCCTGCACTGGGGTCACAACAACCCCAGGCAGTGCCACAGGCTGGAGGCAGTGGCTGGAAAACTGCCTGGTGGAAAAGGGCCGGGGGATGCTGGTCGACAGTGGCTGAACACGATCCAGGGTGTGCCCAGGTGGCCAAGAAGGCTAATGGCATCCTGGCCTGGATCAGCAATGGTGTGGCCAGCAGGACCAGGGTAGTGACCGTCCCCCTGTACTCGGCACTGGTGAGGCCACACCTCAAACCCAGGGAAGGGCAACAGAGCTGGAGAAGGGTCTGGAGCGTAAGTCTTACATCTGAGGGAGCCGAGGGTGTTCAGCCTGGAGAACAGGGGGCTCAGGGGGGACCTTATCACTCTCTCTGACTGCCTGAAAGGAGGGTGTAGGCCGGTGGGGTCAGCCTCTTCTCCCAGATAACAAGTGACAGGACAAGAGGACATAGTCTCAAGTTGCACCAGAGGAGGTTTAGATTGGATATAAGGGAAATTTTCTTGACTGCAAGGGTGATCAAACATTGAAACAGGCTGCCCAGGGAAGTGGGAGTCTATGTTCCTGAAAGTATTCAAAAAGCATGTGTGATGTGGCCATTACAGGACAGAAGTTAGTGGTTGACTTGGCAGTGCTGGGATAATGGTTGGACCCAATGATCTCAGAGGTCTTTTCCCACCTAAACGATTCTATGATTTGATAATTTAGGCTGTGTTCAATCACTGTTTTCCAGTCTTGTCTGAGGAAGTGCCTGACAGTTCATTTTCTTATCAGCAAAGCCTATATACTGTGCTCACGCTTCTTAATAAAAAACACAGAGAAAGTCCCCAAGCTGTCAGATGGTCTGTTAACTTAAATACAGTCCACATCCCCTTGCATACTTTGATTTGCTCCCAGCTGAAAAAATCAAATCTACCTACCCATGATCGTGCAAAGTGCCAGTCATCTGGATTTGTCAGATTTTGCTGAAAGACTTCTTTAAATAAGGAATTTATCATGGGTTCAGCGTCAGCATCTGTGCTTGATTTTAAAAGTATGTTTTCTTTAAAGAAAGCGTTTTTGAAGATGTGGTCTATTTTTATCTCTGTAATAATTGCAGCAATCTGATTGGGTTCAGTCCCTTTGTGCTTGGGACTACAGTCTGGTACAGCAAATTGTCCTAGTGTCCATCAGGATTTGTTGCATATATGGATGCAGCCAATATTTGAAATCAATTCAAAGATACTGTATTTTTGTTGCTTTAAAAAAAATAATAAAATTACATGTTTCTGCATTTCTAACAGGGCAAAGTAATTCTATTTTCCCAACACAGTACAGCAGCATGAAGGACCTTGCTTAGGCACAGTCCTTTCTCTCAGTATTACATAGGCTAAATATAAATTTCATGGCAAAAAGGAGGACACAATAATAGACTGTTCAGTGCTTACCACTTTTGTAACATCTCATGACTTTTCTAGCCTCAAGGCGTTAATGGCAGAGAACAAATGGGCTCGTCCTGAGAGCTGCTAACCTGCCTGCCCTTCCCCACCCACTCTGTACAGCATCTCTGGTTATCCTTTGGCAAATGCTTCACACTTATTTTTTGGGACTTTCTTATTCTGTTGAAAATGCTCACACTCTGTTGATCTGGCACACAGCCTCTTATTCCCTGTCCTTTCCAAAACCATCTCAACTCTTGTATGGTGTTATAACATCAAAGTACAGAAAGTACTTCATAAAAAAAAAAAAAAAAGGATCGTTGAGTAACAGAGCGATCTGTTACTTATAAATCAGTATGATCTGTTAGGGCAGAAATGTGGGTGCTTCAGTGGTTGAGGTGTTACAGACATTTAGGTCCCGCTTCCCATTTGGCCATTGGCTTGGGAGGTCATGCACTTAACAGACATCTTTCCTTGGAACAAGCAAGAGAAATCCAGCTGATCTAGCAGCGACTTGACCAAACTAGCATGATGCACATCAGCCTGCCAGGAGGTGAGACCTGTTAGCTCTAGTGCCTCACCGGTGTGTGATTTCTGGACTCAAGTGCTTGAGGCCACACTGAGCAGAACTGACCCACCTGCTTACTGCAGCTGCAGCCTTGCTATCTCCGTGTCCTGCTCCCCATCAGTAAATTTCAAAATGGAAAGGACTATGTGATGCCACTGGTGGTTCTTCCACTAATGTGTTGCATAGCCTTCAGCAAACCAGTTGCAGATTCTCCATGTATACAAGTCTGACAATTACACATATCTTTCTGGCCAGCGTGCTGTGAAATTTGGGAAGATACTCACAAGATGATATAATGATACAGGTTGGAAGGAGTCTCTGAGGGTCTCCTACCCAATCTCCCATAAAAGCAGGAAAAATGTTGGAGTTAGATGAGGTTGCTCAGGTTCTCATACTGTTTATTTTGACTGTGTTGAAGGTTTCTGCAGCCTCTCTGCACAGACACTGCTCTAGTGTCTAACCACTCTCAGTATTTTCTCACCTATACCCAAATCAGATTTTTTTTGTTGTAACTTGTGTTTGTTGCCTCTTTCTCATTTTTTTACAGCTTACAATCCCTTTCCTACAGGTCTCGAGATCACCTTGCCTAGATAGAATTTTTTCAAATGCATCTTGTACAATGTATGCTTCCCTAGGAAGTAACTTTGTTTGCTTGTTTGTTTTACATTATTCACAGTAAATTCTTCAGAAATCATTTAGGTTGAGGCAGAGATTTTAAAGAGAAGCCAACAAAACTCAGATTCCACAGAAACTCAAAGGGATCTGATGCATTTTTTGTGCAAGCTCCTTCATCTCCTTCTGCCCTCCACAAGTATTTCATTTTTGGACCAATTCCAGTGATGTGCACTTCCAAAATTTCAAATTGCATAAAAAAGTTTTCCTTGTTCTTTAGAGCAGAAATATTGCACAAGGGAGAGGAGGGACAGGACGCTTCAAATATGTATGGGACTGCAAAGATGAGCCAAAGGAAACATGCTGGATAATTCCCACGCAAAGGACCAATTTTGGACATGGTTAGGAAACTGCAAGATATAAAGATACCTGATGTAGGAAATAACACAGTCTGTCCAATCTCCAGGACAAACAGTACAGCAGGATGTCAAAGGGTGCAAAGAAAAAGCTGGAAAGAAAACAAAAGTGTGTCCAAATAAATGCTGGTCAGGGCCATTAAGGGCCGTTGGTGCCCTTGGGGACCCAACGCTCTCATCCTCAGATCTCCAACAGCGTTTTCTAATTCAGTGCATTTTTGTTGATCCTCCCAGGTGCTGAAGTTCGTCCCTGAGGCTGGGCATACCAGAAGAAGAGGCAGAATCAGGAACAACATGTCCTTAGTAGATATACAGCTGGATCACCATGAGCGTTGTGATTGTGTCTGCAGTTCAAGACCACCCCGGTAAAAAAGGAAAAACAAAGAAAGAAAAGAAAAAACCAGACACACTAATTGCATCTTACCGGACATTTACTTTCAAGCAAGATTGCTCTGAGGACCTTTACTCACTTATCATTTGAAATTTGCTACTAGCCTGCCTTTGCAATTAGCAAAAATCATTGCTGTGCTGATTAGTGCCATGGCAACAGGTATATCATACATTTATGTATCAGCATCCAAGAATTTAGGATTGTGGTTATCTGTAGCTAGATTCTGAGGGCTGAGATTTTAAAAGCTCAATTGCAGTACTTAGGCACACAGTGCCCACTGAATTTAAATACCAGGTGTGTAGGTATTTGTGGTAGCTGGCAGTGAAATAGTGTTGTGTTTGTTTTTCACTCACCAGTTCCTGCACTCAAATTCTGCTGCCATTTCTACCTCCTCAGGTCTCCTGATGGTAGTTAGGGTTTTCTGGTGAGTACAAATGAAGAGAGAATTTGAGCCTGTATGAGTGCAAAATGGTTTGCCCCACTCTCAGAGGGAACTTCCCAGCATTCTGGCCCAACAGAGTGAGATAGAATGCAGAAAATCCGTCACTACATGAAATAACACATCAGTAAATTCAAATCTCACTGTTTGCACTCAAGCAAATCCTGTGCTGAAATTACTAGATGCTTTGCATAAGCCAGGACACTGAGGGTGATGGGGGGGTGCAGAGGCTGGTACTTTTGCCGTGGTGGCTCCATGGGAGCCATCACCCAGGTGCCTCTGCAAGAAGGGGCTCCTGCCAGGTCCCCAGGTAAATACCTGTGGCCTGGAACTGATTTTAGTCACTACCTACCTGATCTGGATTCCTGCCCCTTGCCTAGAGTGGCCCCACAGTTGCCCAAGAGGAGCCCCCTCTACGCAAGAGGGGCGAGACAGCCCTCGCCTTGGATCCTCCTCACAGTAGTTCGAGGAGTGCCATGTTTTCCTGTGGAGGAGATGAAATAGAGCACTTGTTTGTTGAAAATATTGATTTGTTTTGCAGTTGTGTTACTGGGAAACAAAACTGTGTTTGAGATTTAATTATCATTATTTGGTTTGGGGTTTCTTTATTTGTTTGTTTTAAATATGGACTATTATAACTTTGTCATATATGCATTAATCTTAGTTATTTGAGGTTAGTTGTCTCATTCCAGCTCTGTGTATTGCCATGGTTAAACTGTTGACAGTGAATTTCTTTTTTTTAATTGCATTTTGCTGAAGCATATTAACTCATTAAGCAATGTCTGTCAGTCATAGAAAATGTGCATCATTTATTAACTTCCAGTAGAATATTACTAAATACCACCTCATAGTAAAATTAGCACTTTAAAAGCTACAGCATAGTTTCCTGTGCCTTTTAAACTATTGCAAAAGTCCTCTAGCTGAAAAAGGAAAAACAAATAATGCTAGCTTTCAGGATTTTCAAATGCTGCTCAAAAAATGTAAAAAACCAGGCAGATTTAAGTCTGGCAAAGAATTGGAGTTTTGATCATGAATGTAACAGAAGGAATAGGGTGGCACATTTAATGGCTGAGGTTTTATGTTTTATAGTAGACATAGGCTGCATTGAATCATCTTGTCTGTGTTGACTATTGTCTTTCTGTCTCTCTGAAAGAGTGAAGTAGGTTGACAATAATGCATTATAATTAGTGGAAAATGGCATGTTCTATAAAATAATATAATACAAGGCCTTCAAACCAGTATGTTTTAGTACTCTACAGGTTTGTTACAAAAGCGCCCTAATGTTCTCATTTTCCCTCTTCATCAGCTCAAGTATTTTGTAAGTGCTTTTTTATAATTTTAGCAAAACTTTGCTGAAAGATCCCTTAGAAATATGTTACCTTTTTTCCTGTACTTTAACCTTGGAGATTCAGAAAGTGTGGGGGGTTTATTACTTATATTAATTTTTCCTCTCTGGCTCCCAGATGTCTATTTAAAAATGCTCCTGAATGCTTACTTGGGAAGTGATTCATCATTTTTCAAAGCAATTCACATTAAAAGAACAGCCCTGTAAACAAAGATTACCACCTTCATTTTGTAGTTCAGGACTATTTAAAGAACATGTCATTCTTTTTCTGTCTCTAGCTTAACAACAAGGTTGACCCAGCCCTTCCATAATTTTTAGCTAAGTTTGGAAGAAATTTGCATGCAAGACCTTGGCAGTACGGATTGTTTTTGAGACAGAACACTCTGTGTATATCTCTGGCTGAATCATGCCTAAGCACTCTGACTTCATAGTTAGCATTGGTTGCAGGACACACGAGTTTCACAAGGCTTTGTGCTATAAATGGTCCTTTAATTCCCAGCCCCCAAGGGAAACTGCAGCAGACAGTGCTGCACCAGGTATGTGCCACACAGCACTGCCTGCTCGCCCAGTCCCACCCCAACAGCCACATGCTGTGAGGGGTGCTTCTGCCTCCTGATTGGGGGGTTCAGCCTTGTCTGGGAGCCTGAGTTACACCTAGAGGCAATTGGGAGAGGCTCTCCCATAGTGTGCCTTAGTCCAAAGGTTGAAATCACCCAGTTTGGGAGCTTTCTTTTCTCTCTTTTGACTATATAGAAAGATTAGAAATCTGATTTGGACATCTAAGTGGGATACACAAAGGTGGATTGCATGGATACTCCTTTTAAAGACTGAACAGCTGAGAATTCAGCTAACTGATTTAGATCAATGCAGAAGTGGATGCCAAGGTCTAGCAGAAAAATTCAGATGCAAAGTAAAAAAAATTCTCTTGCTTAATGATAGGTTTACCGTCTTAAATATAAGCTAAGCTTGACACAAAGTTTAAAGTATTGCTCCAGGGACACTTACTAATGAATGGAACCATTCACTGCTTCCTGCTGCCATCCAGGCATCATGCTCCCAGCCAGTCCAGGAGGGTCAAGGATGGGCTTTGTGTGGCAGTGTGGGGATGAAAACATACATGTGAACTAAGAAAAACTCCCCAAAACTCAAGCGCCGAGCTGCAGTGACCCTGGTGAACCCAAATATCAGCAAAATTTTTCCTTTTTTATTTATTAGCAGAAATTGCGAAGGTGTATCTCCATGCTTCTTTTCCTCTTTTGTCCATGTATAATTGTTATCTTGTTTACATACTATTTTAACTTAAAGAGCAAAGCTGTTAAAAAAACTAATCTGGTTCAGTTTTACTGGTGGAGCTGGAACCCCCCCAAAATAAATACATTTTCAAAGACAATTCAGAAAGAGTCCTGATTTCAAACCACTCATCAGCTTTTTATTTACTATATTCTTCTGGGATAAAGCCTACTTTCTCAAGTGCAATTTATGTATTTTTTTTTGTTATCTCAATTAAATGGAGCTTTCCTAGCAGTACTTTTTACTTTATGCAGTATGTAATGTGTCTTATCTTGATGAAAAAATAAATACTGCTTTTGAAAGAAGGTACTCTGAGTGATTATTTATAATTTGGATGAAGAAAAACCTGTTGTATGCTGAAAGACATTTCCATAACATGACACCATCCATACTCACAAGGTCTCCTTTTGAATTTTAGCAGTCATTCGCAGGAGCATCATGGAAGGACCAAAGTGCAGTTTTGGGATAATGGAGTTTGAATCCCCGAGCTGGCAGAGC
This sequence comes from Edolisoma coerulescens, assembly GCA_013397115.1. Lineage (NCBI taxonomy): Eukaryota > Metazoa > Chordata > Aves > Passeriformes > Campephagidae > Edolisoma > Edolisoma coerulescens. The sequence continues at coordinate 1,001,549 of VWZW01008218.1, read as the reverse complement.
TGACAGATTCCTTATGGAGCAGCAGCAGTTTGACAGCAGCACAGCATTTCTTAGAGCTGGATTAGGACACCCCCCCATGTTTGGTGCTGATCTCAGCCCCGGCAGGCTTGGCTTGGCTCCAGGAGAGATGTCCTCACTAAGCTGCTCCTTACTGCCAAAGGAAGCTGCTGCAGAAGCTCTGCGTCTCACCTGAGCAAGGGCAGAGCTAAGCATCCAAAGTGTGCATGGCAGCTGAAGCAGCCTAAGGCCTCTCAAGGTGGGCAAATTTGAGCTGTGGTTCTGAGTTTGGGCATTTCCTTCAGCTTTGCCAGAAGCAAATTTTGCTGTGTTGCAGCAAATAATAACCTTCATAGCTTTGGTAACTACTGTCAATTTAAGGTTCTTGTGTTAAGCTGAAGCTGTCTTAGGCCTTCACTGGACCTTGGACTGAATAAGAATATGAAATTTTTGCCCAGTTGGTTGTTCACGAGCTAGATCCCCTGTCTGATAAGGGAAATACAGATAGCATACAGTAGTCTGGGAATCCAGGTTTGTAGTCTGTCCTCATGCAGGAGCACTTTTTCTGTACAGTAATGCCACTGATCTGAAACAGTCAGCCATTCAGATGAGCATATTTATCCCCTTTGGTTTGGCCCTTGTTACTCAGAGAAAAAAAATTATTATATATTTTTTCCTTTTTTTTACAGGCAGTCAGAAGAGACATTTTCTAACAAAAGAATCATTTCTCTTGTGTACAGTGAACAGGGCCGTGGTTAATGAGTAGAGGAGAGATTTTTTGCCTTTGGAAATGCACAGAATACACTTCATAGACAGCAGCTCAGCAACTGCTAAGTGTTCAAGGATGGCATAAAGCTCCTCCCACCTGGCTTTGCTACGCCCCTCTGTAACTAATGGCTAGCTAACACCAGTTTGTCCTTATGGTCACAGGACAGGGAGGGAGTGAGTGAAAGCTTTACTAAATCTGAAACTTCGAAAGCAGCTCTGTGTCTCTTCGTTTGTAAAAGTGTGTGGTTCCCGAGGTCATTCAGAAACTCACCAGTACCTTTTTCTAAAAATAGTGGGTTTTTTAAACATCCACCTTCTCCTTTTTGAATAACAAAGAATCTGCCTCTAGTTAGTTTTAAGATCTGTAACAGCTGTAAAAATACTTGCCTGTAAATTCAGTTTTCTCTTGCTCTTGTCCAGAATGCATTGCCCATACACACTGCTGTAATGTAAATTCAGCAGATGTCCAATTTGTACTTATTCTTCCAGGGACTCCAGTGCAGCAGATAATGAAAATTTAGAAATTAGCATTCCTGTCTCTCATTCTAGGAGCTTTAACTTTGTTTATTGACAGTCTTGGTCAAATATGCTGAAATACGTAACATTCATAGTTTATTTGGTCATTCATTGACAGGCCGTGAAAATCTGCTTTAAGTGTTCAAAGTGCAAATTCGATTTTCCATTTCTTTTCAAAGAATCATAGAGTGGCTTGCGTTGGAAGGGACCTTAAAGATCATCTAGTTCCAAATACTTCTCCTAGAAATGGAATTTCCAAACCAGCAAATGTTCTGCCATGAATAATAGGAGGGAGATATTCTAGGTTCATTCTGTCTTCTAAAATTGATTTGACTTAAGACGGTCTGAAATTCCTGTAGCAAAAAATTACATTTCAAAGCTGAGTTTATGTAACCTGATTTTTGAAACTGAGTTTCAAAACCTCATTATGTATTGCTTATAGAAATTTTCTGTGGTACAGACATGCTTTAATAAAAATGGAAATAGTTATGTAATAACAGTTAATGTATTTGATGCTCCAATTTCAAGCTGACAAAGATTTCTGGTTCAGTTGAAAGAATTTCAGTTTCAGAACTAATACAAAGCAAACAGGATAAAAAGGACTGGGTACCTTCAAAGATTTTCGCATAAACAGTCAAATTCTTTGACGTAAGGAAAAAGCCGTTGACTTTTATTCATTGCATTTCCTTAGAAAAATAACAAGAGCAGATATCTTAACCTTTTTGTTCTGAGTTTGGAGAGTATCATCTCAAGTAGGGGATACACTGAAATGATCTCTCTCAGTCCAGTCTGAAATCAGTTTACCCTTTCTTGAGATGAAGGTGGTCTGGAGGACCACCCTTCCTATCAGTGCAATTCTGTCAAATCTTTCTGTGTGCTCCCATTGCCATCACCTCTTGTCAAAGAATAAACAAATTCATTTGGTTTGGTAATACTGTATTTCCACTTGCATGTCTTATGGGAAGAAAGAGGATTCCCTCCCCCAAAATGGGGGACCATTTTATGTCGAAGAATCCCAGACGGGTTGAGGTGGGAAGGGACCTCTGGAGATGGTCTTGTCCAGCCCTCTGTTCAAAGCAGGGTCATCCTACAGCACTACAGCAGTGCTCAGTGCTGTCCAGTTGGGTTTTGAATTTCATCAAGGATGGAGACTTAGCACTTTTTACTAGACTTTGTGTAGAGGAAGGGTGAGGCATTAGTTTTGACAAACTCTGTGGAGACAGAGAATAGTCTGACAAACTCTTGGACCTCCACTGAGCGCTGTGGCTCATGGAAGACTCTCCAGTCTAGGATGACCAGGCCTTTCTCCCTGCCACATATATCCAACAGTATCACCAGGATGGTAAATTCCAGGACCAGAGAGAGCCACGTATCTTAGGTGGTGTGGGGAGAAGGGCCAGACATCCATGAGAGAGGATTTTTCCCCCAAGGTACGGTAACAATTTTTTAGCTTACATGACTAAAAGCTTCTGCCCGTGCATGAGAAGGAGCAGAGGGACACATGGCACGGGAGAGAGCCCCAGTCACCTCACCAGAACAATGGAGACCCTAACACCCTCACTCTGGGCTGTCCTGGAAAGTCTCAGGGATGTGGGATACCCATCACCACAAGCCAAGAGGAGGGGGTCCCCATCACCCCACAGAGGGAGGGGTGGTCACTGCCGGGGGTGCAAGTACCATCATGGGAGGGTGATTTCATCAGCCTCCCTCTGGCTACCAGACTCAGGAGTCACACTGTTCAGCGAGCTATCATAGAGATCCCTCATACATTGTGGAAAGACTGGAGACTGCAGTTATTTTGCAGTTTTCAGATAGATTCTCTCATTAAGGCATCGAAAGGCAAATGGTCCAGCTTTGCTGGAATATACAGGTTGGATGCAGCTCAGAGCAAAGCCCCCTGAGCATCTTCCTGAACTTGTAGAGCACCTGGTGTAAGAGGCCTTCATTAAACTGTTCTGATACCCAACAGATGGCATTCATTGCAACCTTTACATCAAAATACCAACCCTTGGATTCTGTTGCTAATTTATTTCAAAAGGTCAGGCAAGGATTTGTGTGCCCTCAAGGAATTGATTGCGTTATAGGAAGCTGCACTTTCAGTATTCAAATAACCCCACATAGGCAAAATGCTGCAATTTTCTCAGTTAAACTGTATCTGAACACCAATTACACAACTGATTATTAAATGAAGATAAGCCATGTAGGATTGCATGAAGAAGACTAATTGTTTTTTTCAATTAAAATAAAGACTCTTGGGTCCAAATTAAGACCCTGACAAGAAAAGGTAAGCAAATTAGTTTCACTGGGAAATGCAGCTACCGCATACCTGAAATCTTCAGGACCAAACGAGTCAGCAATTTTAATAATCAAAATGGAAGTATCCCTTGAAAAGTCCTTCTACATAAAGCTAATTCAAGGAGCAAATGAAAACTAGTCCTTGTATTTCAATAGCATAGCTGATTGCAATGAGCTATGGCCAGCATCAAGAGCTTTTTATTTTATCTGAGTATATAATTTCTTCTGTCTGACAAGCATTTTAAGAAGCTATGCAACTTTCATCAAATACCAAACTGCTGTTCTTTACTCTTCACAAAAGTGCTTATTGAAAAGCAGGGACCAAAGGGTACTCCTTGAATAGACCAGACCTCCCATGGACACGCAAATCTATACATTAAAAAAAACACAGCATGCTTAGAATGATTTGCGGGTGTGTACTGAAGGTGTTTTCTTGTGGCTGATGTGTTTAAAGGCAGCAGTTTGCTTTTAGTTTCCAAAACACCATGCTGAATATTCATGTAGGACCCTACTGAATAATCAATGGTGGCTACAATTTGGCAAAGTAATAACCCACCTATCAGCTGAAAGTGATAACCCACCTATAATCCATGTTTGTGAGGCATCTCCTAAGTGAAACTGTTCCTCCCACTGACACTTCTTGCCTTTTCCATTGCATTGTGACACTAAGCCAGATTAACATTACACAAACTGCAATGTCTGATCCCCTATGACATAGACCATCAGGGATGTGCAAGTAAACACTCGACAACTGGTTTGACTGAATAATCAACCTGACATTTTTTTAGCTTATCAAAGTGATGGCTGACACACAATGTCGTTATTTACTCTTCATAAAACGTGTGTGAGCCACACAATTGCATGCAGCATAAAACAGGTGAAAAGTTGCCTGTACATAAATGCTGGAAATTTTAAAAGACCATGCTAAAGCCTTTAACTCAGAGAAAACTTATGGAGGCTGAATGCTCCAGGAAAAACAAATTATCTGGGTGGTCCTTGAAAACTGCAAAGGACCTTATGAACTTTCCTGCATGTAGAGCACCTGATAAGGTACCAAATTACTGAGAAACTTGCTGTACTATAGTGTATGATAAATTACTCTTAAGTTGTAGTGATTTTTCTGGTCTCAGGAAGTTTCCAGAGTAATTTCTTTAACTGTATTTTTTAACGAGCAGCTGCTCCTCCTCATTTCAATAAGAAAATGCAACAATTCTCTGATCAAATACATCTTGGGAACATATCTATGTATGTATAAATATAGCCACGCATATATATAAATAATTCTTTTTTTCATATACAAATATATAAAGTATTCCATAACTCTGCATTTAAAAATAGGCAGAAAAATTTCAAATCCTCCACCAAGATAAGATTTATTGGCAGGCAAAGAGAAATATTCTTACACTACAAGTAAATTTTCTTTCTTTGAAAATCACTGAAGGCTTTTAATACAAGTACTCTGCAAGACAGTCTCATTTTTCTCCCAGTCTTTTCTTCAAGGCTTCCATTGTTCGCACAAGAAATCCTGAGATGTCTGCTCAGCACAGTTACTGAAGGTATTTAGTTGTAGTTTATTGAAACTCTTCAGCTGAATTTCTTTTTGTGAATTTTGCAGTCTGGCTTTTCTGCACAAGCCTTGAAAGATTGCCAACAGCTGTGCTTTGTCTTTTGGGTGTTTAAACCTACAAGACATCAAAGAAATGTGCCTTTGATAGAGAAATTCAGTGCACGAGAAAAGAGGAAATGCTACATATACCTCTGCCGAGGTCTTTGAATTAGGCATTTCTGTTGACCTCAGATATCTGTTAGAAGAACCCCGAGGTCTTACTGTCTCAAGATACAGCAAGCCTGTAGATCTTAGGGAAATGGTGAACTGCATGAAAGCATGAACATCCTCCTTTCCTCATTTCGCTTGCAAGCATCATCACCTTAGCTGTAACTCCTTGAAAACCCTCTAGCACTATCATTTTCATCTATGGTGATAATTAGTCTCGGGTTCATAGGACCACAACCTACGGAGAGAGGAAACCTTAAAGAAGTTATCCAATATGTACTACAGCAGTCTTGACAGAATGGGAAAAGACACATAGAGGATGAATGATGAATATAAGCCTTCTTTCCTCAAAAAGCAGCAAGAAGATTAGTCTGGCTTCGAGACTCTTTGCTTCAATTCGATATCATGATTGTACATTGCTTATCAGTTGTTAGCACTGAATAATTAACTTAATCTTTGGCCCAGAAACTTAACATTGTTAAGAAGTCTGGTAAGACATCTCTGGCCTGGCCTTTCATCCTCTGACAGTCACAGGAGAGAATCAGGTCCATGCAGGACCTGACCATAACACAGATATCTAAACCAGGTCAGGGAAGGAGAGCAGAGAGGAAGAAGCACTCCCTTGTCAAGGTCACCCAAAACTCAGTTCAGTACAACTTCTACAGCTTCAGTTCCTAATGCATACCGCTAATTAGCAGGTGGTACCACAAGAAGTAAGGACTGGTGAGGCATGGGAAGAGCAGCTCATACAAGGTTATACAAAGGGGTTACTAGGTCTTTTCGGTGAAGGCTGAAGGCTGGTCCCAGTAGACATATTTGTAGATGGAAAGCTGAATAATTGGACTGAGTTGTCACTGGTAACTAAACACACCTCTCCCTGGGCTTTGAATAAAGGTCATCTAGATCAACTGTTCCTACTTGATTGTGTAAACATTCCCCACCTCTTCCTTCTGAAACAGTGGTTTGATGTGCTATTGCTACACAGGCCTGAACTGGAATATGATGTTAAATACGGTTATATTTGTTAAATATAGTCTTGAGGTAGCATTTATAAGATCAGCCTGCAGATATGTTGGCATGCTCTGTAGGCAGTAAGGTAAATTCAAGTACAAGCACACTATTGCATTACAAATAAAGCATTTTCCTCATTGAAGAAAATTACTAATACAATGCTGTTTATTCACAATGCCTAGTCCAAGGCAGTGTTTGCCAACTAAACTGATTGCATCACGCATTTTTTCACTCTAAAATCTGTTGAAACTAAAAATAAATGGTAGATCACTGCAAAGTCCTCTCCCCTATCTATTGGCAAATAACACTCTCTGTTCTTTGCAGTGATGACTGAATGGCAGGATGCGATGTAACAAAAAAGTCATAAAAACTGCAGAAAACAGAAACTTCCCATCTGTTAATTCTGAACTGGCTCTTAATTCTGAACAGTTAGGACAGACTGAAGCAATGGGCAATTATAAAGTACATGCTGACTAAAAACAGGAAGACTGAGTTCCTCTAAGAGAATTATTGCAAGAGAATGTACAAGTGGCTGGGAAACCTACCATGCCCAACCGTTGTTTGGAATTCAGCTGAAATGGATTGTGTGAGGTAGAGGAAGCTATAGAAATTCCTCTTTCCTTTGGGAAGGACGGCAGACGGATTTATCACGCTTGTAGAGTACTAATTCTACTCAGGCGTACAATGTCATATATCATGTCATTCGTGGTGTGGATCGTTACAATTGTTTCGAGAGGTAATTCTACAGCAAAATCCCGATCCCTAAGCTCCCAAGCTTAGTTTGGGTACATGCTTACAACTCACAGCTTGGTATTTCTAACTATTATTTCTATTCCATCACAACCAGTTTGCTCCAGGTTTTTCAGGTCCCTCCATGTCAGACAGTGTGCAGAAGCAAGATTTCATTTCAACCCCATGTCCAGGTCAGTTTTTTTCCTCACTGGGTTCACAAGTTAACTGATTCTGGTCCACAAAGAAACATTTATTCTTTCTGTGGTAGTCCTGCTGATTATTTTACATTAGATCTTTCTTGCAAGAAAGTTATTTTGGTTAAATGACAGGGCAAACCTCTCTGTGGAATTCAGAACAGCCATGCTTCGCTTGAGCCACAGTTTTCAGCTTGTGCTGAATATTTATTTACATGCATCAAAGTGACATCACCACGAGCTAGAAAAACATTCTAAGAGCCCGCATCCAAAAATGGACACAAATCAGGGTTTCAGTTTCCCCAGATTTCCTGATGTGTGATATTAGTTGTAAAAATAGTGAAACTTGGAATATGTTGATACCTTCCTCACAAATACTTATTTTCTGTAGAGGCTTTCCTAAGTTGTTGAAGATAAAATCCCACCTAAAACCATTTTTCTGAGAAAAACAGCCAATTTTTAAACAGGTTCATTTCCAGCCTGTGCACAGCTGGTGATTTGCAAACCCTGATTGCACCTACTGTCCCTGCAGGAACATTGCTCAGTCAAACCTCATTGGCATGGGCCAGTGCTCATTCCTGAGCAATGGGTGCCAATAAAACCTGCCAGAAGGGACTGAACTCCAGAGCACTCAAGGAAACTGTGGATATTGCAGATGTAATGGCAGAAAGCTAGCGCTCACAGGATTATTTTTTAAGAGATGTATGCTGATTCTGGTTTCAGAAAAATAAAAATAAAAATATGTATCTAGTAGCTTTCTAGTGTAGCTGATTATAAATTCCCAGTCACATTAAAGACAAACTGGATATTGAAAATCACCTTCGAAATTCAGAATTTTTGTAGACTCCTCATGTATTCATTTACTCAATGTTGGGCTCTCTGAAGAGTGTGATGCATTAGTAAAAAGACCAAAGAAATAATTCAGCAGGATAATATGGACAGAATAAGTAATATGAATTTGGGAAGAGATATTAGACTGAGAAACCATGGTGCAGTAAGCCTGGTGGGAACTGTTCAACAGCCAAAAGCTCTGATGATTAACTCGCCATGACATTCAGGTATCACAGAGGGTAGAACTGCTTTTATTAGTTGAGGAATGGGTCAAGGACCATGCTATAAATTATGCTTTTGGTCTCTCAAAAATCTTCTCTGTGTTTCTTACTGTGCTAAAGAAATCCTAGATTGCAGAGAAACAAATGATAGAAGCCTTGCAGGAATTAAGTGCAAGAGAGTTACTGTGGCATCTTATTTCTAGTGCTGTATTTCTTAGCAGCAGTGGCAGCATGATAGAGAAGATACCATTTAATTTAGTGCTGCTTTCATGCTGCAGAGAAAGTCTGGATTAATTTTGTTTTGATCTAGTAAACAGAGGCAGATTCCGAACACTAAAACCAGTTTGTTTTACAGTTTATTTCTCAAAACATTTTTTTAATTATAGACAGTAAATATCATAAGTGAGCTTAAAAGTAATTACCTGTGCAGTTTTTGAGACTGAAAACAACATTATCCAGAAAGACCTCTTACAAGAACTGTTCCACAATGAGGTAGAAATAGTAAGACACTATTTATATACAGAATACATAAAGCATCATTTTTCTGCAGTTAAAAAGATTTTGGGTTTAAGGTATACCTTTAAAGAAAAAGAGAAGTGCCGGAGGGGTAGAAGGGTCCCAAAGCTGGAAGCTGAGAAGAAAATTCATCATAAGCTGGAAAACAGCTTATTTTGTGTGTTGTTAATTCTGGTTTGGTTTCATGGATCTCAGCGTGTCTAGAGGCTACAGCTTCAATCTCTGAATCTCAAAGAGACCCGTTCACAAAGGAATTTCAGCAAAGCTTGTGTGTGCATGCTTAAGTTAATTTCTTGAAGGTAATGAGGTCTGGTAATGTTGTCACTTTGACTTAGGACAGTTTGTACTTCATCCAAAAAGCTAAGTTCTAGTATCTTTGATATCAGTCTAGTGGACTTTAGCTTCTTCTGCTTCACCTCCACTGTTGCTAACACTTACATAGTCATGAAGTGAGCTACGCCATGCAAGTATCTGGATTAAAATTAACTGAAGAGAAAAAAAACCCTAAAAACTCAGAATCATCACGTTGAGCNAAGGAAGGAAGGAAGGAGAGGGAAACACATAAATAAAAAAAATTTTAAATCCAATGCCTAAGGAGAGAGCTGCAACTGCAGAAAATTATGCCATTGCATGGAGTTGCAGTGGCACAAAGTGAGACGATTCTGAAAAACCGTAAAAATTCTGCAAGTTTAAAAAAGTAAGGGTTCTGAAAATGATCAATCTTGCTTTAATACCCTTTGGATTACAGCTTTGTGATCTGAGCAACACCACCTGCCATGAGGAACAATAGCCAGACCGGGAATTAGTGTTATTAATAAAATGAGATATTTTTTCTTGTTTGAATGTTCACAGCAGAACATGCAGGCATTTAAATATGTAATTAAATGTTACCTGCCACCCCTGCTGACTGCACAGTAAATAGTGCCAATTTCTCAACAAATTTTTTTTGAGTAATGCTGTGCTGCAGTCAGCAAATGATTCTCAAAACTCTGCAGTCAGAACAAATAGGCTGTAAGTTTTACACAGTCTTTAAAAGAGGTAGAAACTTTAACCACCTTATTGGTTGCCAAAAGCATACATTACCACTTTGGATTTTGAGTCAAGATTCAACAGCTTGCCAGAGAAGAAATACTATCGGAGCAGTACACACCAGAGCCTTCATAGAACCTACGGAGTTTTACTACACCAGGAGGGGTGTGTTTTATTGCCAATAAAAGCATGGTTTCATTAAGGAACTTTATCATATGCAACACTACATAAACTATCTCTTTTTTCACTGCAAAAATTCCCACTGAGATCAATTGGGCAACTGTCCAATTCCCAGACTAGGAATTCTATGTAATAAACAGAATATGAAACAGTAGAAAGTAGTTTTATTTCAAACAAATTATGATTTCTAGCTAGTGTCTGTCATTGCCTCGCAAAAGATCCTGTTTCCCCACTGAAGTCCAAAGTTGTGGTTCTGTAACACAAAAAGGCCTCTGAGTGCTCTCAGGATTATGTCAGGGCTCTTCTATGTTAGAACATTGCTGAGGATTGCAAAAGAAGTTCCACATCAAGCAGAAGCAAGTTTTTCTGGGTAGCAGATTCCAAGTAACAGGAAATAGTTGAGAAAAAAGTAAGGACTCAAGGCAACAGCATGAAACTGAGTTGGGGGAGGTTGAGGTTGCATATCAGGAAAAGGTTCTTCACCCCGAGGGTGGCTGGGGACTGGACCAGGCTCCCCAAGGAAGTGGTCACAGGACCAGCCTGATAGAGTTCAAGAAACATTTGGACAATGCTCTCAAACACACGGTATGATTCTTGGGGTGTCCTGTGCAGGGCCAGGAGCTGGGCTGCATGATCCTGATGGGTCCCTTCCAACTCAGGATATTCTATGGTTTTGTGATTCTTTGATACTAGTAGTTNAAAAAACTCAGAATCATCACGTTGAGCTGTTGGGAAAGGCTGGCTGGGAAAGGCAGTATCACCTTGTTCCCTGACAGCATAGTGCAGAGCTTAGTCAACTTCTTGTTTTTGCAGTTGGAAGCAAATTCTTTATCATAAATTAGGTAATTTTAATAATTAATTGTTTTAGCTAGCTAAACTCAAGTTTATTGGTAACCATTTAAAGAGGAAGGAAGGAANATGAGGAACAATAGCCAGACCGGGAATTAGTGTTATTAATAAAATGAGATATTTTTTCTTGTTTGAATGTTCACAGCAGAACATGCAGGCATTTAAATATGTAATTAAATGTTACCTGCCACCCCTGCTGACTGCACAGTAAATAGTGCCAATTTCTCAACAAATTTTTTTTGAGTAATGCTGTGCTGCAGTCAGCAAATGATTCTCAAAACTCTGCAGTCAGAACAAATAGGCTGTAAGTTTTACACAGTCTTTAAAAGAGGTAGAAACTTTAACCACCTTATTGGTTGCCAAAAGCATACATTACCACTTTGGATTTTGAGTCAAGATTCAACAGCTTGCCAGAGAAGAAATACTATCGGAGCAGTACACACCAGAGCCTTCATAGAACCTACGGAGTTTTACTACACCAGGAGGGGTGTGTTTTATTGCCAATAAAAGCATGGTTTCATTAAGGAACTTTATCATATGCAACACTACATAAACTATCTCTTTTTTCACTGCAAAAATTCCCACTGAGATCAATTGGGCAACTGTCCAATTCCCAGACTAGGAATTCTATGTAATAAACAGAATATGAAACAGTAGAAAGTAGTTTTATTTCAAACAAATTATGATTTCTAGCTAGTGTCTGTCATTGCCTCGCAAAAGATCCTGTTTCCCCACTGAAGTCCAAAGTTGTGGTTCTGTAACACAAAAAGGCCTCTGAGTGCTCTCAGGATTATGTCAGGGCTCTTCTATGTTAGAACATTGCTGAGGATTGCAAAAGAAGTTCCACATCAAGCAGAAGCAAGTTTTTCTGGGTAGCAGATTCCAAGTAACAGGAAATAGTTGAGAAAAAAGTAAGGACTCAAGGCAACAGCATGAAACTGAGTTGGGGGAGGTTGAGGTTGCATATCAGGAAAAGGTTCTTCACCCCGAGGGTGGCTGGGGACTGGACCAGGCTCCCCAAGGAAGTGGTCACAGGACCAGCCTGATAGAGTTCAAGAAACATTTGGACAATGCTCTCAAACACACGGTATGATTCTTGGGGTGTCCTGTGCAGGGCCAGGAGCTGGGCTGCATGATCCTGATGGGTCCCTTCCAACTCAGGATATTCTATGGTTTTGTGATTCTTTGATACTAGTAGTTACTTAATACTACTAATGATATTGCACTGTATTATTCCTATAGACAGCCCATTGTTCTTCCCACATGGTAGTACCAGCACGTATCTTCTTCAATCCTGTTAATATCGGTGATTCAAGGTCTCTATTCATTTGTGTACAATTAAAAGAAATTAAAATATTGTGCGTGTGCTCTAATACTAAAATGACAGCTATGTAAGTGGCTTATTCATTGTGATGGAGCCAGTCTTGCCTAACTGAGTAAAAGCAATGTTCATTTAATTTTCCATTTAGATACTGAATTATATTGAGTTCTGTCATCCTCTAGAGGTTCCTCCTGACTGCTTTCCTTTCTTATTCTATAAAAGATTTTTCTTTTCATCACCTGCACTTTCAAATACTATTAACTCACTCTTTATTTTATAGTTTGGATAAACCACATGCCTTTCTAGGATGCATTTTGATAATCTCCAGAGGTGTCCTCTCATCATGGCTGTACAGGAGGGAGGATAACTTATATTTGGAGGTACTGCCATTCTTAAAATGTCCAAAGTGTAGAACAGAAATGAGTACAGCAAAGATGCATCTTCTAAGTTGCTACAAAGCATTAGATGAATATTTGACAGCAACAGATGAACTTTACTTAATCAGAGGTCAAGGAAATCAGTAAGAGACAGCTTCCATTTCATTGCAGACATAAAGAAGGAACATAATTATTCAAATTACATTTAGGCTTGGAAGTTTGGAGTTTGTGTAAACCACAAGATCCCTCTATAGTCAATAAGGGTGAGATTCAGTTGACCAGGTGTAGATGTCCGTAACATAAGCATCCACAAGTAAATCAACAATAAGAACATCCCATATGTAACTGAGAGAGAGAAAGAGACAACCTAAGGTGGATTTCTACATTTAGTCAGAAAAATTATGCCCTGAAAATGCTTACTTATCTACAGCAATTTTAACAGCATGCTCAATATCTGCACTGTAGACCTCTAAAAATAGGTGAAATGAATCCTGCTGTTGGACTCAAAGGTGCCTTGGCGTGGGACAAAGTACCTGCTGGACAAAGTTGTGTGTGGCCGGAGGTGTGGTTCTCTCTTCCTGTCTTCCTACCTTCCTTTACTGAATTTAGTTATGCAATACAGCTTCTGCCTTAGACATCTGTTAAGTATCTGACTGTGGAAATTAGTGCATTATCTGGAGACTGTACAAGCCATAAATTTCATGAATAATATGACATATAATCGCAAAAATTTAGTACCTAAGTCCATATTTAAACTAGTGTTTTCTCTACTCTTTCAAAGTTACTGAGTTCACCCAGCTGTCTTTGTTTTCTGCAGGAAGCATATGTTCCCAGCACTTAGACCTTAACTGTCTGGTTTTAAGAGGTCTATTGAGTTTAAGAATATGCAGTGCCAGTGTAATCTGATACATGTGAACAAACAACAAAGTATTGACTGGGAATAATGTAAACCAGATAACAGTTGTGAATTCTCTGCAAGACTGTAAACACGATACCCAGAGGCCAGTACAAAGACAGTCTTGTTTAGAGTCTTCATTGTTGTCCTGTATGTGGAGAAGTAAAAACTTTAGCATGTCTTTAAATGACAATACATAGGAGTCCAAAAAAAGGAAGGCACTGTGAAGACAGTGCATTATAAAGTCTCAGTCCAAAAGGACCCTGAGAGCTGGGCCAGAAGAAATTATGTGGATTTCAGTAGTGAGAAGTGCAAATCTCTGTGCCCAGGTGGACTAACTCAGTCCACCAGTACAATCTGGGAGATTACTGGCTGAGTAGCAGCCATGATCAAATGACAATTATTGTTGGCACCAGGCTGAACATCAGCCAGCTGTGTGCTCTCAGTGTAAATAGTGCAAGCTGCATCCTGAGATACATTAGGGTGGTTCTCATCAGCTGAAGAGAAGGTGGTGTTCCCCCACATTTACTACTGATGAGGCAACACCAGGAGTCCCATGTCTAGATTTAGTGCCCCTAGTTTAAGAAGAGCATTGAAAGACTGGAGAAGACACGAGATGGTGAAGAAACCTTGAGCTCATGGCCCATAGGGAAAGGCTGAGGAAGATGAGCTTGTTTAGTCTGGTGAAGAGGAGAGTGAGGGAAAAGCTAATAGTTGTCAGTGGCTGCTTGAAGAAGCCTTAGAGAAGCAGCAGTGTGAAACTCATTTTGGCACCAGGTGGTGTAAGAAGGAGCAACAGTCACAGATCCTGGCTTGAGACATTCTGCATGGACATGAGGAAAAATTTTTTTTTTTTGCAGCTGTGCAGCCCTGGCACAGGCTGCCCAGAAAGTATTTCAAACCTCCATCCTTCCATCCTTGGAGGCTTTCAAGACTCATCTCACTAAAGCCACATCGCCATCATCTAGTGTCAGCAACAATCCTGCTTTGAGCAAGAGGTTGGACAAGAAGACTCCAAGACTTCCTCCCAACCATTTAAGTGACTCTCCAAGACTTCCACATAGACCTGATGCATAGGAAAAGTAGAAATGACTGAGAACCTAATTTTCAGAAATTAGTTAAATAATTTCAAGGCCTTTTAAAATTGTACCACTTATGGAAATGGCCACTAATTTTGATCCTCTTCCTCTTTTTCTACCTTCCTTCTCCCAGGGCAGATCAACTGTTAGATAAGACACATGGTGAGAGGGGATCAGTTGCCTGAACACTGATATTCAGAACCACATTTCTCAGATGCTCTGTGGTATCTCAGATGCTCTGTGGTATCTCAGACACCCAGCTGGGATCAGAAGATATGAAACAGGGTCTGTAGACTCCCAAGCTCTTCTGGAATGGCAGCTTGAAACCTATATTTAGAAGACTGCATCCCATCCTATTAGTCAAATAGTTTATTGTAATTCTGAGAAAGCACAGTGGCAGCGTGGCTAGACTAACATGTCAGTGAAGCTTTTTTGTTTAAATGTGTCAGTTGTGGCAGATAGTTAATGCTAGCAATAATTTGATACTGCTGATTAAAACGTAAAATCGCAATATCTCATTTAAAACAATTGTCAGAGTCTTAGAGTACTTCCTCCAAGTATTTGTCATCAAATCCACTGAAAAGGATTTATGAATATCCTGGAGAGCACAACTGCCTTTTAACCACTATTTTCCTTTAACCCTGCAGTCTATGTATTCAAGATTGACACCAGTAATTATAAATTACAGTCATCCAAATTAATAATTGTAATACTACAAATTCGGGAAGAAAGGAAGATACGGGATTATCTGGGCAGGGTTATAATTTGCTGATGTGTGCAACTCAGAATTTGAAGGAGAAATGAAATATCCACAGAGAAATAGAAGGCAAGCATAGCTAGTTGTTTTCAGGATACCATGTTAACAGGCTGCTTCAGCAGTTTTGAGTGGTAAAAAAGCAGGAGTAATGACAGTTAAGACATAAAAAAGTATTTATTATGAAAGCCTCAAATTCACAATGAATTAGACAAATAGCTCTTATTATGCCCCTGCTCCAGA
The DNA here is from genome assembly GCA_013397115.1 of Edolisoma coerulescens. Classification (NCBI taxonomy): domain Eukaryota; kingdom Metazoa; phylum Chordata; class Aves; order Passeriformes; family Campephagidae; genus Edolisoma; species Edolisoma coerulescens. The sequence goes on along the minus strand of VWZW01008218.1, from coordinate 985,967 downwards.
GAGAAAACAGATTCAAGAGTTGCCAAAGTCACTGAGGAAATATAGGGATTTAGTTGAGTCTAGGGACTTCTGGAACTTTTCATTATTACTTCCACATTTAAACACCTGTACTGTTTTTCTTGCTTTGGTCATTTTTGGGTTTTAGTTTATTTATTAATTTATTTATTTATTTATTTATTTTTCTAAAATACCAGTCATCCAGAAACCAACAAAGACATAAAAATTTAACTCAATCACTGCATATTAATACCCAGCAGGAAGCACAAATGCAGATTCACTAGTACATATTTGCACGTTCCAGTTGTCAGTCGTGCTAATTTGTCTTTCTGGGGTCTTTTTCCTAAGCTGTTTTGGTTCTGAGTTTGATTTGTTTAAATTAAGTAGAAGAAGATATTCTCATGAGCTCAGGTCTTTCGTTCTACCCTATCTTCAGATAGGGATGCCAAAAATTAAAAATCACAGTTGAAACATCAACCCAAGCACTTGAACCTGTATACTATCCCCAAACCAGTGTTTGCTTTTTAATACTTCTTTTCAGAACTACAGCCAGTGTAAAGCAGCTGCTAACTCTCAGTGACATTTAGCGACAGCGCTTCCATCTTTAGGGAATTGAGATTGATTTTCCACAGCTACCAGTGTAAAGACCTTTTGCCTGGGAGCATACAATGATACCAAGGTCAGAGGATTTGAAGGCAGCAACTTTTACAGGGTTGGACTTCAGCCATGTGGTGATTATTACTACCTATTAATGTCTCCCATTTTACACCCTGAAGTCACCTGCAATTTCAAAACAGATTGAGCAAAGTGGTCCCTGCAAATTCATGGGGGCAATTCCCTAAAGTCAAGTATCAGACTCAAGAGAGTCTGGTAGTAGGCAATACATAAATCAAAACTAATAAAAAATTACCACTGCACTTAGTTCTGGATCTGCAGTTGTCTCATGGCACAGCCAAGGTATATGCTGTTCTCTTTAATCCTGCTGCTGTTGCTTTTTGGGGAAAGTGGGCTTATGCAATCAAGAAAAGAAGTTGACCTGCTTGATGGACAAGCTTCTGGCAGGGTCACATTGGTATTTTCTTTTTAAAGAATATTTTAGAGTCCCATTTCTCCTTTTTTTCTCGGGGTCCCACCTTGTCTGAAGCAGTACTTGCTCTTAGGTAGGCAATTTACACACAGCATGCACCTTCTCTCCATCACTATTTTCGCCATATATCTTTGAAATGCTGAGCCCCTTCTACTGTGAGCCTCGAATGTCATTCAGTCAGACAAGAAGGCAGCAGAAGGAAAATTTTATATGGCACTGCACAAACCAATGCAGAGAAAGTGCTGCTCATACACAGTATAATGAAACATCCAAGAGCACACAAAGAAAATTTACTCCTGTACCATCCCTGTCATGAAGTATAACCCTTTTGATCTGAGATAGAGCTGAGAATATGATTAGTGTATGTGGGGATTTGACCCTGACTGGGCACCAGGTGCCCACCAAAGCTTCTCTATCGCTCACCTCTGCAACTGGACAGGAAAGAAAAAATTATAAAGAAATTCTCATGGGTTAAAATAAGAACAGGGAGAGATCACTTACTGTCACGGGCTAAACAGACTTGACTTAGGGAAATTACTTGAATTTATTACTAATCAAAATCAGAATAGAATAATGAGAAGTAAAACAAATTTTAAAAACACCTTTCCACCTTCTTGGCCTTCACTTAATTCCCATTTCTCTATCTCCTCCTCTCCAGTGGCGCAGGCAGACGAGAACGGTGTTTTATGGTCAGTTCATACCATGTTGTTTCTGCTGCTACTTCCTCCTCAAGGGAGGATTCCTTCCCCTGCTCCAGTGTGGGATCTCTCCCTCAGCAGAAAGTTCACTATGAACTTCTCCAATGTGACTCCTTCCCACAGGCTACAGTTCTTCATGAACTGCTCCTGAATGGGTCCCTTCCACAGGGTGCAGTCCTCCAGGAACAGGGTGCTCTCACTTGGGTCCATCACGGGATCATGAGTCCTGCCAGCAAATCTCCTCCAATGTGGGCTTCTCTCTCTATGGGGCCACAGGTCCTGCCAGGGGCCTTCCCCAGTGTGGGCTTCTCACAGGGTCATAGCCTTCTTTTGGGCATCTACCTGCTCCAGTGTGAGGCTCCTCCAGGGGCTGCAGGTGGATCTCTGCTCCATCATGCATTTCCATGGGGAAACAGGCACAGCTGCCTCACCATGGTCTGCACCAGGGGCTGCAAGGGAATCTCAGCTCTGGTGCCTGGAGCACTTCCTTCCCTTCTTTCTCCACTGACCTTGGGGTCTGCAGGGCTGTTCCTCTCACGTATTCTCACTCCTCTCTCTTCTGGCCACAATTACATCTGTGCAACAACTCTTTTTTCCTTCTTAGATCTGTTGTCCCAAAGGCACTACCACCATTGCTAATTGGCTTGGCCTTGGCCAGTGGCCGTACATCCATCTTGGAGCCAGCTGGCATTGGCTCTGCTGGACATGGGGAAAGCTTCTCGCAGCTTCTCACAGGAGCTACCCCTGTGGTCCATCCCAATCCCAAAACCTGTCCATGAAAACCCAATGCACTGTAACACACTTTGGAGAGCTAGTCCCGTCTTTCCTTCACTTGCTTCCCGTCCTGTGCTGAATACCAGCACATCTGAAAGGGTGCATTGCCTCACACCCGAGAGCAAACATTGAGACCTTTCTATAAAATATTAGATACTGAAGTCAAAATAGGACTGAATACCTTCAGGGTCTCTCTATTGTCAGTGGAAAGAAATTTGATTGAAAGAGAATCAGAAAGTAATTTATTGTATTCATGCTACCACAAAATGTAAAACCCTGTAGGTACAGGAGTTATATGACTGATATAAATGAATAAATTAATTTACATATGAAATGTCGCTTCTTTAATTTTGTGAAGAGGCAGTGACTTAATGCCTTTATTATTCTTCTGAAGACATTGCACTGCGTAAGATGTTTATCCAAAGTTATTGGCTGCCCAGTAAAAGACTTTGAATTCAGAAATGTTAAGGGGGCAGAAAAATCCACGTAGATATATTTTTGAAAATGAGCCTGCCAGCTGTTAAAAAGATGTAAGTGGAAAGGCTCAGAACTGCTAATTATTTGAACCATTTAAATGGGAAGTGCTGGTTTCGTTTTTTAACATTTTTGCATTGCACTAATCTGTGCTGGCAGCAGAGTCAATAAAAGCTTTACAGGGAGTCTGAATACAATGTGATATTTCCTAGCCAGATAAATCTTCCCTGTCCCCACTATCCTTACTATCCTCCTGACAATACGTCTAACAATTGGAATAAATGTGTAATTGAGATATATGCTGCAGAATGAATTTGCTCTGAAAACATTTTGCAGGAAACAGCCACAAATGAAGGCTCAAGTTTTGTATGAGATGCATGTTGTTCTCATTGCTCTGGGGGACGGGGGTCTCATCTAGAAAACAGGAATGTGCATCAGTCAGGAAACTGTTTGACTTCCAAATTCATTTCTGATTCCAATTCAGTAGCTGTAAGGCTTTCCTAAAGAAAAAAAAGAAATCCAATTGCTAACAGCTGTGGGATTATCTCAGGTGTTTATTGCCTCTGTTCATCCTGATTGAAAACAAGAACAGCAAAACCTGATCACAGGTATCACTTCGGATGAAAAGTGGAAATGAAATCGCAGAAACAAGAGGCAAAATTGACTGGATGAAAAATAGCAATTCCCTCATAATCTTCTCATGTAGGCTGCCAAGTCTTGCCCCAAAGGCACTTGCTAAGATGATAGCTATAAGAATATAAACCAAAAAGTCTTCCTGATTCACTCAGTCCAGTCTCTTGATGTTACATTCAGCCAAGTTATAAGTTTCTCCTAATTATCTTTAACAAACTCTGCCTTAAAGAGTGACGACTTTTTTCCCCAGTTGGAGGAGCTTTGGAGAAGTCTACCAAAGATTCAGTCTTTAGAAGTTTAGGAAATTTCTTGTAAATTCAGACCTTTTCTATTTATAATAAATTTATACCAATTCATTTTCCTGCTGGAGAAGGCCTAGAGTTCAAATGACTCTTACCCACCTTGATGAAATATTACCCATTTTTTTACAATGAGTCAGCATCAATTTATTTGCAACCTGCCTTTAAACCCTTTCTATACACAGTAGCACCTTTGACCATTCAAAATCTCCTCAAAATAGGTCTGCTTTGGAAGACTACTTATCAACCAGTTTGGTGCCTAGGAAAAAGAAGCTTGGGATTTTTCTCCTTCTCAGGCTTTGATCATTTGAATTCCTAGTTCTTGGTTCCGTTTCCTTCCCAGAATGTCCCTTAAGTTCACAAAAAAGCCACAGCACTGGCAGAACTGGGGGTATTACACAAGAAGGCAAGTCAAATTCCTGCTGACCGGACAGAATATGTCTGGGAGAAAGCCTGACTCCTGCTTGTATCCAGTGGCCTGAACATCAGCCTTTCCCTTCCCCACTGAGAGAGGACTGTTGCCTAAAGTCAGGACAACCACCTGTGTCTAACAGTAGCTGTGAAGAGTTAACACCTCTCTCTCTCTTCTCTTTGAAGGTCGCTGTAGTTCTATGACTGATATCCCATGAGGTGGGGAGGTGTGAGGCGAACACTTCAGTGTAAGTTGGTCATTGAAGTGTGGGACAGAGCATGTCAGCCTCAAAACGCCTCTCCAAACACTGTTTCTCAGCTGTTGATGCAGATACTGAGGGCTATGTACCCTTGTTACTGTCCCAGCTCACTGGGAAGATGGCCATTTCTTTCAGCAGCACTACAGAGGGAATTTTTATGTTTCTTTGTGAAATGGGAAGGTCTATTCTTTTGTCTATGCCTCTTGGAAATACTACAAGTAATGGGATAAGTGCCAGTAGAGGTAAGTGAGTGCAAAGGAATAAGTCATGCTGGTCAGTTGAGACAGAGGTCCTTTTCCTCATGGGAATTAGGAATTCTTGTCTTAAATGGTTTATAAATTAAGTTTCTCCATCACAGATGTTGGCCAGTCATTCTCTAGCAGCCTGCTTTTGATTCCTTCAGTTGGATTAATTACTATGAAAGAAACAAGAGTAGAGAAGCAAATTTGGTCTGTACAGACCCCCCTCCAGCCACCTGACCACCACACCATTTTCAAGGCTTTTGTAGGAAGATCCTGTCGGTAACACAGGTCTGCATCAAAGGTCACATCATTTCAGTGCACCAGCTGTAATGCTGCATTGCAAGCTATCTCATTTGGTGAAATTACAGCACAATTAATGGCTACATTAAAATAGAATTTGCACTGGGGTACTTATGACATTCCCATTAAAATCACATTAGTTCATAATGATTAACACTCTTTTACAGAGCACGGAACAAATTAATCTGCGGATGCTTTGTTTTACCTGTGCCCAAGAAAGCAACTTGCAGAATTAGATTGGGGACATGAACTGTCTCTGTTGTATGTAACTATTCAGCACCTATTTCAAATCAGAGCAGGTGGAAAATAAGCCTTAACAGGTCTCTGTGTAAACAAGAACACAAAAAATTCATAACTCACAAGAATGGCTAAGTGACTCAAAACCATACTTGCTCTCTCTATGACCAAAGGAGAGCCAAGACCATTTTCAAAATTAGTTACATCATATTTTATTTTTTTCAAACAGCGATGCTAATTATTTTGAATTTCCTGAAATTATTACTTTTCAGGCCTGTGACAGCAGAGATCAGTGCTGAATACACAAATCCTTCACTTCTTCAGCCAATGCTTAGATCCATTGGTGTGGTAGTTCTGACTAAGCTCTGCAGAGTGTAGCCCTTGAAACTGAGAGGAAATAAAGCTGGTTTAGGTTTTGGAGTATCTGTCATGCTGGGAGAAGTCGAGGGAGCTGGCACTGTTCACCCTGGAAAAGAGACTGGAAAACAGGTGATGTCGTCTATAGTTATCTGACGGGATATTACAGAGAAGATGGAGCCAGACTATTCTCAGACCATCATAATTTTTCATTTTCCAGTCCAGATCGACACTAGCGTGTTAAGTCTGAGCCAGAACAGGCCTCAAAATAGCACAAAAAGCTCTGCTAACAACTGGCCAGCCCAGAAGCCTGTTATCCTCTGCAGAAAACAGTTCTTTGATGCCATTCTTTTGCCCAAATGACTTTAAATGAAGAGAATATTGTCTCAGTACTTTTCATTTTGTTAGCTATTTGGTGATAAAATATTCAAAGCTACTTGTGGGAAAAGGGTGTTTCCTAGCTGAGCTGTATTGTGTCTTCTCTGAACCAAAATCCTAAAGAATTGTTAAAAGAATAATAAAAAAACCTCACTCCGAGGCTAAAATAAGGAGCACAGAGCTCTACAGCTCAACCCTTCAGGAAATCAATACTGTTAGATAAAGGGTAGTTTGTTCATCTCCATATTTTTTAGTTAACTTAGTATTTCCTCTCACATATACTTTACAGGAGATTTTTTAACTGGTCAGCAAGGGGGATCCTGAAAGATTAACTCCCTGAACATGGAGCAGAATACATTTTGATTAACAGGTTGCCTTGTTAACAAAATAATTAGAGGCAAAATATTCATAGGTGCTACAGAAGCCCATTGCAAAGACACAAATGGCAGCAGTAGCATAAAAAATGGGTCTCCTTGATCATACTTCAAGATACACTGCTGGGGAAATCATGATCGATTTATTCACGGCAGGCATAAATAATTTGCATGGGTTCCTTGTACAGAACTAATTTCACCTTCTGTCTTCTTCAGTAGCGAAACAAGCATCATGATGGCTTAAAACTGTCACAGTTGAAGAAATAGTGCAGAGAAACACTCAAAAATTACCCATAACCTAAAATGTGTTTGATAAAGGCTAATCAACTTCAGGAATCACCTTAATAAAAATATCATTATATTCATAGAAGTTATGAATGCAAGGATGCAAAGGCAAATCTATATTTTCAAAATAAAAATAGTCCAAATTTCTTGAAAAAAGCCACTATATTTGAGGTTATGAATTTGGGAAAACAATTATCATGCGCTCTTCAGTTTTGCTCAAAAAACTGTCTGTGAACCTGGAGTTTCCAGTATTTATCTCTGACAAGAGGAGCATTTGGAGAGAGTTTGAGCTAAATCACTTCAAGGTCATTAAACAGCTGTTGATATTTGTTTTGTTTTATTAATAAAATATTCCATTCCTATAAAGCACTTTTAAAGAGATCAACATTCCTAGGCATGATTCCTCATTTGCTTCATGACAAAGTGTAAAAGACCATGTAGACTATAGACCAGCTAAATTTCTCTCCACGATAACTCACTTCTGATTCATCAGAAATTTAGAAGCCAGCCAGGCAGCTGTTGTCTCTTTCTTTTCTCTATTGTCTTTGTGTTTGCACTAAAATTTGGTATTCCCAATTTGTATACATATAATGTAACCATATATTGGCACATATAATACAGCAAGATGTTTTCCTTTATTCAGTTTTCTGCTTAGCTATACTTGTGTACAATAAATGAGTGTATTTTTGTTATATATGTCCTCATGAATTTGCTCAACCTTGGCTGCAGTGTTCACGGTAAAATTTTCTGATTCTTTCTTTGGATCACTGTGTACTTGATGTAAGCTCTTTAAAAGCAGTTTCAGTATTTCAGTGCAAGTTCTGAAAGCTGTTTTATATATTTGTCATAATGAAATAAAATCTGCAAAAGTCTGCCACCTAATTCACTTCCTATTTCTTAGTGGGAATCTTCTGTTAATATTTCTGAAGGTGTTTTGAACATTTTCCTCTGTGTATGCATAGAAAACTAGCAGATTTTTCTCCCAAGTAACGCTAAATATGTGTTAGTGTACAACTATACAGTAAAGCAACGATCAGGCTTTACTTAACCTTATCTACCAGGGCATTTCTGGATGATTTGGATGTGTAGAAAGTGGAAAAATAGTTTGTCAGGACAGATTTTAAAAAACAGGCTGAGGGATATTTTGTCTGAGAGTAATTTATTAGCCAGTCCTTTTGCACCTGTAACCACTAATAGGCTGCGGTGACATGCCCTAGGGAGGAAAAACCTCCAGTTCTTGGAATTGGCACACATTTTTGTGTAAGGAAATGGTGCAAAGCAAAAGGTGCCGGTGCAGGTAACCTCACAGTCTGAAAGGTGCTGCGAAGTGTGATTACTGTGCTTGGTCTGCATGGGTGCTTGGGCACCCATCAGACTTGGCCTATCTTTCTTCCCACCACCACCCTTAAGGCACTGGCAAGGGGGAAAGTCCAGGACAGCTGAGTTAACAGGGGGTTCCCAAATCACCCGCAAAGACATGGGAGAGTGTAGTGCGGTCTGTAGTTTTTTACTCATGGGAGTAGGTCTAGCTCTCATATTTTCTCTGCTGCAAGCATCCTCAATTACGAGGCACAGTTGTGACAACCATTACAGCAATGACAACTATCCAGTGAAATTTCCATTTGTTCTAGAGGCACAGCTGATATTTAATGGTAAACAAATGCCCAGCTCTGGTTCGTATGACTGAAAAAATCACAGAAAAGGTATTATCATCCTAAAATATTGCGGCTCTATAACTCTTGCTGTTGGATTTTGCCTTAAACCAGGGTATAACTCCTGCAACAGGCTCATCACATCATTCTCTGTCCCCAGTGGGATGTGCCATCAGGAGAACAGTGCACGCTAACAGATAGAGAATTATCTCACCAACATCTACAAAGAGCAGAGCAATAATAGTTTGCAAAAAACAGAAGTGAAAGAAATGCATTTGAGTGCTCATTATACTAGCATCCCTGTTAGAAATACGCCTCAGCTCCTAAAAAATCCCCCAGCGTATGCATGATTACAAAATATGACATGGTGTCAGTCTGTTCTCCACAGCGTAGGGTATTGCTTGACAGCGAATGTGCTTTGCTGCACTGTTATTAGCTGCCTTGCTGCAATGCAGTCTGTTACACAGAGTAACCCTTGTCTGTGTGACTCTGCCCTGCTCAGCCTCTGAATTCGCAGAGTTTATGCTGATTATCTTGGAATGGTAATAATATGATTTTCCAGTAAGCGCCACAACAGCCATCGTATAGTTAACAGGAGCTGTGACTGTCAGCCAAATCGCATACTGAGCACAATTATCTGAGCCATTAATTGCAGTATAGCATTTCCTCTTGAGATAACAATGATTAAAATTTATGCTGATAGATAACTCTAGACTAGGACTGAAAAAAGAGATTTCTGAATGCACATGCAAGTCACACCTTCGACAGGAACTTGCTGATAAGCCTGACGGTTTATCACTGCTGTAATAAGAAGAAGCGAAAGCAGCATTGATGTCAAACAGCAGCATCCAATGGACTGAACACCAACACTGAGTTTTCTAGGCAGCTCCAGAAAGATTTGTGCTGCTGTCCATCTGCAGATGGTCTGAGCACCTTTTATGTAAAATCAGCAGGCATAATGAGGCATTATTAGACACTCAGTGGGAGCCTCTGTCCTTGTTTTTCAGAGCAAAAGCTGTGCTTGCTTAGCTGATGAAGCTTTAGAGTCTATTGGCCCGGATCTTCAGAGCTGGTCAGATAACTAACAGGTATTGATCTCAGCAAGCTCTATGCATCTGGACACCCAGGCACTAAATCACTGTCACTGTAGAGTCTCTCTGTCTCTAAGGGTCATATACTATCATCTAATAATGAATCTGAGAGTGCCCATCGTGGCAATGTCAATACCGTGAACTGAGATTTTGTGACTATGTAAGCTTCATCCCCACCAGCCGCTCGTGCAAAGCAGTCCCTGCCTCTCTATAAAAGGTGATCTAAAGTCAAGAATATGACAATCTGCATGTGCACGGCTTTCCCTGCTCTTAACCAGATGAGAGTTCAGCTGTGGCAGTGCAAGCTCAACTGCAGAGGCCTTGTTGGTGCCAGCAGCACCCAATGCCCCTGCTGCTGTCTGTGGGTTGCCAAACCACGGGACTGGAGGCAGCACAGTGGGGGCTGGAGGGACCGGTGGTGTGCACAAAGGGCAACTCTCCTCACCTGAAATATTGAGAATATCATGGAAACTCCCCAAAATGAAAAAGTTGCAGAATTAACATATCATTTTCCCCTCGGTGAACTGCATATGCATGCAAAAAAATTGCAGCCATGAGCATGGACCCACACAAGTTGCAGTAGTCAGCAATACTCAGCAGAGTTAGTCCAATCGCTCTGTTGCAGGATGGGGATTGGGAGATTAACCTTGCGCCACTTTTACTAACCCATTTTAACCTTCTAAACTCAAAAATCTGGCAGTCATGACGAGTCATCATGAGGAAAAACACTGCTGAAATTCAGCTCATGTTCTCCTTTGAGAAAAAAACCCCAAAAAACAAAGACTCTGAGACTTATGTGTTCTTTTTTTTCCTGTGGATGACATTTTGGACCCAAACTCCTATCCTGTAACACAGTTCTATGTGAATATTAATACCCAAGGCCTTTAGGTGTTGTAACCTGTATATTGTTTTTAGGCTTGAGTAGCTGACACCACACTGCCAGAGCGGAGAAAGCTTTGGTGAGCTGCTCCCATGGAATGTACAGATTCTGGGAAGTCAGGACAAGGATGGGCAGGGATGGCTGTGCTCTGCAGCAAAGCATTTTTCTTAAAGGCATTGCATCAAAAACCTGCAGGGTGGTAATAAATTGCTTTTAGTTTTAAATGTTAAAGTCCATCTTATAAAGTGTGTTGCCTGCATGAGGGCCCTTGGCTCCTGTGCATTCCCTTGCCTATGCTTATGACTGAACACTGCAGTATTGCACCACTATATGGTAAGTTCACGGGGTGCATAAAAGACCCACAGCTGCCACACCTTTTCTATTTTTTGTCTTGTCCAAGCAGCACGTGGCATGAACTTCCTGGAAAGTCCAAGTGCTTTTCCCACTAACAACATCCTACTTGCCAATAAGCTGAATATATTGCTTACTTGACCTTTGCTGCATTTGTCTTCAAAAGGGTCTATCAACCAGCCCCTTCACCTTTCTTCAGTTCATAGTTTAGAATGAAGAACAAAGGTTTCATGGGTTTGGATTTCTCTGGGCTCTGTAATTAAATAAACAAACCACAACAGAATAATCAAATGGCATGTCTAAGCATATTGTTACAAGTTTGAAAAACAGTGCCTGTGAAAGATACAGAGAAATAATTAAGAAAATGGAACGTCAAAGAGATGCTGTAGGGTCAGGATTTTCTCATTATGGGGGACAGAAATTATCCTTGAGTCCTACAAGAAACATGAGGATTGCAAAGATAGGGCAATAAATCCCACAGCGTTGTGAGACTCTCAAAAAATAGGAAATCACTTGTCCTTTAATTTTAATACTTATTATTACATCACTGAATGTCCACTGCCCATTAGACACCAATTACCAAATTAGACCAGAATCCATGGGCCAAGTCTCACATGTAAATGCTTGATATGTTTTTCTGCAACCTGGCTTCACTGGGAAAGAGATGTGGCAAGTCTTTAAACTAGCACCAAACAATGCATAAAATGTGCCTATAAAATGACCCCCTAGAGCTTCTGTTTGGTGTATGACAAACATTTTTTATAGATGTGTATCCCAGCCATCTGCTGGTTCCTGCTCTATTTGTTTTCTCTCTCTTTGTAGGTTGTTGGTATTCTCCCCACATTGGCTCTGTTGCTCAAGCAATCCATCACAGCAATCCATCTCACATGTCAGTAATGTTGTTGCCATTCAGGCAGCAAGACATGGGTAGAAATATGAAATGGAAAATGACCCTCTTATGTCAAGGAAAAAAGAAACTGAAAATTGATCATTGTCTAAGTCTGGTGTTTTCAGTCCCAGGAATCATTCCCTATTGTCTGGTGCAGAGGAAGTTGTCACATCTGTACAGCCTGGGTGCAGGACAGAAAAAAAATCTTTGATAATTGTCAAAGCTGCATTGATACAAGAGTCACCATCTAAGATTTCAGCTTTGTTTCTCTGCAATTACTGTAATTATTTGCACCGACTCACAAAACAAAATCACAACACAGATACGGAAATTAACACAACTTAGGTTTTCAACTTGTATAAAAAAGACTAGAGTCCAATAGCCATAACTTCCTCATGGTTCAGTCTCTACCTGAGTTTCCAAGCGATTTCATTGAGATTGGCTCTGCACTCCCATTCCTGGAAACCAGGTAATTTCCTTATTCACCTGAACTGCCTGGACTCACAGCTCAGCTCAGCTCAGAGACCACACAATCACAGAATCACAGATTATTTTAGTCCTTTGAACACTAGATTTTTGCTCCAAGTAAAAAATTGTTTAAGAAAAACTTCTTTAATTTGAACTTTGATTGCATGTGAGAGGATGGAGGACTGCCTTGCTGCTGACACTTACAGGCAGGTGAAGCCATCCATGATGTTAGGGGATTGCAAAATCCTGTGGCCTTACAGAGGTAAGGCTGCCACACCTCCATAGCCCCAAAATCAGGCACCAGTGAGGGTGCACTGGTGTCCCCAGAAGGCAAATGTGCATGGAGCACACATATACAATACATATATCCATCATATGTACATACATACCAAGCTGGACACACAGACCAACAGAGACAGGGAATATGGCACTCCAAAAGACACAAAACACACCAATGGCCTCTTTCGTTCCTCTCTCAGTTCAGGCAGAATGTCCCTTGCTGGGAAATGTGATCTGCAAGGTGAATTCCTCCAGCAGCTGGGCTCAGAAACTCAGCTGTCTCAGTAGTTGCCCTGGATTCCCAGTCTCCCCAGCTGCTGGCACTTGGACATATGAGACTCTGAGGCTGCAACCCTGCAGCTGCTGCTATAGACAGCTCTCTGATATGCAAAAACACACGCACACACACACAGGGGTGGGTCTCAGTTGACATCCAGATCCCACAGTCTCTCTGGTCTAGACCCTCTGGTCCCTCCAGCAGCTAACTTGGTCTCTCCAGACACCAGAGTCTGTTACCAGAGACACAGGGGCCTCCAGCCCCTGGTCTCAATCCAGGGGCTGTCACTGGGGCCCTCTGCACAGAGAACAGGGCTGTTCTCAGGAAAAATGGCTAGAAGTGGGGTTTAGTCAGAGTCCAGTATGGACTACACTAGTCACACATGGGGCACAGCCAGACAGGTGCACTGACCAGCTCATACTTTTATACTGCATTCCCGTATCCTACTGTTTTCCCACTCAGCTCTCTCCAAAACATCTCGGTTCCCCTTTTCCCTGTCCTCCACAGAACATCCCATAAGTCCCATGCAATCCTAAAATACCCTTTCCCTGCCTCCACAGTGGTGATCCTCACATCCCTGGCAGTGACCCCTCTGTCTGTGGGGTGATGGCAACTCTCCCTTTGGCTTGTGGTGATGGGATGCTCTAGCCCAGGGCCTGAGGCTCCCCAGGACAGCCCAAAAGAGTGAATTTGGCCTCATGTCAGTGATGGGGACACTGGGAGTCTACATGTCTCTATACCTTAGGGTCCTTCATGGTAGGGAACAAGCCTTCAGGGAGTTAGCAGCTTTCCTTCGATGCCCAAAGAGCAGCCACTTGGGTTGTAATTTGGGTTCCTCACACTGATTCTCAGGGCTTCTCTATGTGTGGGGGCCCTCTTCATGCTACATAACGTGGCATAAAATCTATTACATGATTTGCCAAAGGCTACACAATTACAGTGGGTCAAATTCTTCTCTTTAAATCTTTGCAGTGTTTAAGGTCATTTAAAAACTTAACCCTATTTTCAGTCACCAAAATGTTGATTTAAAAAAAAAAAAATCTGGGTTTGAAAATACTCATCTGAAGAAAGTCATTATGTACTCATTTCCTAAAATGTGCTCTAAGTGGGTTTCTTCATAAAAAATGCTACTATAGAGTACATATATTTCCTGTGGTATCATGCTTCTACCAACAGGACCAATATGAAGTACCTGAAAACCTCACCTGTGCATGAGCCCTCTAAACAGCCAAACTAATTGCTCAGGAACAAGTTGTTGAAAATGAATCCATTCTGATACAGCTGAACTCCTAAGTAAACATTTTTTTTTTTATTCTTTTAAGCTCATTTTAATAGGAATTTACTCTTTTTATAAAAATTAAATAGAACAGGAAGCTGCTAGCAGAATCATAATTTAGTCACTAAAAAAGCTTTATTGCAAATGATTCAGTGAAAAAAGTTTTACTTAAACTGAAATGCTGTACTCCAAAGATTATATCATAGTATATAATCCTACCACTGAGAAATAAAACACATCATAGCCTTGCAAAGAAGAATGATTACAATGTGTGAATCAGTCATACGGAAAGGCATAGGCTCCCCATGGTCTGAGGAACTTTAGTTGCTTTGCTGAACAGCTAGGTTATTTTCAGAAACTCAGACACATTATTTATAATGTAAAGAATAATTACGAAAAGTCTTTTTCTCATATGTAATCTAAACCTACTCCTCCAGTTTGAATCCATTCCCCCTTGTCCTGTGACTACATGCCCTTGTAAATAGTGTCTCTCTGTCTTTCTTGTAGGCTCCCTTCAGGTACTGGAAAGCTGCAATTAGGTCACCCCAAAGCCTTCTCTTTTCCAGGCTGCACAATCCCAATTCTCTCACCTTTCCTCTTATGAGAGGTGCTCCATCCCTCTGATCATCTTTGAAGCCCCTCTGGACTCACTCCAGCAGGTCCATGTCCTTCCTGTGCTGGGACCCCAGAGCTGGATGCAGCACTGCAGGTGGGGTCTCAGCAGAGCAGAGCAGAGGGGCAGAATCCCCTCCCTGGCCCTGCTGCCCGCGCTGCTTTGGATGCAGCCCAGGACATCACTGGCTGTCTGGGCTGTGAGTGCACAATGACAGCTCATGTCCAGCCTCTCATCCACCTGTACCACCAAGTCCTTCTCAGCAGGGCTGCTCTCCATCTGCTCATCCCCAACCTGTGCTGATACTGGGGGATGCCTCGTACAGGTGAAGCACCTTGCACTTAGTTTAGTAAAACCTCATGAGATTCCAATGGGCCCATTTCTTGAGCTTGCCCAAGTCCCTCTGGATGGCATCCTGTCCTTGAGGTGTGGCAACAGCACCACTCACCTTGGTGTCCTCTGAAAACCTGCTAAAGGTGTACTCAATCCCTTCATCTATGTCATTAATGAAGATATTAAATAACACTGGTCCCAGCATGGACCCCTGAGGGACACCACAGTGGTGTCCACTGGGACTCTGAGTCACTGACTACCGCCCTCTGGATGTGACCATCCAACCACTTTCCTGTCCATCTCACAATCTACCCGTCACATCCATCTCTCCACACTGTACATCAACCCAAATTAATACAGAAAAACTACAATATCTTTAAAATGTTTTATATAGAAAAACCTTCTTAGTATGTCCTTTTCTCTGGTGTTATGCTCACCCTGTCAGTGTTGTTCTGGGTACTAATGCTGACAGTCACTCTTTGGGGTGTCAGTATCTTGGAGTCTTTGCAAGGAGAAGTGCTGGGAGCAGATGTGTCTTCCTTCTTTTCTTCAGGAGAGGTTGGATGGTTATCCTGATTATCTTGGAGTGCACATGGCGTCATTTTTATATATTTTCTTATCCTTTTTTCTTAATTCCAAGTTATTTAGCATTATTCAGTTCTCTTTGGGACCTCAAAAATTTATTTTCCTGAACAAGTTCCTTAGAGCAACCCAGAGGTTTTCTCTCACTCCATCTTGTCCATATAATGAGCTGTCCAGATGCTACCTTTTTTAGGTAAACCATATTTTTATGCTTATGTTTCTAAAAAGGAATATGGATTATGGCATGCATACTTTCTTTCCAGCCCCAAATAATTTCTGGAGTTACATTTACATTCAAATCTCACCTTCTCTTCTCCTGCCTTAGTTTTCTCAGTTTAATTAGGGAATAAATTAAATCATAATATCATAAAATTACTGGATGCACTGGCATTTAAATAAGTTATTAAGATGTTGTTTGACACTCTGAATAAAACACTTGGGCAATGCAAATTCCAGGACAAGGAACTTGCATTGCACTATACAATTTATAACTGGCAACTGGACTTCATGCAAGTAAGATATTGAGCTTAGGCAAGGAAGGGTAACAGCCATTGCTTTTCAGCCTACTTAAATTTTAATATTATTTTAAATTTTATTTTTTAATTTTAAGTTCATTTTAAATCAATAAAAATAAATGTTACCTATCCCTTTTGTTGAATGATACATAAAAGAGCCCTACAGCATGGTGAACCTACTGTTTAAACTATAAGTAGTTTTTACACAGTATTCTAGTACTTATTTAAGCTCCTGTGCCTCCATGCTAGAGCATTTTAACAGACTTACACAGTAATGAAATGTGCAATCAGAAGTATATTATATATGGTCAGCAGGCTGCACAGCCTCGCCTAAACTGAACAAGATGTTCAATTTATTCATCAGTGACCTGAATGTGGGGACAGAGTGCACCCCCAGCAAGTTTGCTGATGATACAGAACTGGGAGGAGGGACTGATACCCAAAGGCAGATGCAGGGTCCTGCACCTGGGGAGGAATAACCCCCTGCACCAGCACAGACTGGAGGCCAAACTGCTGGAAAGCAGCTCTGCAGAGAAGGACCTGGGGGTCCTGGTGGACAACAAGCTGTCCATGAGCCAGCAGTGTCCTTGTGGCCAAGAAGGCCAGTGGTATCCTGGGGTGCATTAGGAAGAGCTTTGCCAGCAGGCTGAGGGAGGGGATCCTGACCCTCTACTCAGCCCTGGTGAGGCACATCTGGAGTGCTGTGTCCAGGTCTGGGCTCCTCAGTACAAGAAAGACAAGCCTGCAACTGGCAGTCCTGCCCAGGGACAGGGCCTGGCTTTAGCTTCCAAGAAAGCTGACAAGCTGGGGAAATGCTTAGGTGGCTTACTTCCTGCCAATGAGTAATGACTAAGATTGTGCACAGAGAATGTCCTGAAATATTTCCCCTTGTTTGTTGGGACCTTGTATACATTCAGAAGGATTCCTATAGAGGATGTACACAATGTACGTATTTTTGTGTTGGGGTGGTGTGCATTATAACAGATTAGCTACAGTGTAAATCAGCAGAAAACAATTCTCTGGATTCAGATTACCCCCATTTATTTTTGTTAATCTGTGTCTCAGCAGGTTTCATCTATCCGCATATGTGCTTTCAATCACTATCAGGTGTCTCCTAATCATTAGAAGGCATTATCCTGACAGCATTGTCTAAAACAGAGAGGCACTGCAATCCGTATTTTATAAACGAGGAAATGAGATGCAGTAGCTGACACAGACCATCTACGATGTCCATGACGAACCTATAGAATGATCCAGGTCCTTTGAGTCCCAACAGGTGTCCCAGGCCCTGGATATAACCACTCCCACAGCATTGTTTTTCACACTTGTGAGGATACAGGTAACAGTCCAGAGTGAAAAACACTGACATCAACAATTTATATCAGAGAAATAAAAAAAACAGAGATAAAACATTCTCTGTTGGCGAAATCTATGAATTGCAAAACATGTGCTAGGTTTGGCAAAACTTTCATTAAATCCACTCACAAACTTACACTGACTCACTGACTTTTGATTCTGTTGAAGCATTCCTGTTAAGGAACAGAACTCTTGCTTTTCCCATTACTTTGCTGCATTTTGAGCTGTCATCGCTCCGTTGCCACACAAGCTTTGAAGCATGGTCTCTGTGAGCTCCCAATGGATTCAGCAAAGCTTTTAAATACTTGCCTGAAGTCAGTAGGATAACTTGAGGTGCAAAGCTGGTCAAGGTAGGTACCCTGAGGAGCTTTAGGTTTCAGGGCCACTTTCCAGTATCCCCTGAAACAGGCAGGAATTTTTTCACCGACCGCAGTGGGGATTCAAGTTCGTTTTCACTTCAACTTGCAAAAGACCTGAAAGGAGTAGTAAATAAGGGAAATATTTCAACCATTTTTGCTCAAGCCAGTCAGTTCACCAGGTCCACACTTGCAGTGCATGGTCACCCACGATTGCATGAAGCCATTCCTATGCTAAGGGGGTGTCTGCACTTTCTGAGAAGCATTTAAAACCCATGAACCAGAAGTTAAGCTCAGAGGCTGCCAGCAGCTGCAGAGGCAGCAAAGGCACTGCAGAGTCTGAAGGACTGTGGTGGAGGTCTGCGGAGAGGCTTAACAGGCTTGAAATGATAAAGTGACTTGTCACCTATGAAGATGTATCATATCGATTGTAGGAGAGCAAAAAGCTTGTCCCAGACCAGCAAAATATAAGACAAAGTGAAAGAAGAAAAATGCATATCAGTTCAAATGAATATGAATGATCAAATGAAGGCAGGTGCCACTTTACATCTCCCAGACTCGTATTAATCCACCAAAAAGTACATCAGGTGTTTCAGCTGGGGCAGAGTTAATGCTCTTCCTAGTACCTGCTATGGGGCTGTGCTTTGGGGTTGTGCTTGAAACTGTTGATGGCACAGGGGTGTTTTCATTACTGCTGAGCAGAGCTTACACAGACCCAACGCTTTTCTGCTCCTCCCCCCACTCCACCAGTGAGGAGGCTGAGGGTGCACAAAGGGTTGGGAGGGGACACACGTGGGACAGCTGACCCCAGTTGATCCAAGGGACATTCCAGGCCTTGTGGCATCATGCTCAGCATATCAGTCTGGGGGAGAAGAACTAAGAGGGTTACATTCAGAGGGATGGAGTTTGTCTTCCCAAAAACTGTTATGTGTGATGGAACCCTGATTTCCTGGGGATGGCTGAACACCTGCTTGACCATATGAAGGGATGAATTAATTCCTTGTTTTGCTTTGTTTGCATGCACAGCTTTGGCTTTACCTATTAAACTGTCTTTAATCTCAGCTCAGGAGTTTTCTCGCTCTTACCCTTCTGATTCTCTCCCCCATCCCTCTGGAGGCAGTGAGCAAGCGGCTGTATAGGGATTAGTTGCTGGCAGGGCTTAGACCACAACATCAGGGAACACAGGGCTTCTTTCTCTTTGTCACACATCCATCTTGCTTTGTTCATGTAGTACAAGAGAAATTAAAGGAAAGCCTAGCAAAGTTTTCATTTTCTTAACATGAAACAAAGGTCTGTTCCCCAGGGAAATGGTGGAGTCATTATCCCTGGAGGTATTTAAAAGATGTGTGGATGTAGCACTTAGGGACATGCTTAAGTGGGGATTTGGCAGCGCTGGGTTAATGACTGGACTCAATGATCTCAGAGGTCTTTCCCAGCCTAAACAATTCCATGATTCTATGAAGACATTGCCTCTCCATCGCGGTTAGCAGGCTTCCCCATGCTGCTTGATGCCGAGCAGGTTGCTCTTTGGCAGCACACAGAGGACCAGTGTGGACTTTGCCCGTGTCCAGGACAGAGCATTGGGGGGGAAGCTGTGGAGACAAGGGAAGCAGCGCAGACAGTGTTAGTCATGCTGGGAGGCAGGCAGAGGAAATGAGGCAGGAACGGAAACAAACAAGCAAACCCAGCTCAAGGCTAAGCTGCGCCCAGAACAAAGGTTCAACTAAAAAATAATTTATAGCACTGTAAACAAGAAGGGAAAACATTCGGCACACGGAATGAGGAAAACAGCTGTGTCCATTGCTCTATTCTCACACCCTCCCAGCCAGCGACATTCCCTAGGAGAAGTTTCACAAGCATGCACAGAATTCCCCTGGGAGGGCAGTGGTGATTAGGACTGCAGCTGCGTTACTTCCCAGCCTGTGCAGAACCTGGCGCAGGCTGACATGCACTACTGCATTTGTCATGTCTCGGCAACTGTGCCAGGCTGTCTTGGGGCTCTGCATACTCTGTATTTCCCTGTCCAGCTCTGTTAAATGCTAAATGGAAAGAAGCAAACTGCATAGTGCTCTGGGTATCTTGTGGGTTTTGATGATGAGTCCTTGGGGTTTGGAAGGGAAAAGCTGTTTGGTTCAGAAGGCATAGGACAAAACTGTAGTCTGGACCATGAAAAAATGCATTCTGCTCCAAAGAGAGCACAAATTATCACTTGAATCCCACTGAAAAAGGAATTGAAATGTGAAATTATTTTGTCTCCAAGGATGGAGGATGTGGCTTTTCCATGTCCAAAGAATCCATGTAATATCTCGTGCAATGACATAAACATATCTTAATAATCTAAAATCATGGTTAAGGATAAAAAGCAGTGACAATATCTTGGCTACAAGATACTGGCCTAGGAATTCAGTATTTTATACTAGGCATACTCTTCCAAAGTGCTTGTAACTGAGCACCCATCTGTCAGAGATACAGAAGCAGACAGGACAGAGCAGATCTGATCCTGCTCATTGGTTCTCACATTCAAGGCTTCTCATCCTTTGGGGTAATTGGAGTTTTCCCACTGACTTCACAGAGGCCAGGTGTCACCACAGACAGTGCTGTTTTGCTGCAAAACCTACTTCAGCTCCAAGAATAAATCTGTACCATTGACAGCCACACAACTTTCTCACCACTATCAAAGATTTTTTGTAGGACCTACTCGGCCACTGTGTTTTAGTCCTTTTGGGGAAAAAAAGAAAAAATTAATTTAAAATTCTTGCATCGTTGCTAATCCCCCTTTTCCCTCAAAAGGTGTGTTTTTCTTTCTGCTCAAGAAATGTTTTGTCAGTTCCAGGAAACCAAACACCCACACGATGGCAGATATGGGTTTCAGGTCTCTCCACAGACATCACGGACTGACTGAGCACCATTTCAGTTCTCAAGACCTCTGCCCAACTACAGCCTAACTTTACAGTAGCTGAGAGCCTAAACAGACAGCAACACCCATTAGGTGCTCATGTTCATGTCTGCATGCTTGTTCCAGCCCACCAACAATGTGTCCCTGCTGAACTGCTCAGAGCTCCCATCACAGCCTCTGCTACTGACCCCACCTGAGGTTAAACATCGTCATTGCCCTTCCTGTCCTCACAAAACACAGACAAGTGCATTTCTTGAAGCAGGTTAAATCCAAGAGCTCAGGGACGTGACAATTCCTTCTGTCTGGAAGAAAACACAGGAGCATGACAGAGAGTGAACTGTGAGATATCCAGCTACACTCCACAGAAATGGTGGGAAAGAAGAGAGGACACAGATCTCATCTACGAAACACATTGGCAATAGACTTTGAGGTCCTTCATGGTGGAGGGTTGACCTGGATACATTGACTGGGAATGCCAAGTGCAGGTGGATATCCACTGATTTTAAATGGCAGGGATTCATGAGGGCCCTGCTCCTATTAGACATGTCATGTTTAGTTCACTGTGTTCTCCGAGAATTCCCTGCTTGCATGCCTATATGTGTCCTTGCATTGCCCTGAGGAGTCCATAGGCTGCAATGAAGGTAAAGAGTTTTCCTGGCTGGCAGTAATAGCTGGTCACTACAGTAGCTAAGGTCCTGATTGATTCTGTCAAAGGAAATACGCTAGAAATTATTATAACTTAACCCAAAAGGCTCAAAAATCAAGAAAAACATAACTAAGTGTCAGAAGTTGAAGGGCTTATACCTCAGTGCCGATGACTGTAACAATATTTGGCATTAATTGAAGGGGGAGGAAGACATACAAAAAAAAAATTGAAAAAGTTAAAAATAGATTGGATCTCAACCTGACATTTTAGTGTGATTTTCCTTATAGTGAGGTCTACCAGACTGTGAAGTCTCCCAAGGGAAGGGCTGGCAGCTCCATCAATTGGGTGATATAATTGCCGCATTTCGTGCCTTTGGTAAAGCCTGAGAACCTCTCTCTGAACTGAATTCAGTCCAGGATATACTTTTCTAGAGAAAGCAGCATGCTTAATAGAGCTGCCAGAATATTTACCTTATTTTTGCAGATTTAATGACTGTGAGTTGAACAAGCATGCCATATGCTTCTAAGTCAAAGCATCCCTTTTGTGTTTTGAACTAGATCTATTCCCTGGAGTATGGGCAAACTTGTGAAACATTTTCTTTATTTTCAGCCTCATAGCTGTTTTATTCTACCTCTTTCCAGTCCCTTACTTAATGAGGTGTTGGACTCATAAGTAAATATTTGTTAAGTTTGTTCTTCACGCTGCCAAGATCATGGCAGCCAATGCTCAACAGTCAGCTTCTGAGTTATACATTCAAGGTGGTGATGAAACAAATAATGCACAATGGTTACTAATTTTTATCATACAGACATTGGAGTCAGCATCTGGTACCTGTGTCTTCACATGTGCACACAGGAATATTAAGTCAAAACCATCCAAAAGTAATCAATAGTCATTTCAGCAAACTTCTCGGGGGATTAAGGAATAACAGTGAGGATAACCAACTATGGATATTTTTTCCATATAGCATAAAGTGTATTACAAAGTTGGTATCAGAAGCTCACAATTTAAAATGGAGAATCAAATGAATAGAACACTCTGTGTTGTGCAGGGGATGTGAAGAGCATGTATTGTGGTGCCTTGTGGAAAAGTTGTTCATGTGAAAACAGATGTTATATTTGAAATCTGTTTTTCAAATCTCCTTTTCCAGAAGTTAGAAATTTCTACCTGCTTTGATAAACTCTTAGCACAATGGCTTTACCATCCTCTCTCAAAACAGCACTGAGTCACTAATTTTGAGCACCAACCATGCTGTAGGAGTCTGGGCTGACCAGCTTTCCTGCAGCTGTGGAAACTTGCTTCTGAACTGGTAGAACTGTCTCACTGTGGGCTGACATGGAGAGCTGATTTTGTCCTGAATCCATTCTTGCGGAGAAATACTGGAGCTTCTGATGATAGCTGCAAGCCTGGTGTGGCCCATGTCTCTGTCACCCTCTTTGACTAGCAGGTTTCTGGTATGATTTGGGTTAGTAAAGATAAGGTTTACCTAATTGCATGCATCTTGTGTTGAGTGTCTGGTCTAAACTGGCTGGCTGAGTTCCTTTAGTCAATGAAAAAAGAAAAGTGCATCCAGAGAGCAATTTGTGGTATTTTTGAACAGTCCTCCATCTCTATAGTCACCCCAAAGGAATTGAGATTACCAGAAACAAGATGCTTTGGACACCTGGAGTTAAGGGAGCTGATTCCGACCACCTAGATGACTGCCAACACAGTTTGTTCATGTCTGCACAATTCTTTGTTTGTTGCCACATCTAGGCTGAGAGAGCCCCTTACATTTCCCAGCTTATTTTGCTTTTTCAACACCAACCCTGAAAACTTCAAATGTTTCCAAACCGCAGAAGGGCACTTAGTTCCTGTACCATGTTTGGGTCTTTGTTACACAACTACCTATGATGAACCTTTTTTACTGCCCTTGAGCCAGGCAGGATCCCATCACTCTGGTCAGGTTTTTGAAGACATTCCAATTAATTTCTGGAGGATGAGAGAGGTTATTAATTTCCTTCACAATTAGCATTTTGAATCCTGACCTCTCTCTCCTGACTTCTAGTGAGATTAATCCACAGACAAAAGCAGCTGACCATACTGTGTCAAGCAGCTCTTCACAGACAAAGTATGGTTCCACCCTGGGAAAATCAGTCTTCTTTGTGTTTTATCATTTCTCCAGATAATTTCTTCCAGATAGTTTCTTCCTTGCTGCTCTCAGAGGTCCAGATTCTGTTTACACAAATGGAGGTGAGGCAGGACTGTCTATGGCCTGCCTCACTTCCATTTTTAAGATCTTGACGTTATCGTTGTTTATATGTAAAATAAACATGAATAATGATCAGAATTGAACAGGAAAGACAAATAGGGGAATCAGATACTGTTTCTTTCACTATCTTTCAATATTTGGGAGAGTTTATCATTCTTTTTATAATTAATGATACAGGAGCAGGCTATGGTTTTGCTGCATCAAAAATTCTTCATTTACAACTCCACTGCATTTCTTTGTCTTTACTCAGAGACCCACACAAGAGTAATAAATTATTTTCTTTATGAGAACTGCAGCATCTCAGGACAATTGATTTAACCACTGTCCCTGATTTTAACTATATTACTCTGGCTCTACCCCAGCACTGCTGCACTGATGACTTAGAAACAGGCTTTCTATGACCCTGACGTGTTTTGGGGTTTGAGTTAATTTAGTATTCAATGCACAATTATGACAAAGACAAATACATGGCTGTGCTCATTGTCATATATGTCTGCCCTATGCTATTAATTTGAAGCAATATATTTTGTGTGCACAAAGCATTTTGTTTGCCTGATTTTTTTTTACTATTACATTACCCCTTAACTGAACTCAGAATGTTTTTCTCCATGTTTTACATCACTGTCATTTCATGTCCTTCTACACACCTGTGCTTTTCCTAGGTAAATTAAATTATGTGCACTAGATGGACCCATTTCTGTGGAAGCAGAATCACTGCTAATGCACTTTTTTTCAGGTACCTATCCTCAGTTCCATAAAACAAACCCAGTTAATTACATGCAGTATAAAGTCCCTCATCACTGATTATCTTGAAAAAAGGACCTTCAGAGCTGGCAATTACTTATAATGTAAGAGGGAATTACATGTCATTTTTAAAAATCTCTACTTTTTTGCCAATATCTAGGTGTCAGAAACATCCAGATGCTGGTGAAGCTGTTTCAACTGAGAGAGTGAAACTCATCTGGGAGGAATGGGGAATCATTAGGAGGATTCATTTGAAAAACCAAGCAAACAGAATGGAAGGAAGCACAGATGAGTCTAGATACCTGTAAATTTAGACTCTAATGTAAGCTAACTACCTAGGACTTCTGTAAGAGATGGAGAAAACTTCTCCTTTAAATGAAATAACGTTGGGCTTGATCTTCACTTACTTAATCGGTCTTGCCATGGGAGTACAAGATTCCCAGATAGGCCCCAGATAAGGGATCCCATAGGCAGGCCAAATGCACAAATTGCAATGGAAAATTATGGTTGTAAATAATCTTGTAAAATAGAGATAGTTCGCAATTAAGAGTTTTTAGCATGTATAGGGTACCCTGTATTAAATAGGCTGGATTTCATATTCTCTTATCAAGTTTATTTGCCAATATCATGTGTATAAGAAGAAGGAAAACTTTAAAACAAGATAAAAAATGACTTGTTGGAATAGGATTCTAGATAGGTGCTTATTTGAGATTCTGTGCTGAGTTAATGGGTTTTAGATTTTGCTATTTGATCAGTGTTTAGGTTTTGCTATTTGTCTATTTGTTCAAGAAAAAATCTGAGCATTAAAAAACCATCTTGCTTTTCTGAATGGTGATGAGTTTCCATGGTATTGAGATCCTCACACTAAACACTGTAAGAATACTTAGTGCTGTTCACCTCTAGACATCAATTTACTTCATATTTTTGTGCTTTTAAAAATCTTGAAACTGGAGATGCCTAGGGGTCTGTCCATGCACCAAGGCCCTGATGAAATCATGAACTGAAGCAATCTGGTCCTGTCATGGTGAGCTGCCTCTTCTACCCACATTGTGCTTCTGCTGGAGGGGACAGCAGTAGCTGCAGCATTCTCCACCTCCATCTTCCCTGTCTGGTGCAACCCTGTGCTATCATGCAGCGCCCCATCAATGCCACAGCTGCATACCTTTCTGTGTATCACAGTGTGGCCTTTTGCCCCTTGACTTTCCCAGCTTTTTCCAGGAGCTACTTCTTGTGTGCCTGGTTTTGCACTGCTTTCCAACAATTTCTATCCAATTTCCCCTTTAACAAGATTAATGCACTCAATATCATCTTTCACAAAATGTTTTGCTCATCACCTTTTCATTGGTTTCTGCTAATTTGGTGATGATCAGGAGCTTTGTTCTCTGCTTTCACTACTCTTACACAATCATGTCTTGACAGTGAGACTGACAAGAACAGCAGTCCCTAATGAGAGAATAAACAGGCAGGTGAGGATCCCACTTCTGCAGCCGTGCATTGCACCCTCATTGCCAAAGCCACCTGGAATTGGGAGAGCCAGGGTGACAGTCTGCTCCATCCTCCCCATCTTGAGAGGTTACAGAGGGGCCTGACTCACTAATGTACCAGTTAAGCACAGTGTGCCCATGTATGAGGAAATTAAATGTGCCTAGGGTCTTTCTTTGGCCCTGAGACCCACAGGGCTGAACTAGCTTATGCCCATAGAGTGACCTCTCAGGACTTCCAACATCGGGTGTCTGTATCCAGGCAGCCCCTTGGAAACAGTCCTTGTGTCACATGCAGGAATAGTGTGGGTGAGGGTACTGGCAAGAATGAAAAGCATATAGGGAATGCTACTAATAGGTCAATTTAGCTCCTGTACCCATGAACATCTTTTCACCACTGTTTAATCCACAGTCATCTGTAGTGGAGGAAGGGAAGAGAGGCATCTACTATATTTTTGTAATATTCCATTACACTGGAGCTTCCTTTATTTTTACCCTGGAAGCAGCAAGAATTTACAACCCTGTGGAAGCTGTTTAAGGCAAAATTGACTCCTACACATGGCTTAGCTACACTGAAAATTGCTAAAAAACCATTTGTGTCACCCCCTGCTCCATCTTTCAGTCTTCTGAGTAAAATCCTACCCAGTGTGCTGGCCAGTGCTGCATTAGCCTCCCTGTGTGGCTGTGGAGGGCCCTGCAAACCTTTTGTAAGATATGTGACATCCTCAGCAGCAGCAGTGGGGGCAGTGTGAGTCTGCCTGAGCCTGGGAACAGGTTGGGCAATAGGCACCTTCAGAGACAGCTGCCTGACTTTGACTCACAGCAAATCGTATGTGAGTCCCTGACTGTCATATTGAAGAATTATCTGTAGTCCTTAATAAGAAGATCTATCCCTTCCTATTTACTCCCGGTGTGCAAGGAATTAAAGATTCATTTTGAACCTGTGCCTTCTGTCTCATTTAGGAAGGGTGCAGAGATGGCCTTTAATCCCTGAAGGAAATGTAAGTAAGAAATATTTAACATTTTGCAATCGCAGTAGAATTCTTCTTTATTGTTCAGATTCTGTGAATAAATCTGGAAGGACTTGGATATTTAGCTCCCCAAAACACTTAGTACACAATAGAGGCGAATCACAGTTTCCAAGCTCCAGGAGCTAATGCCTGTTCACACTAGTCCATTTTGTGCATTGCTCTCAAATACATTTTTTTCACTCCTCACTGCTCAGAGCTTTTAAATCAAGCTCCTACATGGGAAAAGCTTTTCGGATTCCTGTAATTTGTATGAGATGGATTCAGTGGGACTGTTTTTTCCTGTCTTTAATTGCTTCCTCATCAGCTCAGTTCACAAAGCTCCCAAAACACAGCAATACTGTCCTTCAGCATTTTACTTTATCTTCGTGTGAAAAGTAAAGCCCTGATCTGATTCTACCCATGTCTGAAAAGGATGGTGGTTTATTTTACTGCAGAATAATGACAGCATATGAGTATAGAGACTTATCAAATAGTATTCACACATGAACAAGCAACTGCAAGTATTGGCACTGTCAAAGGAAAGCTGTCAGGAAAAGATCATGTTGTCGTAAGAGAACAAGAGAAGCTAAAAATTAAATTAGATGCTGAATTTATTGAACATACAATCAATAACTAAATGATTCTTTCTTTTTAATAATCCTGAAATGGCTATTTTTCATATGCTAAAACCCACACATCATTAAAATATTAAAATTAAAAATTATTTATGATAATTAATAGATGTGAAGAGCGTGTAACAGGTCTATGCTGCACATGTACCAAATGGTTATAAATGCATCATGTACATAAACACATGAAACTGGCAAAACTATGACCTGATAAACTCTGTAATAATTCGTTATTTATTGAAATATCTATTAACCATCTATTAAACCCTAATACATAAATTTATGTATGAAGGTTTAAAAAAAAGCCTCCTTTCCTACTCATTCAGTGATGACTCAGAACACAGCCTGCAATACTGTTTAATAATGTTTACTATGGAGAAGTGCAGTACATGTTATGAGATGATCTGAAAAGAGTCTATTACTAAGGATTTGTTTTACAGAGCTGAAAAAGAAAAGACAACGTGATGGTATTTATGTTGATTTTCTATTACTAAGAGCTACACTGTGAAACTGGAGGAAAGATAGGAGGAAAAAGATGGGCTTTCTCCTTTTTGGATAATCCAGTCACCTACTAGCAGAAACAATACAAGACCCGGTCACCTCGTTGTTTCTTACACCCGTCCAATGAATTTTAAAACAATGAATATTCCTGGAAAAAACACACAGAAATGAGTATTTGGAAGCACTACGCATTCTACAGCAGGGTTATTTCCCTTACCCAGCCTGAAATATAATTCAGCCTCAGAGCCATCATATATTTTGTGTTTGCTGGGGCACCTTGTGTTCTGGAAGCTCAAAGCCCATTACAAACAGAATTACCCTTTCACAGTAGTCAGGGTGATTATATATTGGCATTAATATTTCACCCAGTGGTGAAGGAATCCACCACCTTGCTTAGAGTCACACAGACAGTGCAGTGCTTTATGCCAGGGAAGATCAGTAGAATGCACCCTGCTCACTGAGTCTACTGAGCAGGCTCCTGCCCAGCCTAAAGGCTGTCAAGCCTCCTTCTTTTCTCAGATGTGATGCAAATGTCAAAATAAAGAAGTTTTGTCCCTCAGTTTCTCGTCCTGCTGCATATTATTCCCCTTAATGATATATCAGGCACAGTTACATCCTGAGGTCCCCCAGAAAACACCCAGCATGTCACTCACAGACACATAAAAGGAGAAATACTATCTGTCTGCAGAAAGAAAAAGGGTTAACTACAGTAATTTACACCTCATCCCTACACCCAACAGACTATAAATGAGATAATGAAATTGCAAAATGTGTTTGCATGGTTTAAGAAAAAGCAAATATACAAGAGCTGCCTAATTAGGCAAGAAGCAATGACTGCACAGATGTTTTCATCTGTTCTCATGCCATCAGGAAACATTGAACAACCCCACCACAGGAACTGGGAGGTCATTTTTCAGAGTTCTTTGTAATTATATAACAGATAGCTCTTTGGAAGACAGCCCTTATTAATGAACCACAAATAGACACCTCCCTGAGGCCATGTTAAAGCACATTGTGCTCACTGTGACTAGAACACTGGTAAGATGGGATTAAAAAATTCTCTAATCATCTCATACAAACCCATCATAAAATGCGTATTTTTTATTCAATCCTTATTATATCAATGCTTATGAAGGATGCATTGAGACACTTATAAACTATTAAGTAAACCTATATTCTAGACATGTGCGAGATTGTGTTCTAAATTCTGTGGAAGATAAGGGGTCTGCAAAATTCAGATCTAAATCATTTGCATTTTTTAAGTTTTGTATTAGTCCAGGAAAACTCTTGAATTCTTTTTTGTCAAACTTCAGGTTAATTTTAGATTTTATTAATTTTTTTTTTAAAGTATGTTACCACAGGATATTACAGTTGTGTTACGCTTTAGAGTTCCATGGTTGCAGCTCTTACAGATTCTTAGTTCTGGTCTTAGAGAAATTTATGCTGAAATATGTGAATAAGAGTTTCCATTGTCAAAAGGCCAGAAAGCTCACCAAGTCCCTCTGAAAGCCCTGGATTTCTGCATTGGTTCTGATTTTGGTCACTTAATATCTTTCATCCTAGAGAGCTATACTGGTTTAGAAATCCTGCAGATTCTCATGGCCCAGGCTCTGTCTTCAGTGTCTAAAGTTAGTCCTTAAATCTGTTCTTTGTCTGGCTGTTAGAGACTCTGGCCAACAAGAACCACTGAAATGTGAAGAAGCTTTAGGTGCTTGGCATATTTCAAAATGTCAGGCTGCTTTTACCTGAATGCTAATTAGATATGTCAGACAAGGTAATGGAAATTCACAGCACTCTGTGAATTATGGTTATCCTTATTTTGGGTTACTGAAGAATATCCAAAGCCAAGTAAAAAGTATGGCTAGCTGACAGTTTGCTAAAACATATAGCTAAAAACAACATTTGCATCTTTTGCTTTAGCACTTCTCCAACCAAAACCCTTCTCTCAGCCTTCCTAGTCAATCAAACCCCATCCATCTGTGGCTCTGAAAGACCGGTGTTTTATGCTGTGTGGGACATTTGCCCATCTGCTGAAGATGTTCGTCCTGAGTACCGCTTTGCTCTACCCTAAGCAGCAGAACAAATTATCGGCTGACAACAGGCACCGAGGGACTAATAAGTCATCTGAGTGAATGCCAATATCTTGAATTCAGATATGTAGAGGCCTTAGACTCTTCTCGTAATCAGTGAAGAAATTAGGGTGCCTAGTGTTTCTCTGATGGATTTTATCCTGAGTAAATGTCTAGAATGGACCAGCTGATGCACACCACAGATCACCATTTCCCTCCAATCATTACGAACACACTAGAGACACAAACTCAGCTATAGCTATTAGTAGGGATGTCTACAGCTAGTTAGGATGAATCCCACCTGTGCTTCTGATGAATGACACAGAACAGGCCAGGCAGCTCTCCTAGAATGAATTGAAACCGGGCAAGAGGGAGCTCCTTTGATCTTATGCCTTTTAATAGATAACAATGAATAGTCAGATGAAAGAAGGAAGAAGACTCAGTGTATAGCAATGTTATAAATAGCACAAGAATATGCTGGAGCATTGCAGAATAAGAGAAAAATAATTAGTGCATATTTTAGGTATTACTGCAAATTTTGTTGGAAAACATTTGTGATCATCACAAATGCACTTGACTGAATAATCTACCTCTTCCTCAATAACATCACTCTTGATCACAAAATACAGAGGGCAAAAATGGGTTAACACTGGAACTCCTGCACTGAACAGTAGGAGAAATGCAAGTCAGGCTAAATATTTTGTATGATCCTCTCTTAATAATCTCAAACACCCTTGTGTTTAAAAAGCATCACTTAAGCCTACATATTCAGAGAGAACTCTCTGAAAAAGAAATATTTCTCTTGTATTTTTCATACTACATTTGGCTCTTGTGTTTATATCTTTGTAATAGTAAAATCTAAGAAATTTTTTATATAAAACTAATACATTTATATGCAATCACTTTATTCTACCAACTGGTCCTTATAAAGAATGCAAAATTATTTCAAATCCTCAGGTGTAAATATCTGAACCTTTCTTTTTTTCTGTCTTGGAGTCAGAATGACTGTGAACTGAGGCATTTTGGAAAGCATCTAGCATGCTTTTCAGTGCTATAAGATCACGAATGTAACACATCCAACACTGTATGAGCAGCCAAAGCAGGAAGTCTGAAAGGAGTTCTTGGCATGAGCATTTTCACTATATTCATATAAACATAATTTTTCAGTGGCCACAACTTCTCTGTGCAATATGAGAACTTGCTTTGTTTATTTTCAAGCTGAGGGAAACTTAGCCAACAAAGTAACAGCCAATGACAATATGAGAAAATTCCATGGACCTTGAAGACTTCTCAAAAACCGGCCTTTATCTCCTTATGGCTTTAGCAGGATCATAAGATATTTAGCAATATGATGTAAGTAAACATAATGTAAATCTGTACATGCAAATTCAACTGTTCTGATATAGTAAACTGGTAGGATCTTGCCAAAATTTATGCTGGGGGGAAGTTTGGGTATATGCTTTCCAGTAATGTGCATGAAACTTACACAATTGGTCCCCAAAAACATAAACTATCTATATTTTAAGTAGGCTGTCCCTGAAAAAAATTCCTCACATATGCAGTTTTTACTTACTGGTAGTGACTGAAACAAGGGAAGTAAAAAGATTTCCATAGCTGAGTGTGGTTTACAAGCATTACTTAGAGTGGCTGATATGGCTTGCTGAAATAATCAAAAATATCTGCTGAGCTGGAGCTTCAAAAAACTTTGATAGTGTTGTGTAAGAGACAACGAGGACTCAAAACAGTTTTAGTGAAAAACAAAAGAATATAGAAAGGATTTTGAACACTCTCAAACTGGATTTTGGTACTAGAAAACAATCCACAATAATTTCTGAATCTTCACACAAGGAAATGAATTTTCATTTTAATTACTGTTGGGCTATTATTTTACTGGAAAGGTCTGTTCTAAACATACCAGCACAGAACTCTCTGTCTCAAAACTGAACAAAACTTTGTTTTCTAGGACAGTCTTAGCACGATGCTCTGAAATCCAGGTTGGCTCATTGGCTCACTGTGCCAAATGTCATCAAATCTGTTACAAATGCTCAGATCATTAGATATTGCCTTGGATACACTTCCAAAAAATGGTGCTTGTTTTTCTGCACTTTATCTAGTGTGACATTGCAATTCCAGAAGTCTTTTTTTTCCACAAGAGCACCACTAGGACATCTAAGAGAAGACCAAGCCAGCTACTGTCAGGTTCTCCTCTTCCTTAAAGTCTTTGATGTTTCTTACAGTGTATAAAGTTCAAACCCACAACATTCCCCAACATCACTCAGTTATAGAAGTGAATGAAGTGATGTAGTTGGGAGGCTGCTGCCTGGATCAAATCTCTAGGCATTGTTCCAGGTTATCACAAATACGCTGAACCCAGTTTATACTGGCTTGCTCAAAATGGCAACAGACTCCTCAAATTCATGCACTGTTTGGCAGTCACATCAACACAAAAACACCAAGCATGTAAATTTAAGAACTGACATATGTCTTCACAGTCCTTGATCTGTGGTCTTGGCTAGTTCCCTACAGCCAGAGTTTTTCCAGAAACTGCCTCCACCTGTGCATATATGGTTATTGTCAGGCTATGCATACGATTCATCAGCCTTGACACAAAGCTATGGGCTTTTCATACAAAGTAACCAGATTTTGGCTGAACAATAAACTTTCACAAGAGCCATCTTGTTGCTGATTTAGTCTACAATACCTAACACAATCTATGCTTCTTATTTAAGTAACTGTTAAACTGAAATAACTTTTGTATAATTTAAACTAGGAATTTGATTGGAGCAAGAAGAAAAAGTAATATAAAGTTTGCTGTTCTTCCTACTACAGTAATTCTTGGAAAGAGTTTCAGAAGCAGATGCAACAGCTGTGAGCATCAGACCAGCTCTTTATGATTTCCTGTCCCGTAATTTTTGCCAAAACTAGCCTCACCATTTGCTTTGCAGCTGTCAGGCAGTATTGGGTTGATTTTTTGGATGCAGATTTGTGTTAAGTGCTTCAGTGACTCATCCAACAGCAATAATTGCATGTGCCAGAGGTTATTCCAACATAGATTATATTGCTAAGGTAGCTTTGAAAAAAGCTTAGATGTGTTTAAAATCCCTTTCTGGTCTTCATCTGTTGAAGAAAATAACCAAGTTCACCAAGGACCATATAGTGCTGCTGTGATGCTGTCCATCCCATGAGGTCAGGGAGTTTTATCTCGATTTATATGTGTAAATGTAAAAGTCAAACAAGCTTTCGGCTTCCAGCTGATGAGGTCACTGAGCTCAAGGTAGTATATTTTGATTTTCTCTGAAAATTCCATCACAAATGAAATCTAAATGCTTGTGACGGTTGCACAATGTTCTTGTAGCGAGAAGGAAACGTACATAATGCAATCCTTTCTGCTTTCTCAGTAGGTTCCCCAGTTTAGGAGAAATCTCAGTATTTATGAAAAACTAACATCAACAGGATGCCATTTCTCAGCAGAACAGGTTTTTCGTGAGATAGTTGTATACCGCACCACACTGTACCACACCATACTGTCCTCTACATTTTGCTCTTGTGAATACATACTCTCAGCCAAAAGGTCTTGTACATTTTCTGCTCTTAATTCTATTTCATCTTTACAGTTCATTTTAAATTCACCCTCAATCTCCTAAGCATAAAAAAATAAGGAATGCAGCTTTTTATCAAAGGTCTAAAAACAAGGAAGGCTTTTTCAGAAAAAATGGGTGTTATAAGTTAATAATATCTGATAAGACTTTCTGAATGAGTATGGTTTACTGCCAATCTTCATCCAAGGAAGATTTTTATCCATAGAGTAATTTAAAAACTTATGCTAGTAATGGTCCATGAAAAAAATGTAGGGAAATAAATGAAAAATTGTGAAATGTGGATCAGTGAAATTTAAAACGATAAAGATCACAAAAGAAAAATAGAAAAGAGTGGAATGAGACATAGGCAGTTGGAGATGCAGAGTAACATCAACTGACGGAGACAAACTAATAAAGGACAAGAGCAACAGTGACCAATAATGCAATATCAATCAAGAGAATTTCCTAATGAAGATTCACCAAGAGTTCTCAGATCAACTTTAGATCAACAGCTGGGGGTAAAATGTCAGAATCTGACCTTGCATGACATTTATAAAACAGAATGGAATAGAATAGTTCCAGTTGCAAGAGACCTACAATCGTCATCCGATCCAGCTCCTGGACCACTTCGGGGCTGATCAAAAGTAAAAGCACATTATTATGGCCATTATTCAAATGCTTCTTCTTGGTTGACAGGCTTGGGGATCTATCACCTCTCCAGAAAGCCTGTTCCAGTGTTTGTCCACCCTCCTAGTAAAGAAATGCTTCCTAATGTCACATTTGAACCTCCCCTTCTTTTGCTGGGCTTTGATTGTGTGGATTTTTTTTTATTAAATGAGGGCCACCACTATGCTTAATTTTTTAGGATTTCAAGTCAATATGCATCATGATGACATTGTATATGAAATTTTACTGAAGAAGAAATTCTTTAAACAGCACTGTGCAGTACAAACACAAAACAACATGTAGATATTTTTAGGCTGGTAAGTTGAGTTACTTGCTGTGTGTCTCTCAACATATAAGTGAAAGATATTTAGATACCAAGATCCTTACGATATCCTGCTTTAAGTTCAAATTGACGATTCCAGGCTCTCAGAAACACGGTAGAGAGAAGATATACTGGAACAGGTACAGAAAATTATATTTTCACAGGAAAAAATGGATAAGACAGTTTACAGAAAACATAGGGGCATACTCAACATGGTTTGGTGTCCCATCATACCCTATTGACTTAATCTGGGTTGCGCAGGATACATGTTTGCAGTGAGTGTGTTTCTGGTTTTCCACAGGCACACTAGAATTCCTTTGAGTGAAGCAAAAAGAGTGTCTCTTAATGTAATACAAGTTTTAGTTCTGGTGCTTAAGACTTTCTAGCTCCATCCACTTTTCAAACCATCACTGCACGTATTAGCTGCTCAACGGCTTTCATTTGCATTGATCAGTTGACACGGTCTATTCTCAGGAGAATTAATCGTTAAATTACATCCTAAGAGATACAGGAACAGCAAGCTCTGTGTTAATTTTATGCCATTCTTAATTTTTCATATCTCCTAGGTGCTGCAGGCTGTGCACACAAGAGTGTTCATGCATCACTTAGTAATGAGACCTATTTGAGTTTCAGAAACTTCTTTCTCATTTTCTGTATTCAGGTAGTGTGAGAGCTGCAAAATGCCAGATGATTGCTGCACAACCAATTCTGCCTATGAATATATAAGCATGTCCCATCAAAATCAAAGGAAATCCCTTTGATTCATAAAAACTTTTGACTCATTTTGGTTTCCTTTTAGACCAGTTTTAATTGAGAGTAATTCCAGGGAAATTAGCATGTCATGAAATCAAAATTCACACCCCAAAAGATGACATCAAGTTATATTAATAATTATTGACTGGTAGATTAACCTGACCTATGTAACGAAAGCATTTAAAATAGTGTAGAAAGTACAAGATATCAACTGGCTATTCCGATTCTTTGATACCAACAAAGACTTCTGAAGTGTTATCATCAAAGCAACTCTGTTCATTTCATAAAAGTTAATACATCTAATTTCCCTTTCCATGAAGTTTAAAAAGAAATTTCTACAGTCATCAGAATGGCTTTCCAAGGCATGATCAAATGATATTACGTTGGACTCCACAAATACTGCCCAAACTCTTTTAAGTTCCTAAGAGTTCTATAAACCAACACATGTTTGAGATACTGGACTAGAGTTAAAGGTGATAGGGAAGCTACATGGTTGAAGAAAAGAGGACACAGGAAGTGTGTGAACTGGAGTTCTTGGTCCCACATCATGCTGCTGAACCACCATATGGCCATGCACAACTTAGAGGGAGAGGTTCCCAAGTGCAAAGAGTTTCTAGTCATCCACTGAGATTCTTTAAATGGGAATAGAGCTCTCATAAATTTCTCTTGCAAATTCAGTTTGCTCTGGCTGAGTAACTGTAGAAACAGAGGGCATTTGCCTGTGACAAACACTATTCAGAAGTACTGAATTTTGCCTCTTCAAAACAAATAACATGGGGTTGTGTAACTTTGTGCTCTTGGTGCACAGCATTTTCATTGCCATTAGCCATAAGAAGCTCTTTAAATCAAGCTAACTAAGCTCTTTCTTTTAAACTGGTCAGGTACCTCTACTCAAGCCCATCACATAACAGGTTGAGTGCTGTTCACATGGTCAAAACATGAGAGCCCTCGCTTTACCTGTTTACCTATGTCTGATGGCTTCTGAAATAAAAAGCCAGGAGGGAAAAGGCTTATGCAGATGAATTTTTCTGGAAGTCTGGATCCAGTACCCTGAACAGAAGTTGACAGCCTCTGAATACATAAGTATTTCCATAATTGCTTTGTGGGTACACTTTTGTAGGTGGTCTATATGAAAATGCTTGAAATTACTTGAGATCACTGCATATAAGGATGAAATATAGGAGATACTGTAAATGTCAAAATTTAGCATTGGCATCCTTGCCCTTTCCTGGTTAGTCCAGTGATAATTTATTATGGATTTCTTTGTAAGCAACCAACAGAAAGATCAGAGGAAGAGGAATGTAAATTATGCAAAGCTTTGAAGCAATGTCCTTTATGCAAAAATTCCACAGCTACAGATACAGTTTTAAAACAGAAGCTGAAGGTGAGGAAGGTAGTCTAAAAACACATCTAAAGCTAAGCCCAGCCTGATCACCTTCCCCTCTTTGCCAGCTCCACTTTTGCAAATTCATGGCTTAAGGCAGTTCTCTATTCCAAAACTATGTTTGTACCTTCAAGTTTTGATCTGTCAGAGCACAACAGATTAGCCTGGGCAAAGGAATAACCTTGGCTTTTTTTAATAGACTTTGTTTCTGTTTGATAAGTTCCCAGGAAGCATATGGCTGCAACTTTTTCCCTTCTTAGCTTTCCTTTCTCTGAATAACTCTGCATAATCTTTAGCATGTTCAAGCACAGTTTGAAGTGGGTTAGTGGTGGTTTGTAAATCCTAAAAGTATATATGCCAGTTAAAAAGTATTCAGCTGTATCTAGCTTGGCTATTAATTAAAAGTCAATTAAGACTTTCCATAGCATCCAAACAAAACAAAAGAATAACAATTTTGTTGTGAAGTTGGAGGAGAAAGCTACAATAATTGTTTCTGCTGATAGGTCTCTTTTGTATTTCAGCAAAGGAGGACAATACAA
Source organism: Edolisoma coerulescens (assembly GCA_013397115.1). NCBI lineage: Eukaryota > Metazoa > Chordata > Aves > Passeriformes > Campephagidae > Edolisoma > Edolisoma coerulescens. The sequence goes on along the minus strand of VWZW01008218.1, from coordinate 948,774 downwards.
AATTAGCAGGAAAAAAATGTACTGAACAAATTGCAAGGCAGGGAGCTATTACTAGCTGGAAGAATGAGTTTCAGGTGAATATTTTAGGAGACTGAAAAAGGAAAAAGTGTTAAAATTTTGCCTATAATAGTTGCTTTGAAAAAGATGCATTAACTCTTTGGGCCCTTTTCAACATGCAATATGGAGCAAAATTAAGTTGGTGCAGCTCCAGTTAGTTAAGACGTAAATTTTTTTCAGTCTCAGGTTTAATTTTATCCTCACATTTTCTCCTAACAAGAACTCTTTAAAAGTTTCATTTACCTTGTGACAAGCCTTTGTTCAGCCATCCTGCAGCACCCACTGAAGAGAGAGCCTAGCAGCTACCACAGTATCATCTCTTCAGGCTTCCTGACCATCAGTCTGAACTGAAAGTCATCACATCAGTGGAAGAAAAAGTGATAGACTGTCTCAGGGATAAGCTCTTCATTAGCTTAACTGATATATTTGTTTAGGATCTCAGAGGTGATAAAGATGCAGCCACAGTTCTACACAACATATTTTCTTGTGGTCTTATTGGCTCGCTTGATTTGGGAAGAGAAGTAGACTTCAGAGCAAGCCTCAGGATGGTTTTACTTGCTTTTAAGTTGGATATCATAGTACATATATTTTATATGATTGGCAACAATGGGAAACCCAAAGGTCACTGTTTTTTATGAAAAGAATACCTCAGAAAAGTAATCTCCAATACCCAGGTAGTCAGCAGAAGACACATACTAAGCAATAGGAATTTCTTCATACATGAATTTATCTGAATTTCCCTAATTTTTAGGACTAATAGAAAAGTGACTCTTCATATAGAGTCCAGTACCCAAAAAATTGTTCCTATATTAACCACTTGCACAGTGTGTTTAAACAGTTTAATGGCCCCCACAGTTTCCTAAACATAGGTGGGAGCATGTAGGACTTAAGATGGATGCCTGTATGTAAACGTATAGGGATTAGAAAGCTTAGGGAGTACCTTCAAAGCAAAAGATTTAGCAAGTGTAAGAGTGTCGTGGGCAAAGTCTTGTTGGAAGACAGTTCTGGATTTCAGGAGTTGAGATCCATCCCACTCCGAGTGCATTAGTCTATCCTGGTTGAATACCTAGGCTTTCACATCTAGAATAGGGGGCAGCCAGAACCCAGTGTCCCACTCCACATAACAACAAAGTGAAACCTTTCCACTGAGTGGACAGCAGCCACTGTCTTTTAGTCCTAATTGTTCCCATTAACTGTCTTGGAAAACTTTGTTATAGTCTACGATGAGTCATCTGTGCAATCATAATAGCAGAGCAATATCAAAGTGATAGATGAGCGTTAGGTTCTCTTGGATCTGAATGACACCTCAGTAACCACAAAGAGTGCCTGGGACATAGCCAGTAATGTCTGAATGGCAGCAAGTTAGGCCATTACTGGTGTCAGCTCCTATTGACAGTGACAGAAATGAAAAGGTGCATAAAACCTGCTCACTGGCTCATTGAAAGGAGTCTCGTGGCTTCCTTTACAGAAGGTAACACTAAAACTAGCCTTTACTGGAAAAATAATTGGCAGTCAATGTAGGGAACCAGTAAAGGAGCTTCTCAGAAAGGCTCGCGGTGGGGTGGAGGGATTTCCAGCAGTGCTCCACAGGCTGTTTTATAGCTAGCAAGATGCTCTTATCTTGAAGTTGCCAGTTGTGCAACTTCAATTGATTTTTAATTCAAGTACAAAGAAGAATAGACTGTGCAAAAGAACACTTGTTTGTTCTTTGGGCAAGGGGAGGCAACGCTGTGCTGCTTTGGTGGGAAGCAGAGGAAAGTGCTGCTGTCCACCTGCAACACAAAAGCTTCAGGGTACACACCTCCTCTGGCAGGATGACCTGCAGTCATGCACAATGCCACCTGTGCCCACTGAATCAAAGGGAAATTTAGTTTATTAGTTTCATTCAGGTCTATCAGCAGGCTAAGTAAGTTGAAAAGAAAAATATGTAAACATAACACATCAAAATAAAATTTGTTTTGGATATACTTTAGTAAGAGGGGAAGTCACTTTGGGTGAATCTTTCACTTTAAAGTAAGTAATTCCCGCATCTTTTTACCAAAACTGTTTGCTTCGGTATGGAATACCAAACACAGAACACCAAAGGAGCTTCAGTTGCTTCTTCACCCTTGTCTTATAGAACAACGCAGCTTGTATTACGGAGTGGGAAATAAAAAGCTGGTGAAAAAGATTCCTTTTGTTTGTCATAAAATATGTACTTATGAAATCCATTGCTATAAGGGGTTTCTAAAGCTTAGAATCAGCCAATTATGGAGACGACTGAGTTATTAAAACATTGTGGGACACGTGGATTTCCACACTTCATATGCTAGAACAAGACCCCATCTTTTATGCTATTTGTCTTATAACCCTCTGCTAAAGATTTTTTAGACACAACCCTGGAACACCTGCCATTTCCAGTCCACTGTCAGCACTGAACATACTGAACATGCAAGTGTGGACTCAGAAATGTGGATTTGTAACTTCCTTGCAGTTCCTCAGGATATAGGCATCAAAATGAAAAAAAAATCCTCTTTGTGTAACCTGCTGTTGTCCCATGTTGGCTTCAAATTTTCTTTTTTCAGATTGTAAGCTGTTTCTTTCAGTTTCTAATAAGTGTATCATTTGACATGAAGTGAGTTTTACACACAGAAGCAAACAAGGCACATACTAACCTGAAATTATAGTGAAAGCTCAAAGAGATTAAAGAAAAGAAAAAAGGCCTGTAGTCTCAACATCAAGTGCTAATTAGAGCCTCTACAACACGACCTATATTTTACATTTACAGTGGAAATAAAGTTAACAGAAGTCAACACACAGATCTGGAAGGCGAACAAGTCAGCTAATATTTTTTAATGCACACAGATATCTTTCAGTGTAAAAATATTCTGTTATGCTGTTAAGTGTGTTTTGTAAGCAGTTGATAATCATATCGTCTTAGAGTCACTTCTCTTAAAAAAAATTAAACTCTTCCATTCCCCCTCTAACTTCTTGCAGGGGAAAATGAAGGATGAGGAGTGCATCTCACTGAAGGAAATCTCTATGTTGAGTCAAGTTTTGCCTGTGCAAGCAGTTCTGAACTGAAAGCTTAATAGTGCTGCATAAGGACCAGGAAAGGGAACTTGATATAATAAAACCTGCACACAAGAAGATGAGCAAAAAAACACCAAAGAGAAAATACACATGAAGAGTAGAGGAGCCATAAACTGCAGCCAAAAAGATTGATGATGAAGTTTTACAGTCTTTGTTTCATTTACATATTATCCAGCTTGTAGGAAAAAGAAGCACCTGACTACTAAGCACACCATTCATGACTCATAGGTACTTTGTGCAAATACATAATTCATGAAAAAATGTGCTGCTGCATGAAAGAATGCCATTGACCAGAATACTCCACTTGAACCTGGAAAATGCATAGAGAAATCAATCACCAAGCAAGCCAGACCACAAATGCCAACCTATCTGATTTACCTCTCATTTTCCCTTTTTCTTTAAGCTCTCTTCTGGGCTCATGAGAAAACAAAATTATTAATTTTCTTAATTTAAATATCACTTAATAAAATAAACTATTATTTCTTTACTATGACAGTGATGAGACACTACCACAGGTTGCCCCTATTGTGGCTACCCCATCCCTGGAATTGTTCAAGGCCGGGCTGGATGGTGCTTTGAACAGCCTGGTCTAGTGGAACGCGCCCCTGCTCATGGCAGAGAGGGTGGATGATGATCTGTAAGGTTCCTTCAAATCCAAAGCATTCTATGATTCTATCACTATGATGCCAAGCACTGATCTCAGTTAGTTTTCTGCTAAGGTAAAATGTTTTCTGCATGAAGCCTGGGGAACAGTTAGTTTAAAAAGGTTCAGATCTTTAAAATGCTCATGTCAAAACTCTTAATTTCTTTCCAAACAGACCCTGTGGACTAGGACTCAAGAAAACAGAGGAAGTTGATGAGAGAGGAGAGAAACTTCTTTTATTTGTTCTGTTCCCAGGCTTATGAAAGATAGAGGATCTGAGACTGATTGACATGTTTATTCAGACAGAGGAAGCTAGGAAACAAACCAAAGAAGTGATTTCACAGTTTCAGGTCTTTTTTTGAAATTCAACTTTAAAAAAGGAGGAAACACTGATAAAACAAAGGTGGTTTGTGGCTACTTTCCATATTCCAAAACAAGGAACATTTCGTGACAGTTTTATGTTTGTGAAGAATTTACCCTTTTACATCCATGCATTGTGAACTGGGGAGTGCAAGGCCGAAGGTTAAAAAGTGACTGCACAGAAAAAGTCTCCCTCCTCGACACTTTTTTCTAGCATCATGGGAATATTCGCAGAAAAACCCGCATAGAAAAGTGACAGATGCAGACGTTCTAGAACACAATAGTGTTTCTGTGGCATCCACATAACCTGGATTACCAAAAAATTTCCTAATATCAAAACTTCAATAATTTTTTTTTTTAATAAAAGATAGGATGAATAAAAAAAAAAATCACTGAATTGCACTAGTACAGTGTAAAAATTATGAGAGGACATAAACTTACGTATGTTTCAAATGTAAAAACAAACTCTCTCAGGATGGAAAGGGCATTTCAACATCTAATAAACAAGGCATCACCATGCCAGCCACAGGCTGCTCTCTCCTGCCAACTGCTTTGCAGCTGGGTATGACTTGAGAATCAGAATTTGAAAATGCAAAAAGGAATGGGTCATACACAGCTTCTCTGGGCAACTTGTGCTGGTGTCTCACCACCCTCAGAGTAAAGAACTTCTTCCCGATAGTTAATCTAAATATACTCTCTTTCAGTTAAAAGCCATTAGCCCTTGTCCAATCACTACGTGCCCTTGTTAGAAGTCCCTCTCTAGGTTTCTTGTAGCTCCTTGTAAATAAAGGAAGGTGCTATAAGGTCTCCCTGAAGCTTTCTCTCCAGGCTGAACAACCCCAACTCCCTTGGTTTTTCCTCATACAAGAAGTGCTCCATCCCTCTGATCATATTTGTGGCCCTTCTCTGGACTCTGTCCAAGCAGTCCATGTACTTCTGTTACGGGGCTCCAGAGCTGAATACATATATAACTTAAATTAAACACAACCTGCATCAAAGACTTAAGAAAGGGATGTAAAAAAGGCTTGCAAGTATGTTTCATGCAATTCTGTTGATGGTGGAGGATTGATATATTCACCAGATCTGCACTTCATTTCTCATAGAGTGATAAACGGAGCCTTTGCCATGAAGATTGACATTCCTACTTAAATTTCTTTCCAATTCTTGTTCCCATCTCCTTCCTTGGCAAGGCTGTATACATTTCGCTTTTCAGGCTGCCTACCCTCAGCATGACCCTTTCCCTGGCCGGTTACAGATACTGCTAGCTCTTTTCACAGTTTCTCCATTCCCACTGATGTTTAAAATCTTCGTACATGCACAGACCTTGCCTGCCTGTTCTTTTCCCAACTGGAATATCCATAATTTATACAGTGAAAATGGTACCATTTTCACCTCTTTGGTCCCAGATCCTTGTGCTACTATTCACTTTTCCTCCAGAAAAAACTTAAGAGCTGTGGGGCTTCTTTGATAATGTGTCTGTATCCAGTCATGCCCTCTCTGATGCACCATTTTTAAATCCATTGGGTTAACAGAAAGTCATCCCAATTATTTGATCCACAGTTTAAACTTCACACACAAGTTTTCCATCTATTGGAGAAGTGTGAGGTTTCTTGTACTGCAGTATTCCTTTTATTCTCTCCCGACCTGGCTTGTGTTCTTCCTCCTTTTGAGGCTGATGAATTATTTTTTTAGACCACCCCAACAGTAACTGGAAGACAGTAATTTTACACTTTTAGGAGTGAAAAATGGATAGGAATTAATATCTTGATCCAAAGGTGGATGGCATAGAATGAGAGAAAATTAAGTTGGGAGGGATCTATGGAGACTACATAGTCCAAATTCCTGTTCAAGGCACAGTGAACTTGTTGGATTAAGTCAGATTAAGCTGCTCAGTGACTTCTCCAGACCAGTTTGCAACATTTCCAGAGATGGAGATTTCACAGCTTCCATGGACTCTGTCACATTCAGTCTGTAAAGTTATTCCCCTATGCCTAGTGTGGTTTTCCTTTATTATGACTTGCTGTTGTTGGTTCTTGTCTTTTCAGCATGCACCACTGAGAGAATCTGGTTCCATCTTTTCTATAATTCTCTTCAGGTAAGTGAAGAGAACAGTCAGATCCCCTTTCTAGTCTCTTCTCCGGCTGAAAAAAGCCACCTCCCTCTTTTCATACATCTTGTGGTCTGGGTTCTTGAACATGTCGTTGGGTCCCAAACCCGACCATACTCAAAATAGAGAGCAAAACCACATCTAATAGGTATTTTCTCTCAAACCTTGTTGCCGTGAAAGGATCCCAGTATAGCTTAGTATTCATCACTTGAAGAATCACTGCAAACAGTTCTTTCTTGGTAGCCTGTCCTCATTTCTTTTTCCTAGCAAAGCTTCTATCTGAGATTCCTTTATGAATTTGACCTCCAACAGGAATCCCTGTTCAGCCAAACTGATCTCCTACAGTGTCTGACTCTTTTCCTGATGATCAGGATAGAGGAAAGATGCTCTGAGGAGGGAGTTGATATTCCGACTCTCCTGTAAGCAGAATATAGACAAAATTGCCATATCCATATCATATAGTGGTTGGTCTGGGGTCTCTGGGCTTCCTGTGGCTGCACATCTCTGGCATAAATGCTGCTCCTGACAAATGTGAAGTACTTTCTCCAAAACAAGGAGGCTAATTCTGAGATATGGATGAAGTTCTAAATATAAAAGGACTTAAGCCTTTTTCCATGAGTCTGCAACTGCTTATCTTGGATGAATGGGGACATTTTGAACAGAATGGTTAGAATTTAGCTTTGCTCAAATTTTGCTTTAGTTTTGCCATAATAATCTTTTAATATGTTTCTGTTCATGCTTATCTTCCTAAACATATTTTCCCATGCATCATATTTCCCATACCTGTATTTCATTCACAATTATTGAATTTTTTCCATAAGCAAAGCCTCAGAAAGTGTGTCTATAGAGAAATTAATAAAGAAAATAAATTTAAAAATAATGGTGAACATGACATATAAAGAAAAAATTATTGTGAAACACTTAGTATTATTACACATGGGAAGCATATTTCTTGACTGGTTGAAACCAGCTGAAACTATCACTGTTCTTTCAGCTCATGAGTAATGGTTAATAACCGGTCCTGGAAATACATTTCTCTAGTCATGATTCCTCACTCATACCTAATTCATAACAATGAACTTTATCAAATTTAATGCTGCCTTTACAGAAGAGGAGGGCCATTTTTTTCTTTTTCGGTGGTTTTGATTTCATGTCTCCTTTAGAATTTTCATTAATTTAAGTAGGAAGTTCAAGTTAGATGCATCAACAAAAAAATATGATTATGGTCATCAATATATGTAGGAAAGCATAACTCATCAGTTTTTATCTTCAAATGCACACAGTTGTAGTGAATTTAGCAATATCTGGGCATATACCAGGGCAAAAATACTGGGTTTATGTCTTGTTTTGATGCACAGCAAAATGTATTGTTCCTTGATATTTGCACTGATTTTGAACTCATCAATATTCAATATCTTAGTTAATATTTATTGATTTTATCAACTTCTGATTCTTACTTGATATCTGCACTCAAACAAGGAGTCCAAAACAACCGGCAAGAGCAAGCAAAAAAACCCCAAAAACTGAAACCCACAACTATTCATGGTAGATCCCTGGAGAAAGAAGATCATAGAATCATAGAATGGTTTGGGATGGAAGCTACCTTAGTGATCATCTGCTTCCAACCCCCTGCCATTGGCAGGGACACCTTTCATAAATCTTATGACAAGAGACAGAATCCATTAAGATCATGTGAGTTACCATACAGAAGAAAGCAGAAGTCATCATACAACTTTTTTAAATTTCCAAATTTTTAGAAGCTGGAATATTCACTTTCTGGAAGAATTTCTTAAGAAAGTAATGACATTACTGGCAACTGAGCTGAAGCAGCAAGGTTCTGGTTAGGATTTGTCTCCTGTATCCAGGCATATATCTTAAACGCTTCATGCACGACCCTGCTTTATGGTGCCCAGTTTCTTCTCATTACTCAGAGAAGAAAAAGAGCTTGAAATTAGTTGCCTGTAGTTAGTTGAGATTAATACCAACCTGTGGTTACCCAGGCAGTAAATTTTAGTAAAACAATTGATGTAAGAAAGCAATAGAACCAAATTTGCCCTTTCCCATGGTTTTGACCATAATAAAAATATTTTTGCTATGTTTGCATATACATATGTATGCGCATATACTCTCCATTTATCCTCATATTGTTTTGAATTGCCAGCGACTGAGCAGTTACATCACCTTCAGAAAACCAATGCCCTCTGTTAATTTTCAACCAAGGATGGTAGACTACGGATGGCAGACAAGTGATTGATTGCCATCAGACCCTGAAAAGTCTTGCAAGCCTACTAGAGCCTTCTGAGGGCAGTGAATTGCAAAAATTTAGACAAAAGAGTCCTTTATTGGTATTTGGTCTACAGCTGCAGCCAAAGTGGAAGCATTTTATATGATTTTACTCCCTCTTAAATACTTAGAAGAAACAACTACCCTAGCACTTGTGAGTGGTGGCTGTGACTAGCACTGACTACTGGACCTTGACCATTGCGCAGAAACCTTGAGATTTTACACAAACTTCTGCCAAGAAGCAGAGTTTTAATTTCCATAACTGTGCTCTGCTCAATTCTGCTTGTGCAGTCCAGAACAGGTCTTTTTGGAAAAGCTGATGTTCAGAGCAGACAACATCATGAGGATGGAGAGTCCAGTTTTCTGGTTTGTATTTACAACTATACCAGTGAATCTCTCATGAATCAGCATTTCCTGGCTTGGCCTCTCTTGTTGTAGATAAATAAGAAGGTAGAGCCCAGAAGAAGCAGACAAAACTATTAAAAAGCTGAATACAAGATAAACCCAAATGAATCTGAGCAATAATAATCCCCAAAAATCAAACTGGTTGTTGATAGATGTGTTGCTGGGTTGACATAGTGCAACCATAGTCAGCAAAACCATTGACAATGTATTGCTGGTTTCCACCAGAGTAGCCATACCAGATCTCCACATGGCAAGATTTCACAGAAGCATAATCATCTCAGTTGTAAGGAAAACCATGAGGCCACCTAGACCACTGTCTTACCTGGAGGGGGTCAGTTTCCAGCATGAGATCAGGTATCATGGATATGTCTAATCTGCTCCCAAAAATTTCCAAAGGCAGAAATTGTGTGATCCCCCTGGGCAATTTGTTGTGATGTTGAACTATACTCCTCATACACTTTTTTCCTATGATTTCCTAAAAGGGGAAGATTTGATATGTTACATTTGCTTAGTCTCAAAAAATCAGCTGCAAAAAAAGGCTAGTAATACTATAAATCAGATGAGGGTGAAATTTAGATACCTAAATCCAAAATCAAGCTTACTGTTGCAAGACAACAGTGGAAAGAAGGGTAGCATTATCTTCCTCTTACAGGGCCTGCATTTGGAAGTATGTCTCTAATGGAGGTGCAGACCTATTTTCAAGGACTTAGAACGATGCAACCCCCATGAAGGGAATATGTCCTGCATCTTTAAGCAAGGGGCTAAGAAATAAGATGTCAATAATCATTCTTTGCCTCAGTATTTCCTGGAATTCTTTTAGGTTGCTCAATGTTCAAGTTTTTAATGAGTCCTAAAGTACTCCCTAAATCTCCTAAAATAAACATTCCATTCCATGGGCCACCACACCTGAAAATTTTATCAGTCTTTACTGACTGTCATTACTGAGGTAGAACTGACGAAAACATACACCAAATTCAGCTCAGCTTTTTCCATGGGAAGACATGGTGAGAAGGAATGCCAAGATTTTAATAATGCAATAAAAGTTTAAATGATAATACCAGGAATATTGTCCACAGGGACCAGTCATGAAATTTAATTAACAGTCATATGCTTTGAGATCCTTTGACACCAAGCAGTGTGTAAATGCAAATTGAAATGATTCTTTACAAAAAGTAATCAGTGAAATTCATTCCATACCTTATTCTGGTAGGGTTATTCAGGGAATAAACTCTGCTGAATGTAAACCTGAATAATTGTTTCATTGGCTTTAGAAGATGAGTAAGGTTTCACTTTCAAAAATCAAGTCATGCTACAAACTAAGTACCCAGGACAAAGACTGTACAAGAATTATTATCCATATTTTTTACATGTTATTCACAGTTTTCCTGTCTTTAAATACATGATAAATAATTAGATATTATTTTTAATGACTTTTTTTCCAGTTGGTAGTGTCCTTTCCATAGTGTTCAAAAGGCTGGGAAGGAATGTATCACATGGATACCTGTAAAGTACATTCTATTTCATTGAATAATCTTCTGTTTTGTTCCTATTTAAGTTAACTATAACTTTTTCATTGTCTTAAACAGGTTTCTTAAGCGTATACCACATATTGTTAAATTTGGGGGCAGAGGATATAGGTTGGGTAAGAACTAGTGCACATGAGTTTTAAATTTTCTTTTGAAAGTGCTTTGGATTTTGTGGAATACTGTTCCCCTAAAATCTGTTTACCATGAAAGACAATCCTTCATCTGATCCAAATAAGCAGGAATCTTTGTTGTTTCTGTTAAAGTGATTTTTTGAAGACACTCTGGGGTAATAAAAAGACACAAGAATGAGGAGTGCAGTGAAAATAGTCACCAAGTATGGTCTGAGGATACAGACAATTGCAAGATCCTGAGTTATGGACGTCTCTTTACTGCAGGCAATAAATGCCTTTAAGCTCTCTCCCATCCTCTGCTCCTTCCATCTCCACAAATACCAGCTACTCTCATTTGAATACGTCTCATCTAATGCATTCCTCTGAGCATTGGTTTTTAAATTCCTTATTTCTAATTCAGATCTGGAAAAAGACTTGTCCATCTGAAAGCCTGTCACATTCTTCCAGGAAGATTGTTTAATGAACATATTACCTCTGCCTATAAATACTGTTCTGATAGTCTCCGAAGTATCTGTAGAGATGCAGCTGTCTGCCCTTGCATATTTGGCAAATGCACCAGAAGATCCTTATTTTTTGGCAAACGCCATTTCACAACGCCACATATCAGTCTAACTTAATACAGTAATCATGGAAAAAAGAAATCTGCCACACAACCCTTAAAATAAAGGTAAGCATTGTTCTATATTGACACAACAAACCAGAGTTAACCGTGTAAATCCCGTACTGAACAGGAGCCTTGAGGCTCCTTCTTCCCATACAGAACGCAGTAAGGGAAGCAGCTTACATCATTTTTATTTCTATAACTGATCATTTGGAAGAATCACTTTTATGTAGAAGATTTTCATTAAGTGAATCTTAACTGTTGTCCAACGTTGGTGAATAATTATTGACTTAATTACATACTATGGTTAATTCATCAACTCATTGATTGGACTTCAGTTATCTTAGTCTGGAGGAATGCAATACTCAAATTTATTTAGTTTAATTACAGTTATAGAATTTTTATCTGATTTTGATAGAATTTGATTTTTTAATATTTAGCTATTAAATCCTTAAAAATGACAAGGTTTTGTGGGGTTTTTTTCATTCAAAATTGTAATAAGAATGACCAAAGCCAGAAAACAAATCATGCATCTAGACAATTTTTCACTTTCCTTTGTTTTGCTTCAAAGCCTCCGTACTCACATGCCAAAAATGAAAAGTTGTATCCTCAGATAAAGAAATCATGTCTGACTGATCAAGAATCAATATCAAATCACCTTGTTTACTACTTCAATTTAAAAACAAAACATAAAACATGCAAATATTCATGAGTGGATTCATCACTGTTAATTTATGTGGGCTGAGAGTTAAATGTCTTATCAGAGTTACCATCTAATTTATATCAGCAGAGAGAAATAAGAACCTTTATATAGCATTTTATCTTAGACCATGAAAGATATCTCATTTAGGCAAAGGTCTCTATTCTAGCAGGGAGATGTCATTGTCTCCATTATCTATCAAGGGAGTCCCATAATGAGTTCAGACTAGGCATTTAACTTTTATACAGAAACTGGGTGAGGTGGAGTCCTTGCCTAATATAGATAATTCCCTACAATTTTTAAGCTTTTTTCATTCATGGAAGTTAACTTGAAATCTTAGAAGAGCTATCTCTCTCATAAGCTTTAAGTATTTCTAGTTTCAACCCCAGATCATAATAATTTTAAATTATGGAATTAAATTCCTATTTCTGCTCAGTTATATATCACAATGAAAGTGCAAGGCACTTTAAAAGTCTTGTGGCAGCAAGAAAAATCTTAAGATTTCCTAAGAATCTTAAGATGCTTAACCATGCAGCATGAGGAATCTTAAGATACCAGTTCAGTGGGAGCTGAGAACTGACTGAAAGCAGAAACACCTGATTCTTGAGCTGAAGCGATGGTTAAGAAGACTTCAAGCACGCATACGGTGCAAACTTTACACTGGACTTTTCCACATCGCAGGAAAGCCTAGGACCATCAGCAAAGGGAAGAAAGCATTTTTCACCATGGCTGGTCTGGGTCACAGTAAATGTAAGTCTAAGTGTGATCTGGTAGCTGCTGAAATTGCTGAGTTCCCTTGCCTGGGACAAGAGGTTTTTCATGGTTTCCATGGGTTTCACAGGTTCTGTAATGAGCCACAAAATGCAAGCCTCACTGCCCCTCTGTAGCCAGCAGAGACTGCAAAACAGAAAAATCACCTCGATTTTTCTTTAAACTTTGGATTAGGACAAAAATTCAGGCAGTTTCCTCTGGGCTGCTTTAATTGCAAGCAAATGAAAATTGATTATTAGCCAAATTGTTCTTGATATTCTATAAATAGCTCTGTTCAGAGGCAGTTTCCTTGGAAAAAAAATGTAACTTACATTAATTCTTTCCTATTAAGAAAATGTTTTCTTAACCAAAAATCCTGAGCAGATCTTTTTCTGTCTGTAAATATTAACATGCTTACATATTGGTTTATGAAGGATTAGGGTCACCTATTGAAGTTGTGGAGGGAAAAAAGATCAAATATTAATTGGTTGAAATTGCCAAAATTTCTGTAATTCCTAAAGAGCAAAGAAAACTATAGTATATAAAAGATGCATTAACTGTGTTCTTGTCTTGGCAGAATATAACTAATAGATTAATTTGCAAACTAGAATACAAATTCATGGCGAGTGGAATTGCAGTCAGGAGCAACAACAGAGCAGTATTTCACTATCTGACAGCTTATGCTAAGTACACTTTGCATTTTAATGCTGTTGCTGCTTGCCTGCCTGTTCTTCTTTCCCTGTCAGGATGCAGGTAACTTTTCCTGACAAACAGCACTGATAATAAAGGCTATGACCCACCATAAGTCATCTTTAAAAAGCTCTTCTAAACCTTAAGCTAAGATGCTAGACCAGCTCAGATCACAGTCTTTCCTCATTTACCAATTCAAATCTATTTCTTTCCTGCAGACGTGAAGCAGAGAGCAGATGCTGTCATCTTCATCCAGAGGCTGTGGGTAGTTACTCAAGATTGTGTGTAATCTGTCACTGATCCACCCAGGCAGCAGCAGTTCTGCCTACACACAAAGCCATCTTTGCACTGGTAGGTCATACCAGCAGAAACCACAGGGATGGACTGCATTTTACTCATTAAAAGGATTTGAAAGCATTCAAAAGGCTGAAGGTGCAAAAACAATTTTAAATGCCTGTCAGATAATGCAAAGTTTTTGTCTAGCATGTAGATCACCAGAAGTCTGATATTTTTAACAGCTTTCGCAGTACCAGCAAGACTTCTATGAAATTATTCATAATGCTATTTCTTTGGAAAAGATCATTATGGACAGGAATGTTTAGAAATCCTGGAATATTCCTATAAAGCAGAGCAGGATTACCTAGTAACCACGCATGTCTCCCCTTTCCTTCCACCTAATTTAACAAACATTTTGTTTCTCTGTTCCAGCTTTGCAAGACACATTATACGCTTAGGTAACCGTCACAGAGTTGGGCACCCAGATGGGGTTTGATATCCGATATCCAGTGAAGCTCTGGACCATTATACTTCCAGACACATATTATCTTGTGGAGATTGCCTGCTTGGTCCAGTTGCAGCTGTCTCTGGAAGAAGGTGTTTGTATAAAAGCTGCTACCTCATCTGATCTACCAACACCTTGAAAGCTAAAATGCAACTGTCTTTAACCTGGCTGTGACCCTCAAATTACCTGTGGATCCAGCACTGAAGAGAGACCGCAACACACTGACTAAGAAGCTGAATTTGGTGATGCAAGAAATGAATTAGTATTAAGAAAAGAGTAGGGTAAAAGCTAGACAAAAGTGAACATGGCAATTAAATGCCTGTGAAGTGTTAGTTACTTTTTGCCTGCTTTGGGGTGAGTGCTTAACACTCAGCTTTCTGGTTTTCACTGAACATAGCTCTAAGTTGACTGATAGGCAGTTTCCTCTATTTTCAGCAACTTTTGTCACACTAATGCAAGGTATTTTGAAATCAGCTTCAGACTTGCTAGAAATTAAAATTCCAAAGACTGGTTTTCTCATTCCCTTCCTCTGAAAAGGCATTATAAATTTCAGCAAAGAAGCAAAAGAGTAGCAGAAGACACTGAGACAAGAAGTGACATGGGAATTCTTGCACGAGTATGGATCAAAACAACACTTGAGCCAACCCTGCCTTTCCTTCTCCACCCCCTAAACTTAGGGATAACAGCTTGTACCTCCAGCACCTTTGCTTGGACCATAAATGCTCCAATATCTCCTTCCCAATCTCCTCCCACAGCTGAGCCCTGATGCTTTTATTTCTTCCTCCTACTTTCAAAATACATCCTTCTGCTGCTGCAAAGTGCCATTTAACCACAGTACATGCAGGAGCCATGGGCTGAGGATAATCCACAAGGCATCTCTATTCCCTGCCTAAGCAGTGTGTGAAGCTTAATCTGCACCTCCACAAGAGATGGAGGTGCAATATTTTGTGACAGAGGACCTGCAGCCTATGATCATACTGGAGTGATTATCGAACTTTAACTGTCAATAAACACAGCTGTTTTGAGATTAATTTGCAACTGCAGAGTAGCTTGAGTTCCTGTGAGTATGTTCTGTGAAAGGTAATTAAAGAGAGTGGGTTTCTTCAAGCTTCTTTGTAGGCTTAGGCAAAAATATAAATGAGAGTATCTTAAAGAAAATAGCACTCTTAGAGTAAAAAATAAGCTACAAAACAAAGCCACAATAAATAAATAAATGAAAAATAAATAAAGGTTAAGAAAAAAGGAATAAATATGTAACCTGTGCAGCTAGTTGCAATACATATTTTCCCTGTAATGGATGAACTTCCTAGTTGTTGCTGAACAGGATGAGTGTGGGCAACTGAAAAACATAATTTGTCCCTTAGGGTAATAGCTGTTGTATGAGGACAGAATCAGACAGTGCTCTGATTAGACATATTTCAAATTGGCCATGTTTGTGCCCATTAATAGCTGAAAGTAGAAGGCACTCCTAATTAGTGAGAGTGTTGGAGGTTTTTAAAAATAGAGATTGAAAAATTTAGTGGCTGACTGGATAAATTAGGAATTAAAATTGTGTTGTGTGCTGTCTACTTCTGAATAACCCATGCCATGGGAAATAATCTAAAAGAGCCCTGTAGAAGAGCAGACATTTAGACCATGATTAATTAAGTATAAACTGGTGCAGATGTTCTTTTCCCTTCCCCCTTCCCTTCATCTGTTCCCATGAGATTTGATCAGAAAAACTGAGATTACCACAGATTTTAGCAGTGTCTCAATTTTTGATGCTCTTTCCTGTTTAGAATTTGGCTCAGAAACAGCACAGTGTCCATGGAGCTGGATCAGCTGACAAAAATGTAACCTCCTTCTTCCCCAAGATTTAAGTCCATAAATAGCTTATCCTAGAATACTAAGTACTCAAAATGCAGAAAGACAAACAGGACCTTAGAAAGACAGAGGAAGAACTGATAAAATACTAAATATTCATAGTTTTGTCTTCCTGTTTCCACACACTTCTCTTTTATATTTTCTCCCATTTACATACTTTAAAAAGGACTCTAAGGTTCTGTGTTTTATTTCTCACCTCAGAAAAGAAGTTAAAGTTAGAATGTTTCACTAATAGCATTCTAATTAATTTTTTGATTACCTGCAAGCATCCTGCTTTGGGAGATACTCAGGCTTGACTGGTGATCTGAGCAATAAGACTTTCCAAAGTCAGGTATTGGTAATATCAGGGTAAAAGCAAAGTGCTTTTCCTTCTATTTTAGAACAATCATTCCGTAAAAATATGTTACGATTTAGGTAGATCAATGTTTATTTTCTTGCATTTCACAGCAGATGGGAGTTTAGATATTTACTGAGACATGAAACTGGAGGCTTAGTCCAAGATACAAAGTAGATGAAGAGGGCCCAGCAATGTAACCCATCTGGGATACTAGGGTTCAAAAGTGCCTTCAGTGCTTGTTAAGTTATTTGGAGCAATACAGTTGAAGCTCACAGTCACTCACAGTACGACAGGATACCTTCCATTAATTCTGCAGGAACAGGAGAGGATGAAAGCTCAGCTTTTCTCAGGATCAGGTGTGCTGTACAACAGAGACAGAAAAGTCAACTTGGATTAAACAGAAGCCGCCCCTACTGCCCCCATTGTCTCTACAGAACTGTATTTCTTATACTTCGAAATTGTATTGTTTTCAGTCACAACCTTTTTCTTCCACACCACCCCCTTTCCACCATCCAACATGCTATGACCTAGGAGAAAAAATGCAAAACCTTTCCAGAAGTATTACTGAACAGGCTGATTAGCCCATACAGCTTTCAAGCAAGCCATGCCAGAGAGGACTGGTGAACTTGCAGGACAGTCAATTTGAATATTTTACAGTAAGATGTTTAGGCTAGCCAGTGTTTTATAGACTGGCATTTTGAACATCTTTGTACTACAGCAAAAAACCCTTTACTTACAAGAGTTTTAAGTTTGTGAAACAGTTTCAGCCTTTGTGCTGCTACTGAGCTGAGGTTTAAATGCACTTTTATCAGACTTTCTGTGTAAATTTCAGAAAAGACACACACCCATTTTTGTAATTCCTTATGTTAGACAACAACTGTTTATGTAAGTGGTCCAGTTAAGACTTATCCAGGAAGCATGTCACGCATTTTGAAATGTTACCCCTACATTCAATCACAGGAGTGACACATGGGCCCTCAGAAAGAAAAATTTCCTGCTTACTTTGCAATAGGGAGGAGGTTTGTGTCTCCTTTTCCATACCACAGTTTTAGGACCACGAGATGAAGATTTGGGATACATAGGAAGGTAAAAAGAAGAGTTTCAGAGACCTAGATAGGAAGTTTAAGATCTGCTTTGACTAAACCACCAATATTACAAGTCTGGTAGCATGTCTTACAGAAAAACAAGAAGTACTTCTCCAATGCTGCTTGGAGCAGGACCAGGAAGATTAACCTTTAGCAAAGCAGTTTAGAGTTAGAAAGTTTCGTTAACACTAGGCTAAGACTGGATAAACAGCAGAGAAGGCTAACCAAAAATTATAGCAAGTTCCCTTCTTTGGATTAAAAAATAAAAAAGCCAAACAAAAACAAACCCCAAACACCTACTAGGGATTATCTACACATATTTTTAATTCTTTTTATAAAAAAATGTCCTAGGGCAAATTTTCTGCCTTAAGATCACCAGATGTGTGTCTGAGGTCTGATTTTTTACAATGTCATTGCCGTCAAGTTTTGTGATTTAAAATACATCGCCACACAAGAAGGAACAGTGGGACACACCAGTAGGTGGAGGAGCTCCAGTCACCTTCTCAGATCTCTGGATAACCATAACCATGGAAGAAGTGGCATCATTATGGGATGCAAGGGAAAAGCATTTGTCAGTTGTACACGAGTTACAATGAATCAGCAGAAGACTTCAGAATTTAGCATCACATCGCAGGCATCTCCATTATAAATGGTTCCTATCAGCTTGAATTTATTGTTGTGTCTCCTCCCTGGAATTTATTAGCAGCTCACTGTCTTGCTAGCCCTCATGACCACATCTCAGAGGCTCTGCAGTTTAGTGTTTTAATTTGAACTGAGCTACAAGAGCTGCACAATTACAGCAGGAGCTCAGTTTTTGGTTAAAAACATATAAAGCAAACTTCAACCTTTAAGCCTGAAAATATGAATAAAGCAGTTACAGAATTCAGAATACAAAGTAAAGTCCTGAGGATATGTGTCACCTTCTGGAACTTAAAATTTCAAAATCACCCATGAGCTTGGCACACTTGGGACTGGTGGTACTGTATCTATCTCTTAATTTGAAGTGTCAAACCTATTCTGAGCATCTGGCCGTGTTTTTCCCTAAATTGCCAGGAACTTGTAACTGCTGTCCTGCAGAGAATTGATTCCTAAGTGAAAATCTCCAGTTCTGCATAATAAAAATAGGACAGCACTGGAATCCATGGAACAAGATTGCAAGGCTTATAAACCTATTATTCAAGACTCTTACTCTTTGTGATTGATCGTCTACTTAATTAATAGGCCTGCAGTCTTTGGATCACTTAACCTTACACTGACACACTGTAGTGCCAACTTCCATTGCTTCCTCACAGTAATAACCTTGCTGGTTTTGCTATTCAAAGAGCAGTGCTCTGTCTTATATGGGTTTCCGTGTGGGATTCATCCCTGCCTTTAAGGTTTTACAGAAATGTGCTATCAGGGAGTGCTTCTTGGAGCCAGCTGCCTTTCAAACAGCTGCATTCAGGCTGACCTAAGTAAAGCACCTCTGGGATAATCAGAATTATTTCCACACAGTATGTACAGCACAGGACCAGGCAAAAAGAGATTTTTAAAGGTACTAAAGACCAGTCAGTAGCCTAAAGTTTTCCCAGAGAAAAGTCATAGATAATTAGATGCCTGGCAGACACAGCAGCCACTGAAAATCCTCTTCAATACTATCTTAAATTGTCTTCTAATTTTCCACTTTAGAAGTTCAAAGTGTGGAAAAAATCTGTTTCCTCGTGAGTCAAACTTAAGGTTCAACTGAAGCAACTTTTTTATTATTCTCCATATGGGAATATTTGTCTCTGTTTACTTCTAAAAATAAATACACCCACCACAGTCTTTTTGAGAACAAGTACATGGGACAGATACACAAAAATGGTTGACATAATGAACTGAAACATAAAAGGAGATGTATCCTGCTACTGACTCCTCAAGCCACAGGTCAAGTGGGAAAAACTGAAAACTAAAGACTAGTTAGACTATGTGAATTGTGGATTGAAGTGTTACTGAATTTCTGGTTTAGGTACAATAGGAAGGACAGTTTCCCCTGCTGATGTGTGACAGAAAGGTAAGCACAAAATGAGCACCAGAAGTTCCCTGACACTGAGAATTAAACCTAAAAATGTTAAGGAATGTCTCCCTTTGAATGTCCTTGCATGTTTTGTACAACAAAAAGGGCCCTGAGTGTTAGCAAACAGCCTTTTTTGCCCAGATCTATGGCAATTACATGGGTTTATCACGGACATAGATCACAAAGTACTCAAGCCTGATATGCCTTGAAGTCTGAATAATAATATAAAAGCCATTATTTTTCTCCAACCGAAGCATAGAAGCCAAAGGCAAATAGAAGTTCAGTGAATTTCCACTGTAGCTCACACAGAGCTGGTGGTCTTGCAGGACAGATCTGCTTCATTCCTGCTATTTTCAATGCACAGTGCCTTCCTTCATCAAGGCTTCATTCCCCAGAGGGGAACTATATTATTTATAACAACTATTGGTGTCAGAATTATACCGCTTTCCACACTGCTTTTCATGGGATAAAGCTTCCTGTAAGAATGACTGTAATGAGTTTTGCTCTTGAACAGGGGACATGTGTCATTTTGGCATGCCAGACCAAGGTGCAGAAGGGGCAAGCTGAGCTGTTTGCCCTATGTTAAAGGTCAGGAAAGTTAGGGACCATTGTTTTAACTGTGTGACATCTCTGACTGAGCTATCAGGTAACTCAACTTTTCCTTGCTCTCATTATTGTAAAAAATTCCCTGTATTACTGGATAGCTACTGCTGACGTTGGCACAAAAATGGTGTTTGGCTGTTCTCAACCCCAAGAGCCCTCCAGAGTCTCAAACCTCTACGAATATGTATGTTGTGCTTCCTGGTTCTCCTTATGCATCACTGAGAGAAGTCCTGCAGGACCCTGTGCCTGAAAGGTAATGAACCTGCCACTCGCACTGGTTAGACACACTGACAGCAGCAGGAATTGCCGGAGCTGCTGAGTTTTGGTGCCCACAGAAGCACCACCAGAAGGATTGAGCGTAGCCCAGCTCTGTCTGCATGGTCTTCAGCCAGGAAGGCACGTCTTTCCCTCAACCCGAGCACAGGTCGAGGTGAAACTGAGACCTGATAACACGGAGACTCAGTGCAAAACACAGACACCAGAATGAGGTGTCTGCTTGAGATGCTTGCCCAGCAGAGCCAGATGCTCCATTACAGAAAGCAGTGAAGCAATCAGTACTGCCAAGGGGGCCTCAAAGCTCTTCAACACATCCTTTCCAAATTTTTTTGGACAAGAGTATCAGGTGTAAGTAAGCCTTGCTCGTGTACCCCAGCGCCAACCTTTGTAGCTCAGCTATTGCCTTGCAATATAAACACAGGGGTCCTTGGCACAGCCAATCTAAGGTATCAGCTCTGAACAGGGCCTAATGGAGGTTCAGGATATTCTGGTTTGACCCCAGCTAGCAACTCAGCCCCACACAGCTGCTCGTTCATATCCCCCCACCCAGGGGGGCAGAGAACCAAAAGAAAAAAGCAGGAAAACTTGTGGGTTGAAATGAAGAAAGTTCAATAGGTTAGAGAAGCAAAGTAAGCCAAGGAATTAATTCACCACTCCCCATGAACAGGAGGGTGTTCAACCATCTCCAGGCAACCAGGGCTTCATCATGGGTTAAGGTGACTTCAGAAGAAAAACTCCATCACTGTGAACATCCCTGCTGCTTCCTTCTGCTTCCCCCAGCTTTCTATGCTGAGCATGACAACCTGTGGTGTGGAATATCCCTTGGGTCAGTTGGGGTCAGCTGTCCTAGCTGTGTCCCCTCCTAAAACCTTATGCACTCCCAGCCTCCTTGCTGGTTGGAAGGGGTTTGCTACTATGAAGAAAATTAACTTTATCCCAGACTAAAACAGGAGGAAGGTCATCCTTACCACAACCAAGGCAGTCATGCCCACACTAACAAATCACCTAATTTGCTCAGACACCAGTCAGTTTGTCACCTGAGATGCCCTGACAAAGATGTAAACCTGAGTGACATTTAAACTATTTGCTTCTATTCAGTCCATAGGTCTAAAGGTGCCAATTAAAACTGACAGAAGAGCATTAAAAAGGTGTTGGTTTAGGCCAGTTGCAGTGAGAATTGCTATTAGTTAATAGAGATTTCTAAATGGCTGCTGGAAATGGCTCTGCAACAAAATGCCAGAAGGTTCTTGAAATTACCATATAAGTCACATGATGACCAGGACTTTTAACATTGCACAAAAATACATTTTTTACCTAGGTCCTTTGGGGGGTCCTTTGCATTTAAACTTAGATTCCATTATACCTTTGTATACATTCTAATGACTACATAGATTTTGTAACAGCATTCTCAGACTCGTGAGATGGAGGTTAAATACACAAATTTTCTTCAGCCAATCATGCTCTTAGAACATGGAGATGAAAAAGACCTATTAGTTCACCTACTCCATTTTTCTGGCCACTGTAAAATTGTTCCCTAAAGTGTATTTTGCAATACTTTGCTGAGACTACTTTTATTTTACCGAAGAGCTGGCCACTGCTACTCACGGGACATTTTACCACAGCTTAATGAACTTTACATTTCGGAAGTATTTTTCCAGACAATCAGTCTTGTAAATTTTCTTGCCTTTTTGTAAAATGTCTCTGTAGAGCATACCCCCATAACTTATTGAAAATGTTGCTTGAATTATATTATTATGTAATGTGAAAAGCATTCCAAACTTGATAAACAGTATCTTTCCTCCTGCCACAAACTTGCCACAAACTACATTTTTCTTTTCAATGACTGACCTATATAAAAGATAAGGATCTTCTCTTACCAGCAACTTTTTCAGCAATTCTTTTGGCTGAACAGGGACTGCATAAGTTTTTTATATATATCTGATGGCCAGAAACTCAAAAAAAACTGTCAGCCACCTAAAGTAGCAGTTAGGGAGAATGCACTCAGGAAAATCCTAAATGGAAATCCTGAAAAGTTCTGGCTCAGCTGCTGTGCAAATCTGAAGCCACAATCTTTGCAGCAATATTTCTTCAAGCCTAAAATGTCTCTCCCTGCCCTAGAAAATCCTAAGCTAAAATGTCTTTCCCTGCCCTAGAAAATCTTAAGCTAGGTGTGAAAATATAGTTTGAGGTCTGAATTTTCTCAAAATTGAAGGGTCTTTGGATCTAGGATTTTAGTTTGCATTTATCTGTAAAGCTAGAATAAAGTTTTATACTTTGTCTATGTTTTCAGCAAGGAAGTCAATCCCTGTATTTATTAAACTCTCACCTACAGTTGCTTTGTCACTTCTAACCTAGCATGCTAAAAGTGGTAGGGAAGCACAGAAGTAAATGGGAATAACCTCTTCCTCTTTGGAAAAATTAATTGTGGGATATTGTCCAGCAGAACATGTCTTAAGCCAACATTACTGGAAAAATAATACAAAAATATTTCTGAATTCATATATATATACATACATGCATATTTACATGTACATATACACATATGTATATATATATTATATATATATGTGAAAAACCAAACCAAACAAAAATAACACTGATGGCAGAGAAAGTGAAATAAGACAAACCCCGAAGAACCAGATGTCTGAGTCTTATGGTACCCTAGAGCCCTCAAAACTGCAGGTGCTGCTGCCCACCCTGATTAAAGGTTTTGCTTACTCCCAGATTGAGCACCACATTTTTCCTCAAGCTTTTACTCTCATTTTATGTTCTTAGAAAACCATGTCCTGTCAGACTAGAATTGCAAGATTATATTCAGGTAGGCTAAAATTCAGATACTGTAAGAACCCAGGCCTTATGGAGCAATTCCTCTTTGCAAGTTCTATGGCCCTTGTTACTTTTAATTTATTCAATTTTCTCCCTGTGTCACTGTGATAATACTCCCTTGGTATTTTTTCATCATTTTTCCAAGTTAGGAAAAAATTTCAGTCCATGCTGACCTGTCTGTAATTGATGGTTTAGTAGCACCATGTGCAAAGTGGCTCCTGAGCAGTTTTAAATCATTGCAGTAATTTATCTGGGGTACAGAGGTAAGTTTAACTCATCTGTGCTTTCAGGAAGAGGTGTTTTACCTCTGAAAGATTTACTTCCAATCAGTGCTTTTATACAACAGCATCATTTTTACATTGAGTCTTTAAAAACAGATATCATAAGGTAAACAATGAAATCATATTTCTCTGGTGCATTAAGTGCACACAGGACGTTGTATTCATGACTGTTTTTAGCTGGCTTTAATTTTTTTTCATGAAAAGCAGGATTTAAGCATGGGATTTTCACATGGGGCCACACCAGAGTTGTATGGAAGAGCCATGGAAGACCTGATGGCAACTGAATAAATGCATGCTGCAGAAATCACGGCTGTGGATATGTCTTGAAGCTGGAGTCTGTTGGGCTGCAGAATACAGAACTCTGTGCTGGGCTATCCTTTTCCATGACTCAGCCTGAGGTAGGCAGTGGGAGAGCCAGAGACACGGATTTGTACATTAGCGTCTCCAGAAGCTGATCTCAAAGCATCAGTATCAAAGGCAGTACCATTGTTTTCAGGCTGTATTAGCAGATACATCTTTCCACCTGAATTGTGCTGGAGGGAAGTTCAGCATCCCCTGCCCAGATGATTTTTGTGCAGACAGAGAAGAGCAGTCGCTGAGGGTTTGGCCCACAGTGTGCAGTGAAAAGCACATTAATGCTTAAGATTTTTTTTCTCTAGCTTGCTGTCTGTCTGAGCCAATCTACTGTGTCCTTAAGAACCGTTAACCTCTGACAGAAAAGAGAAGGTTGCACAGTGAGCCTTCCTTTTTTATTTTTATTAGAGTTACCCATAGATTGAAAAAAGAGATGTCAGTATGTGGTATTGAGTATTGCATGCCTGGAAGCTTATCTGCACTTTTAGCTGAATCTAATAGCTCTGATAAAAGATGTAACCACTCTCCCCAGACCTTGCACTGTTTACATCCTTAGACCTTCACGGCTATAGCACTGCTGCTACAGCAACAACGTTATTGTCATTGTCAGGTCACAGCTGAAGTAGCTGGAAAATAAGTTCAACATGGATCTCACAAGCACCATGAAGACTGTCACTGCTCCTAATCATGTTACATGCAAAACAACTGGAAAGGACAAGAAATTGCCCTAATCTCATGGCTCATGTGCCACCTTTGATTCCTGGAGGCACCATTAAAAACAGATCAGATGGATAGGTAGATGAACAAAAAATTTACAATGATAAATGCATGGCTCTTTCTGCACATCCTGACAGTGAGAGATATCTAATGGAAAATGCCCACATCCCTTGGTGCCCTGTGTGCATGGTTTTCTGGGGGAGCAGGGATAATGGCATGGAGAAGGGTTGGTGGCTCCTGCTCAGCTCTGGTCCCCCCAGTACTGCCCACCCTGTGCAGGATTTCCTGCAGGCTTGCTTGATCTGCCTCCTCCATCTGTGGATAGGAAATGCTGGGTGAAGAGGTTAAGTCAGGACATGAGTTGCAGCCCATTTTCATACTACCCACATCTCCTTCTGCAGGTCACCCTGTGACATGGGTGCTGAAATACTTGTTGTTGTCAGCAAATGCTTACTTTGATGGTGCCCCTGTCACTACAAAGCATTGCTTAATTCATCCTTTCAGAAGGGAAAAGTATTTAGAGCAAAATTTAAATTCAATAAAAAGCCTGCACAGATGGAAACGGCCCGATTTTTCAGCTGTCCTCAGCTCAGCTTATCTTTGCCGCAGGGGCTGTCAGCAGCTCCCAGAAATGCTGCAACTCAAGGGGAAGTCCAAGGGAAGCTGACTTACACAGAAGACAATGCAAAGGATTTTCTTGTAAAATAAAATATGTCCTTTCTAATGAGCACTCACAGGTTCAGGGTGAGGACGGACATGAAGGGCCAGCTCGCAGATCAGCATGCAGGCTCTGCACGAGGGTGGAGAACTGCAAGGGCTGTGCCACCCCTGTCTCAGCTCAGGAAACATTTGGCCAATTAAACATTAGAACAATGACTTTGATGTGAGTTTATTGCAATTCTCATGCATCCATATATCCCACTGCCATTTGAGCAATGAAATGTTGCCTCTTTGTGTCGCTTTCCAGGTTTTTTGCAAAGAAAATAGAAGTGTCTGCTGTGACACAGCAGTTCAGCAGCAGGCACAGGGAATGTGACTCATGCCTCAATTTTGCCTGAAATGTTCTCCCATAGCAGATATTTTGATAGGTAAATCCCTTCCACTATTTATAAATATATGTGAACAGAGATGCTCAGAGGATTGTTTTGGCGCTTGCACCAGCCCCTGATTTTTCTTCCTTAAGAGTCAGTAGCATTTTGGGAAGACATTGCAGCTGAGCACACGAATTTCTACTCAGTCAGTAATATGTGAATTCATGGACAAGTACATTAAGTTACTTATTTTCCATTTTTACCCTCAGTAGTCATCTTGGTGGAACATTATGTCCCATTTTTGATGCTGCCTCTGGTGAACCTCTAACTTCAGCAGATTGCCGATAGAAATCACTCTATGAGAATTCCAGTTTGCCCAAAAATATCCTGTACCTTCAAACACTACACATCCAGGAAGAGTGAGGGTTTCTCTTCCACTTTCAAAGAGAGATCATGAATTTGAACATGTCTTGGAGCATGGATATCCACACTTGCCCCATCCTCTTTTTGCAACACAGTTTCCACAGATTTTTTACTAATAATGAGGCACAGATGCCCATCTCTGTAGTCTTCTGGAGCTACAACAGCCACATTTAGATTTACCGTTTAAGAAATTCTGACTTTCACAACTACTTTCAATGTGCTTGAGGTAGGAAAGTAAAACAAAACCAAACACAAGCAGAGAGGCTACCCTAAAATCCAATATTGCCCACTAACTAACCAGAAGTCTATATCCACCCTTTCTTAACGTTCTTTGTGTACTGCAATGAAGTCTCCAGAGGCAAAATGTAACATGAATGCAACATGGTTATTGAAAAATATTATCTGTATTTCTTCCTTATTAAACATTCATAAAACCCTCATTTTTGGGAAACATCTGTCTACCTGAACCTCAGGTCATAATAAAACTGGTTTTCTACTCTTCATTAAGGCAGAAGATCCACTGAACAACCAGACTGACTCATTGATACAGGTCTGCATCAGGTCATTATGACTTTAGGTCATGTAGGCCCTCTGTTATTGTCTGTGAAAACAGAATGAAAAAGAGTTCACTTAACTAAACTAGAACTGCTTCTGTAAACCACTGCTTTCCTCACTTAGATTAAAGCCACTTGCATTTTTAAATGCAAGATCAAAAATTAATCCAGATTCCAACAAGTGCCCAAATGTCTGTCGTTCATGCATAAAATATTTGGAATTAGCCAATCTGGATGCTTCTAAGGAAAAAGTGTGGATCTAAAATTCATGCACTGTTAGAGCAGCACGTCTTTGTGACTGAAAACAGGTTTGTAATGGAAACTGCAACTTTTAACTCTGCCAGTGTGAGCATGCTGTTCCAATATGCATAGTAAAGTGCTATAAAATAACAAGACTGCAAACTTTACTGCAGCAACTGTGCATTAAAAGGCAATAAAGCACACATCATTTATAGCAGATTCAGTCAGTTAGAAATTTCAACACTTTCTGCTATTTTATAGTACCTATAATGAACAGAGCTGTGATTTGCATTCAGATGGTGCATGTGAGAAACAGTTCAGGAAACCATGTGGTGCCTTGATGAACACAAAACACGGTTTTCTGTCAACTGGTGTGTAGAAATAGTGCACAGGGATGAAAGGTAGCTCCTCCAAGACTTCCAGTAATGGACAATTCCTCTTCTGTTAGCAGAATGCACTGCATGCCCTCACATTCACGACAGCTGCTGCAGGAGCAGCTCATCCTTCTTGAAATGAAAGTCAGTGCAGGGGAATACAGACCTGCAGAACTACTAATGAAAGGTAGGGCTGTGTCTAGCTATAAGAGAAGGTTTTTAACGAGGTCTAAGCATACTACACTGGCTCTTCAAGATTGTGAATCTCCTTTTCCTTTCCCTGTTTACAAACTTAGAACTACATTTGCTTCAGCTAGACATTAGTGTTAATACCCGAATTTAGGTCACTGAAAGTATTTGGGTGGTTAATGCCTTGTGAATGAAGACATCCCGCTCAAGTTCTGCTTGTGGATGAGATTGTCCTCCAGATCTGAGTCCAACACAGGACCTGCGCTGACTCACTGCCAATTCTAGATGAAATAAGGGGTTTTTTTGGAATACATCTGTACCGCAAAACTCAGAAACGTTTTTTAATTCCCAGAACCAGTTGCATAATCCAGCTCTTTCCTAACCTCACCATATGTGGAGACTTGAGCACAAACCAGCTCCTGCTGATTCTCTCCTACTCCCCAGGACACATATGCTATTCTCCACAAGAGGAGTCTGCCAGGAGGCACTGGGCACCCTGATCAGCTGTTGTCTACATAATTAGCAGGAAAGTAGCAAACTGGAGTCATCCAAGAAATGATCTACACTTCCTTTTGTAAGATAAAGTTCTGCAGTCCATTCAACTGAACTTCAGTCTATAGACTTAAGTCTATTTTCCTACAGCTTGGGCATTGAGAACACAGTTTACTTGCACTAGATCTGCTGAGGTGGAGTTAATTATGTTTATAATGGCCCATATGGTTCTGTGGTTTGGATCCGTAACTAGAGCAGTGTTGATTATAGACCAGTGTTTTGGCTGCTGCTGATCAGTGCTTAGTCAGCAGTAAGGCCTTCTCTGTCTGTCATTTTGTCCCCACAGGCAATAAGATTGGCAGTGGCCAAGAATTTGAGAGGGGACAAAGCTGGAACAGCTGACCCAAATTGTCCAAAGGGATATTCCATACCAGATTATGTCATGGTCAGCAATGAATAAAAAAACATGCATAGAGATTGTCTTCCACTGTAGCTGTTGCTCAGAGTCTGGCTGAGCATTGGTCTTCTTGTGGGAGGTGGTGAATGATTGTGTGTGCATTAGTTATTGTGTGTTGCTTTGGTTTTCTCTTTCCTTCACTTTTAAACTGTCTTTATCTTGACCTACAAGTTTTCTCACTTTTGTTCTTCCTACTCTCTCCCCCATTCCATGGAGGCGGCATGGGGGGTGGGCAGTCAGCAAGCAGCAGAGTAGGGGCTTAGCTGGTGGCCAAGATAAACGCACCATGATACAGTGTCCTGCATGCTGGTAAAACTGGGTCTGTACTGATAGGCTGTGTTAGAGCAATAGCTGATCACTGATGACAGATTTGCTGGAATGTATTGATCTCACAGCGGCTCGTTTCAAAGACTTTACAGTGTCACAAACCCATTCTGCTTGAACTTATATTAGCACAAATAGTCAACAAACATCAAGAGCAGACAAAAGATGAATCCAGTATGAAAACTATTATTAACTTTTAATTGTTAACTACTATGTTATACCATCCTTGATTTCACACGTATTCTGGAGTGGTTTTTTGTTGAATAATATTAGATGGTGTGAAACTGCTATGATAAACCAACAGGATTGCACATCGAAGGCCAACAATTACCTGGATACTGATATATCAGTTCTACACTTAATCTGTACAGATGGCCTCTAGCACAGATCAAAGGTGAATTGCATTTCCAAATTACATATATGAAAGGAAGGCATGCTTTTGTATAACTAAATGTCTGCCCATTTCCAGTACTATAAGAAATCTTAGCATGGGACTTTAAGCAACTGGATCTAGTGGAATGTGTCCCTGCCCAGGGCAGGGGGGTTGCAACTAGATGATCTTTAAGGTCCCTTCCGACCCAAACTGTTCTATGATTCTATGATATTCCCTAAACAGCGTAGAACCAATGACAATCATAAACACATTCGTAATACTTCCTTCTCAGTACTCAAATAGTTTAACATAAACCTGGAAGCTGTTATTGAAGATAATGAAGGCTTCAGGGATGCGGAAATGTAACATTATAATATAAATCGAAATTTCCTCACTGGAGTGGTGTTTTTATAGGAAATGGAAAAATATGGTGGGAGAAAGGGAACAGTTTTGAAACAGTGCAATAAAGCAACTTGCCTAAATTTGCCAGGATTCTGGCCAACACAGAACCACTGCTTTTGCCACTGCCAAATCTAAGAGACAGTCAGAGGTTTTGGACTCTGACACATCACTCACCAATACCTGTTAAAGTCTGAACAAGTTACCACCTGTCACGTGCACACACTCTCAGTAGCGAGGTAGAATGAACTTTCTCAATTTCTATAGAAAAGAAAATATATGAATAGTGTCTGAAATGTATGTAAAGAATTATTTCAGTGATTCTTACTTCAGTATTGGAATGTAATCATCTCACCAACTCTTCTGCATCTAGATACTTGCAAGTGAGCTTCCTAAAAAAAAGAAAAATAAAAAGAGATTAAGGTCTTTTGGAAAGTTGGGTCAGCTGAAACCTGTGCACATTCAGAAGAAATTGATGACAATAGCCAGAATTCTAGTAGACTAAGGTTATAAGAGAAATGCATCCACAGTCTCTCCACTGTTTTTACTAAAACATATAACCACACTTTTCAAGTTAAAATTTTCACATGGTTAAGATAAAGTTTTGACAAGGCATGGACTGGTGGAGAAAATACTGATGAAATTTTCTTTCATGTTGACATATGAATGCATTTAGTTTACTGCTTCATTCCTCTCCACAGCTGTAACAAACTAGGTTCTTTTAAACTCTTCCTAATAAAAACAGCAAAATGTACTGAATTAAAGGGGTGAAACAATTGCAAACAATGAATATTAGGCTGTTATTTTTTCCCTTTTAGAACTTCCTAAAGGATAGTCCAGATGACCATTTTCAGTCCTTTCAACAACCACTCCTCTTATTGCTAGAATTAGTAATTTCTCCAATGATTTCATGGTGTTTTTTTCTGTGGGACGGGGTCACTTAGATATCACACATCATTGCCTGCCTGCAATTTATCATCATTTACAATAATTTCAATGTTTTAAATAAACATTACCAACGGTTCAGTTTCTTGTGCTTGCAATTACATGTAACTAAGACCTGGCCATCAGTGTGTTTAGATGCCAGCATTGCCATCTTACAATACGTGTGAGGGTACTCAGGGCTAATTCCTGTGGGTCAGACTGCCCCACATCGTTCAACCTGAGGCAGTGTGATACTGATCATGGTCTTCCCTGGCCAGCCATGGAGAGTAGGTTACATGCAAGAAGTGCTGGCGAAGCTATTGCAGTGGGGTAAAAAAATCACAATATCCAACAACTGTATTTTATTGCAGTCATTTGGCTGGAAGGATATATTGTGGGCTGCTTCAAAAGCAAGAGTGGCCAGCAGGTCAAAGGAGGTGATGATCCCCCTCTACACAGGTGGTGAGACACCACCTGCAGTGCTGCATTCATCTTTGGTTCCCCTCAACATAAGTAGGGTGTGTATCTGTTGGAGTGAGTCCAGAGGCGATCACAAAAATGATCAGAGGGCTGAAGCATCTTCCCCATGAAGACAGGCTGAGAGAGCTGGAGCTGTTATGCCTGGAGAAGAGAAGGTTTTGGGGAGAGACATTGTAGTGGCCTTTCAGTATCTAATGGGATCTTACAAGAGAGCTGGAGAGGGACTTTTTACAAAGGCCTGCAGTGACAGGACAGAGGATAATGTCTTTAAACTGAAAGACGTCAGATTTAGATAACAGGAAAAAATTCTTTACAGGTAGTGATGTGGCACTGGAACAGGTTGGCCAAGTTGTGGATGCCCCATCCCTGGAAGTGTTCAAGGCCAGGCTGAATGGAGCTCTGATCAATGTGGTCTAGTGAAAAGTGTCCCTGCCCATGGCAGGGGATTGGAACTAGATGACCTTTAAGGTCCCTTCCAACCCAAACCATCCTATGATTCTATGACAATTTGACTCACTGTCAGGTGACTTCTTAGCCAGTCGTGCACAGTAAGCAACTATTTGCTCTTTGCAATCAGTCTTCTCTTAGCTTTGTGAGCAGTCTGGAAGCACTTCTAAGGAGCAATCCACAATGTTTGCGGTTTCCTGAACTCACTAGAAGACCAACTGAATTTCCAAGCTAGAAAAGGAAAAATATCTTTTCAGTATAATGCCAGAGAGAACTGTTGCACCTTGAAGATGTACAGAAAAGGTGAACACTGCCTTGCTTGCTGGGATCAGAGATATACAGTTTACAGGATAAGACATAAGTACTACTTAAACATATTGGTTTTAAGCTCATCTTAATTCACCTTGATGAAATGCACAGCTAATGATACAGATGTAGGAAGTACTGGTTAAAAGCATAGACACTTATAAAAGATGGTAAGGTGAAGGTGACTTGAAAAGACGATATTGTCTACTTATGGACTGCCATATATGTTATGAACTTCTGGTTTTAGGTCCTTCAGAAACCTCTTAGTGTTTGTACTCAAGTTAAGAAGTTCACAGGCTGTGACTAACCCAGCTTTAGCACCAGCTGTAAGAATGACTCATTGTACATTTTCCCTTTTGGAGAAAATAAAAGTCGCAAGCTAAAAATTGCAGTTTCATTTTGATATTACCTTTTTTCTCTTTTTTCTCTCATTGCTGAAAGAGACAAAGCATTCTCTATAAACACACTTCTAAGAAACTGTATGTAAGATTAAAAATTTCAAGATTCTTCCTAAATCACTTATGTTCTCCAGGCACATATCATTTAACTTCACTACAGCATTCTCAGCTCATGCCATTAAACATTATCTCAAGGTTTTCACTATAATAGGATTTGGCAAGTTGATGTTCAGCATAATAAGTCCCAGTCTGGACTGAACATCAATATTCAATACTTTGGGGAAACTTATGAAGCACATCAGCCTTTAAGGGGCACTTCTAAAGAAAACAGCATGAGCATTTTATGTGCACATTTTCACCCCCTATGGATCCAAAACTTCATGCAGAGGGAGAAAAACAACTATGGTCTTCATATGCAGGTCTGCCTTGGTAAAAGTTGAATCTTGTTCTAATTAATAACCAATTACCCTAATTAGTTTCTTTTGTGTTGGGTTTCTAGGGTTGTTAAAATAAGGTCAGGTTATATTCTATGCTGGAGATCTTCAACCAAAGTTTTTCTCCAGAAAAAGGAACACAGGTATTGAGCAAACTGCACACCTTTTCACATTTCATAAGAAATAGCTACTCTTGCCTCCATGTGTAATGTTCAGCCCATTATTACTATGCAATAAAACTAATATATTAATGGAATCTGGAAATAGTCTTGAAGCCTCATGTATTTTTCAACATATTGAAATGTGTCTCAGCATATTTTACTAGCATATGGCATTGTCATTTTCCATCAGGTGAGGAGGAAGAAGCAAGGGAGAGAGAAATACTTTCTTCTTACAGGCACTGAAGTTACAAGAGATAGAATTAGAATGAGAGACACTAATTGCATTGAGAAAAGGCCCCTTTATCAATGCTTGATTTGCTGCAGAATCACAAAAAATTCCCTGCCTCCCCAAAATCCCGATATCCATCTTAAAATGCAGTTTAAAATTTAGTCATGTCCTAGATGTGATCAGAGCTTCATCTTCAGTGTAAGTGAGAATTGAACCTAGGTACTCAGTATAACCCTTTCCTACATGCTACTAAATGCCTTGTGTTGTTTGGGGGTTTTTTGTTGTTTTATTTTTTTTTTCCTCAGACATAGAAGCATGAGATATTAGGTCATGTTTAATATTTATAGGTAATTATAAGAAGCTGTTTTCTGTCACCAGGGAAGATTGACTCAGGTCAATTGAACTAAACCATCATTTTAATCAGTTTGCTTCTTCAGCATAGCCTCTAAAAATAATTCTTTGTAGTCTAGTGCAAATTTATATGACATAATTGATATTTTTTGCTGAGTAAAATGGTATATTCTCTTCATATATGTTTATATTAGAGACTGTATATGTTGGCATACATGGTTAGAAGCTTTATCTTTCTATCAATATTTTAGAGATTGAAGAATGGCACATTCCTTGTTCACAACTCATTGTGAGAGTTGTTTCAGACTGCATTAGTCAGAGAGCTGAATCTGAACTGAAAACAAGACAGAATTGTTGCATTTCTTAAAATTAATGTACTTTTCTTCCTGGAATATCCGTCACATGTGAAAATGGGTTTAAACTATCACAAGTATCTGTTCTTGAATAACAGCAGAATTAACAGAATTTAATAAATTTTGTCCAAAGCTGTCCTTGACCAAAATTTCAAGATAGTTAGGTGTTTAGATATGCATATATACAATTATGTAGTTATACTGAGCAGAAACTTGGTTGTCTAAACAGCTTTGACAATATAAAGCCCTATGACCTTTAAATCTTTATAATGAGAACTTCACAACCTTTTTAACTTCTTGTTTCCTTCACAAGGTGGAAAAAAAATAGTAAACTTTCATTTGCCACTTTGTCTTTTTACTTCAAACCATCAGTTCCAAATTAATCAGATACTTTCATTACAGCAAACAGACTGGAAGAATATGTAAATAAACAAAGATCTCTTCATAGTGCAAGCATCACACTGATCTTTGGGAAAACAATAATACTAACAGCATGATGCTAAAAATTTGTAAAAGGGTCAATAGATCTTTAGAAGACTAAAGTGTTTCTCAGTTCTTTACAAAAAAAGAAGCAGGAACACTCTTGAATTGAGTGAGATTTTTATGACACTACATTAAAAAAGAGCAAATGTGATTGTATTATACTACAATATTCAGCTTTGTGTAAGCCTTAATATACTTTAGCTGCAAGTGTCATTTTGGAGAGCTGTAGTCCTGCTAACTGTATTAAATGAGAAAATGGTTTTGCTTTCCTATTAAATGATGACACATATGAAAACCTCAGGGGAAAAATTTTTATATTTTCCTAGAAATTTGACCTTCCCTTACAAGAATAGCATTAAAAATCACAGATTTTCCTCAAATTCCTGAATTTTAAAACATATTTTTTCAGAGTAACTACAAGCTGGAGTGATAACCTGATTTCAAAATATAGCTCAGCCTAACTATTGCTTATTGTACTGTTGGGCAAGTAGGAGCAAGAGGGGAAAAGAAAACAGACAAATCAACCAAACATCTGCTATGTGATTTAACACTTGAGCAATGTGAAGTGTTTAACTCATCTGTTAGCAGGAAGGGTCTAACACAGAATTCCCCTGAACTGACAGGAGGCTCCAGCTGGAACTGAGAAAAATAGTGCCATTCTTCTGTGTTTCATTCCTAGGGCTCTTGAAGAGCCCTGTGTAGGACTGACACTCTTTGGTTATGTTAGCTGGATTCACTATGCACCTAAAGGATAAAGCTAATATACTGCAGCTTATGTTAAATAAGGCCATTCATTGTTTTTACCATATAAATGAAGGATTTAGCACTTCCTCTGAAGCATAAGGCAAGTTGAAGCACCTAAACATAATGCAAAATCGAATTTCTAAGGCAGTTTTTTGTTTGTTTTTTTCTTGAAGGCAACCAGGGTAGCACATTGAGATGAAAATAGGCGCAGAAAAAAAAATAGCAAAAAATCACTGTCATTTCATTTTTTAAAAAGTTAGTTTTTATTAATAGAATTCAGGAGACCATTTCTGCCATAGTGCTATCATTCAATTATTATGATGCCAATACATTTACATTTCATTTTGCACAGTTTCCTTTTTCATTTAGCATCACAGATCCTCGATGTCTTCAATTTTTTATATCATTACGTAAGACTTTCTATTCCTATTCTCCTCATCTAAAAAGCATTTGTTATTTTGCTTGGTTGATGATTAGGCTGCTGCTGCTTTGATGTAAGAAGAAGACATCCCTGTGCATTTCTGTATCAGATGACAAACCTCTATGCACCTTTATTCTTGTGGAAAAGACAGTAAGATGTGTGACAGTTCATGCAGAAGAACTCAAGTACCAGCACCCACTCCCCTCATAGGAGAGTCTTTCCTACTATTCCTATTATTCTCCATTATGCCAAAATCGGATCTGTCTCTCTTCCTCCCTCTCTCTCTCCTCTCTTTCTTTCATTCTTTTATTATTCTTACTGTTAGGAAATAGGAGCAAAACATATATCAATTTCTATGCTGAGCACGTAGTTTGCTAATAAAACTGAACTTTTTTGGATCTGGCTTTTGCCTTTCTTTTTTGACCGTGGGCATTAATAAGTCTTGAGTGCTCCCTTCCACTTAGGAGTGGGACATGACAGTAATGACTTTAAACTAAAGGAGGGTAGATTTGGACTAGATATAAGGAAGAAATTTTTTTGCAATAAGGGTGGTAAAACGCTGGAACAGGTTGTCCATAGAGGTTGTGGGTGCCCCATCTCTGGAAATATTCAAGTTCGGGTTGGACAGGGTTCTGAGCAACCTGACCTAGTTGGAGATGTCTCTGCCCAAGGCAGGGAAGTTGGAACTATGTGACCTTTAAAGGTCCCTTCCAACTCAAACCATTCTATGATTCTACATTTCTATGATTATATCTATTGTGTATGCATAAGGTGACAGAGCACCATTGAGAGATGTACTCAAGTGCTCCATGCTGGGTGATTATTGAGTAAGGTGTAGTGGAGCTCTTTATTTAGCTAGCTAAAAGTGATAAAAACTTATTCACTAGTGCTGCTGTGAGGGATTTTAGCATTAAGAAGAAAATCAAGACTGTTCATTTACTATGGACTGGTCTATACCAGGACATTCTCCTCAGCCGAAGACTACGGCCCATTTAAAACGCACTCCAGTTTTTCAGGTTCATCTCATGCAACCTGTTTTTTATATGTGAACTGATATGTCCTTAGAAATAAAACCACATGTAATGGACAGGTCAAAATCAAAGGTCAGCATAGATAGGGCAGGTAGTGTAATTATGGAGGTAATTTAATTCTGAAAATTGAGAGATACACATGCTACTGCTCAAATCCATAAAGTGCTATATCTGTGTACATAGGTGGAGAAAGCAAAAAAATTTTATCTTTATAATTTTCCAGTCATTATTTTGTAGCAAGCCATTAGAGTCCTAAGCAGAACAGTAACATGTGCAAGCCAAGTGTATACCGCAGTGCAGGTCATCATATAGAAGACATGCTAATTGTTCACTCAAATTCATCCCACCAACATAAGATATATATTGATGTAAGAACTTTAGAACATTATCAGAGACAAATCATTTTACCTGTGCTTGGTACAAGCTCATCCATGAATGATTTTATTGTACCATAAATCTCCACTTTTGAAAACTTCCAAGAATCTGCTCTAAGTCATTAAATGCAACAGATGTATTTTTTAAAAAATGATGACATCAAGTAACACAGTGAATCTCCTTTTCAAGCATGCCCCCTCCCCATCAAAGAAGTCAAGCAATTGTTCCTAAAGTGATCAACAAGCCAGTCTCAGAACAGGGCTTTTACAAGAGTCACATTTATCAGGACCGGCAACTTTGCTCAAAAAAGTTTCTCATGTTGTGTAAAATGGTTGTAGCTGGATACTTGATGGTCTCTTAAAACAATTCATAAAAGCTTAAGGACAATTACACTCTGAAGGAGTGTTCCCAAAGGTCTCATAGAAACAAGAAAACTGGAACAGTACAGATCCACTAAAATGTAATTTCCCCATACCCTTTCAAGGAATAGAGTTACCTTTACATACAGAACCTTCCTAAAGGGCTCCTGAGACCTCAGAAGAATGCTGTCTACTGACATTTTTATAAGTGTACATTTGAAAACAAATCCACCTGCAAACAGACCATTCCAGAACCTTGAAGCTTCCAGGTGGACTCCGGATGTTGAATTATTTACTCAGGGTAGCTCAATGAGCACTTCATTCATAACTGTATGTCCTGGGCTAGGTGGCCCTGTGTGGGGGACTCATTTTGGCCTCAATAGCATCAGACTGGCAAGGCTTCCTCATGTTAAGGCATACTGTTTCAGATATCCAAGGACTTACAGAGCTTTTACTGTTTTATGGTTTCCATGCTCATGGATATGAATACTGAGTACTTTGCAATCCCAGTTCAGTATCTCAAAAATCCAAATTCTACTGACTAGAGAGTCAAAGACTGCTGTTAGTACAAAAAGCATAATATGCATATGAAACATGCTAAAGATAATGTGGAAATGCTAATACACTTAGAGTTTTTGTAAGTCTGTCTAAGTTTATCTAAACCATGAAAATTATGTCCTAGCATGTCCTCAAAAGAGAAGAAAAGGATGCCAAAAGAAGCAGAATCAAAGGAAATGTTCATACGTGGCAAATGGTGCTCACACATCTAGAACAAATCACAAAATTATATTAAATTGTCTAGACAACCACTGAAATTAAAATTTAGGTTAAAGGTTAAATTTAGTTTGTCAAGAGATAGACAATTAATGCATTCACTTATTACGCTTGTAATAATGAAGTTTTCTGTCAGCAATTAGACCATAAAAATTCCAATCAGCAGTTGTAATGAGATACTCTCTTCTGGCTTAACAGCTGAGGCTTGGACAAGATTAAGCAGACCACCCATAAGTGTTTCTTAATATCTAAACCCTATAGGAATAAATTTATTAAAGCACTGCATATTTACACAGTTTCAAGGTTTATAGGCTATGAACTACAAACTATTGTATACTTCTTTGACTAATTTAATGTTTCCATAAGTAGTTCTTCAGAAAAATCCTTGACTTTCAGAACACCCTCACATGAACTTCCTAACCAAAAGTTGTGCACTGTAGCTGAGAAAAAATAAGTTTGCCATTACTGGTAAGAGGCCACAGAGTTCGTATTAACCCAGCAATACAAGTTCTCTGGACTTGTCTGCAAATCTGTTGTCCTGAGCTGATTTTAGCATGTCGCAGCTGTGACAGCAGTTTTCTAGAGGTCACATAGCTATGTCCTAAATTGCTTTAACTTTAGTTTAGCTGTGTGCAGTGGTGCAGTGCAATAAATGCCTACTGCTAACTAAGAGATAGAGATAATAAGTAGTTATTCTGTGTGGAGTGAGATGCCTAGAATAGGATCCTAGAATAAAAGTGCAGCGTAGTATAGTGTCAGACATAACCAAAACCCCAGGACTTCAAACACAAATGGTAGTGGCCAATTACTTGGCACTGTAGGAGTGCACCCGTGTGTGTCTGGTAAAATGTTTTTAAAGGGTAATAACACAGAACAGAAAAGAAAGAAAAATATGGAATTGGGAATTACTAGAGTTAAAGGAAACAACATTTTAGTTTGGATAGCATATAAAGATAATTCAAGCAGATCCCAGGCTGAGGAATGCCAGTGTCACACTCCTCCCTGCAAACAATTTGGAACACTGACCACTTCTTGAAAACCTCCACTATTCTCTTGAGAGGGCTCTGGCAAGATGAGGGAAGAGGATGGGTGAGCAGAACAGCAGGGAAAAGTGGTAGGTACCAGAAAGTTTGCATACATCAGCCCTAAACATGTTGTTAACAGTGTTAACAATATTGTAAATGGTCCAAGAAAAGTTTCAGTTAGGCATAAGAGATTTTAATTAAACTAATGATGGATTCTTGGTTCCCCCTAGGAAGCTTAGTTCTCATCAAGATTTTTCATGTAACAGCATTCATTTGGGACAATTTCTTTTTCATCTGTAATTCATATTTCATCCTCTTCTTCTCTTTTCTATCCTTTTCTTTTGAAATGCATGAAACTGAAGCAGGAAGAAAATAAGACACTTTGCAGAATATTTCCTTAATTCTTGTAGATATTTTGCAATGTTTGCAAGTTATACAATATTGAAAAGTGCTGTGAATACAGTTTCTAATATTTATTTTAAAAAAATAACATCCCTGAATTCCCCAACAAGTGGAAACCTTTGATTTCTTGAAGTACTTTTGAGGAAAATAAGTGTACTGACTTGACTGTTCCCCAAGAAGTTACACAGTGAGTTGTATGACAAAAAGAAGTTACAAACAGTGTAATTTGATCAGCTCATCATTTTATAACAGCTAGTATGACATGGCTCTGTTTACCAACAAACAAGTACTTTACTTTCACGAGGAAGGACATTAACTCACTCAAATGCCTGACATTTTGTTCCATCAAAGTCTATGAAATCAGAAGAAGGAATTTGGTAAAATATATCCACTCATCCTATGGGAGAGTACACTGCCATGGAAGCTGTCTCACCATGCTAAGAGAACACAACAGCTCTCTGCTGGTGGACAGCCAAGAGCAGAGGGACTTCTGTGGCTACACGCCAACCCAGCCTCTCCCACACTGTGCTCTGGCTGTTAATATCAGACAGAAAGTCAAGGCCAGGGCAACCCTCTGTCCCTCTGTCAGAAAGCACTCACGTCACTGTGGCTGCTGGTAATAGTGAGGGAGGAGGGAGTGAAGTCAGGCTGTACAGAGCTGTGTTAAGGGCCAGCCTTGGGACCAGATAAACCAGAAACCAGACATCAAAAAGGGAGCTTGAAGGTGGCTCTGCACTCCTCCACAAAGCCTTACCATTGTCCCCAGAGGCACAGTCCAGAACTGAATCCAAAGTCTCACAGTGCAGTGTGTTTCCTTGCTCAGGATATCAACTCTTTTCGGCTTGCGTAGTGCCTTTTTTTCCCAAAACTACAAACACAGATTTCCTTAGGAGTCATGCTCAGTAGACATTCTTGTTTGTATTAGACAGCACATGCACCGGGACAGGAAACTGCAGCATTTCCAATGCATTGATAACAAAAAATAATAAAAAGACATATTCTGCGCAATGAGGTGTAATTTTGTACGTCAATGAGTGATTGTTAATAGATAAAAGCTTCATTTGACTCAAAGATTTTCACCATTCTTTGTACTCATGGAAAATAAACGTCATTTCCCTTATTTAAAATGGATCTGAAACCCCAAGGGGAGTGCTTCAAATGCTAAACATAGGTCTGATCATCATCTGAGTTGCACTAATGCACTGTGGCTTCCAAACACTGTCTGTATGCCCTACATTATTGCCACAGAATACCTACCAGGCCTGTGAAGAGGCATCAGAAACCCAGGAGTATCTCAAACGGAATGAGATGGTTTTCCATGCTTGGGAATGGCATTCTGTTCCGTTGTCTGCTAACACCACCCTCATAGCAATGAGAGGTCTCTGCACAGGGAGAAAACAGCAGGCAAACATCTCTCCTCTGTACAGTAATTTTCAGGTGTATAAAATCTCTCTGAAGCAGAAGATATCACTGCAGTTTATAAAGAGAATTACAATGTTGTGTTCATCTTGTTCGCTACGCTCCATGATGTCTCCATGAAAAACTATCGTTATTTTGGGGAAAAATAATTATTTGTAGATCCACCGGTATTGGGTCTGGCTGGGATGGAGATAGCATCCCCCATAGCATCCTTCATAGCACTGTGCTTTGTAGCTGGAAGCTGTTGATAATACACCAGTGTTTTGGCTGCTGCTGAGCAGTGCTCCCACAGCACTGAGGCTGTCTCTCCAGCCCTACAAAAAGTCAGTAGGATGGAGTAGGTCAGGAGATTTAGAGTGGACATGGCTGGGACAGCTGACCCAAACTGATCAAACGGATATTCCACACCTCATGATGTTGCACTCAGCAATAAAAGCTAAGACAAAAGAAGAGGAAGGGGGGACATTCATTATGAAGATGTTTGTCACCCAAAGAAGTCACTATGCATAACAAGGCCCTGCCTCCCAGGAAATGTCTGGACACTGCCTGCTGATGGGAAGTAGAGAATAACTATTTTTGTTATCCTTTGCCTCTGAACACAGCCCTTAGTTTTCATTATTAAGCTGCCTTTATCTTGACTCGAGTTTTTTGTCTGATTTTTTCCCCTTTGACCCTTTGAGGAGGAAGAGTGAGAGAGCATTTTGGTGGGCACCTGACAGTCAGCCAGAGTCAACCCACCACACCATCTTTTCAGCAAACATATCTCCATGACAAAATTTAAGTTCTTTTCAGTTCATTTCTCTACGTAGTCACATTCTTTTGTGTGGTTGGAGTTACTGGGAAAAAAAAATTAAATTGAAAACTCTCTTTAACACAGATTCTGTACAAACTGAAAATACGGCATTGGTAAATGAAGACAAATTCTTCAATGGACCACAGACTAGGCAGGTTAGCAGTCTGGGTGGTAAAGGTGCCATGTAGTCAGACTTTGAGCAGTGGGCAACTGGATTGACATAGGATGTGACTTCTTGAGATGTCTCTGTTATATGCAGAAGAAAAAAATGACAAAACAAATCAAAAAACTCAGCAGTAACAAAGGCCCCCAAAAGTTTCTCAGTTGTTGCTGGAAAAGTTTGTAAGGTTGGTGGTTTTATACTGCTGGGAGCAGGGTGGGAACAAGATCTTACTCTAAACAATTATCCAGTTTGTGCTCTCAGTATTGCCACTTTCTTTGGACTAAGACCAATCTTAAACAAGCAACTCCATTGGGAAGGACCGTGAAACCAGGTGTGCAGAGACCAATTTCTGCAAGAACCCTATGTGATATGGCAGTCATTGCATTAACTGCCTCTCTGTTTGCAAAGCCACATTCTGCCAAGAGGACCATGCTGACCATTTGCCTCAGGCTTTGTTGTATCAATCACCCAAAAATAGGGCTGTTTGTTTATGACTAGAGCATGTCAACACTGTATGACCAGGCTAAGGCCTTACATCATTCAAATGGAAAAATCCGAACTTATCTATGTGAATAGTGTGATTGATTGCCCAACAGTGTAAGAGGCACAAGGATCCATGTGAGTTACCTGCCCCAGCAAGGCCCTATGTGGAGGCAAGAAGTCCCAGCCTCCTGGATGGATGTTTGCTCCCATAACATTACCTCACACAGTAGACCAGTATAAAGGAAAGAAGTTTCCAAAAGATCTGTGTCAGATTAGTTCCCTTGTTAATGACAGGAAGGACGAGGACTTGAGCCAGCTAAGCTGAGTCAGAGTCTATCCCGCCCTGCTACATGCTGTGCTCTTGCTCTTCCTCTCACTCAAGCTGGAGTCAAGGGAAATTCCTGCATCTCAGGGAGAACGTTTTAGTGACCACCAAAGTGACTCTGGGTTAAGAGCTTCACCCCAAGTCCATAACGTATGTAAAGACCTATGGGATACCCGTTACTGCTGTAGAGTAGCAGAGTACTCCTCACCCTCCCAAAGCCAGCTGGCCTTTGGGTGATGGGAATGCACTCTCCTGAGACAGCTCCAGGCCTTAAGAATCCAGAAGTAAATGAGCACAAAGAATCAGAAAATTAGTAAAATCTTTTTTAGAAGTGGAAGCACAGAGAAACTCTATTCTAAGCAAAAAGTACACAGAGAAGAGAGGGAGAGTGAGGAACAGGACAGCTATTGCAACGGCAGGAAATTGTACAGAAAAGGGCCTACAAATTTTGGAGACAACAATCCAAGGGAGAAAATGGATGCACATAAAAGGAGCAATGAATGACATAGTAGAAAAGAAGGGACTATATTTTCCTGACAGGAGTGTCCTGGTGTCTACTTGGTGCAGAACTGAACTTTCTCTGCAACTTAGTTTCCTCACATCATCTCTTCCCATTTAACTTACCAAGTTAGAAGTATTTAACTACTGCAAAACTTGCAATTAAACTTTTCATTTTCAAATCTCCAAACTCCCTTCTGTGCTGGAAGATTGTCAGCAGTTTCACAGCTAATGTGCCTCCATGGTGGACATCCAAAATACCAGGAAATCACAGAAGGTTATTTTTATCTGTCAAAGTCAACCTTGCTGATACCTCATTTAGGATCAGCATTGTCCCATGTGCAAATTTCTTATTATATTTTTCCTCTTTTTTTTTCTTTTTTTTGTTTGTTTGTTTGTGGGTTTTGGGGGGGTTGGGTTTCCTGGGGTTTTTTTTTGGTTGGTTGGTTTTTTGGTTTGGTTTGGTTTGATTTCAGTTGGGTTTGGTTTGGGTTTGGGTTTGGTTTGATTTGTTTTGCCTTGTTTTTTAAGGTAACTCCATTAAAAAACCCAAAACAAAACAGGAAAGCATGCCAAAGGGAGCCATTCAAACATGAAATCCAAGTTCAGTCCTCATGCAAGCATTCAAACAGAAGAGAGCTGCAGATTTCATAATCGTTATAGTTCCCACTCCGCCATCCCTAACCGACTTGGTGCCTGGAATGAACAGTGCTGCCTGAATAGCAGCTATTCATAATTTATCACAAGCTTCCTGAGGAAGTGGTGCACTGAATCCTTTTCTGTGGAACTACTCAAAAATATATCTACAGGGAAGCTATTACTACTGTATCTCAAACAGTAGCACTATGTGCATCTTTGTCTGCACAGAAAATTGCATATAAGATTAAAGCTTAGCGAAACGAGAACAGAAATGGGGTAAGGGAAGTAGTGCTTTTCATTCAGCAACAGAGAGTACAATTTGTAGGTACATATCTTCCCTCAGAAGTAA
The DNA here is from genome assembly GCA_013397115.1 of Edolisoma coerulescens. Classification (NCBI taxonomy): domain Eukaryota; kingdom Metazoa; phylum Chordata; class Aves; order Passeriformes; family Campephagidae; genus Edolisoma; species Edolisoma coerulescens. The sequence goes on along the minus strand of VWZW01008218.1, from coordinate 905,069 downwards.
AATTTTACAAATTTCAAAGGTCACATTGAAATTAATCTCTCAATATCAAACATTTCCCAGGTCATTACAAGAGCAGAAATTAATATTAAACTCCCAAACCACTGAAGCTTTTTGATCTTATCTAGGCAGATAGCAGAATATAACTGCAGTAAAGGGCATACAGAGAAATTCCGTGTCCCTCTGATAGCAGAAAACGGGAGCAAAGATGATCCCATGGTCTTCTGTCTACTTTGTGCACATTTTATGAGCAGAAGTTAAAAACATTTTTCAGTGTCTCTGAAACAAGGATGACATAAAGCAGAAGTAATGTAATGAATAAATCAACATAGCTAGGACATAAAAATGTTAAACCTAAATGGCTATAAAAGTTTTAAGGACAATCAACACACAATCAACCTTGGCTGTTTTATCTGAGTTGCTGAAGACTAGGAGAAATGCTTGGGCCAGCTCTCTGGAGAATAGCTGTGGTCCTGGGAATGACAAGGACTTATTAGCTCTTATTTGCTTGTTATTGGTACTGTATAAATAAGTGCAAAATACTTTTCCCATGTTTAAAAAATTGCATGTGGTTCCATACAGAATAAAATAGAGACAATAGAGACCCTTGGAACTTGAATAAGATCCACTTAGATATTGAAGGAGCAACTCAATTCCATGGTGGTGGCAAGGCGAGGGGCTGGCATGGCCTGTGAAAGCTGGACCTGTGCCCATGCTGGAGCTGGGCTCTCTCTGTGTGGAGCAGTTTAATGCCCCTCACTCATGGGAACACTGGTGTTTGTAACACGGGCTGGGTGTCTAACAGCTAAAGGCAGTAGCCAAGGAGGTAGACAGAGTGCAAGGTTAAATAAGGAAAATTAAAATCTCATTCAACAGATACAAAATTAGAGCATTGGTTAAGTTACCACCTATTTAAAACAGAAGTGCAGCAATGTGTGTCATCCTGAGGTCCGCATATCCACCCTACATGACCATGTGGGAGGTTTTACTTTGGACTGGCAGTTATCTGGTGCTGTGGGTGGAGAAACCCATAGGCGATTGCCCAGCTGTGGCTCAGGCATGCACCCCTCCATTTTGCCCTGTCTCCAAGGACTGCAATTCATCCCTCTGAAACTGCTCTGGCCTGGAGCCGGAACACTGATAATAGGGACAGTCAGGAGGTTTTTACTTCGGAATCCAAGCCAATGCAGCAACACAGGTACAGCCTTAAAGGATTTCCTGAATGACCCCTAGCGGTAATTATCAGCCAGCAGCCTCTGTGGCCCATTGGGGTTTCCTTACAACAGACTGTAAAGCACTACAGACACTGACTCTATCACTTTTTTTCTCTTGGTAGAGTTGTTGTGGTTCAGCTCAGTAATAAGTATTTTTAACAAACATTTATCACTGGGATATAAGATTTATTTATAAACTCAAAGCCTTCCATCAACTTTTCTGATAAGGAATTTTAGCAGGATACCAAATTCTGCTGAATCACACCATATTGAACTCAAAAAACCCTGATTAATTATTATAATTAATACAAATTACAGGTTAAGCGATAGCCATCTGTCTTCTCTCCTATTCTTTGCAAGCATTTCAGGGATGTAAATATCAGGCAGGGAAAACAACTGTTTAAGCTAAAGGCCATGCTGACACAAGAACAAATGGGTATAAATTGGCTATGAATAAATTTAGGCTTGAAATTAGGAAGAAAAATAGATAAGCATTACAACTCCAAGGATCTAAAGAAGAATTTTTACGGGAGCAGAGCAGGACTAAAATAACCTTATTCTTAAGGCTGAGACAGCTAAGTTTAAAAAACATTGGAAGTAATATGGAACTTGTTAAAGAGTGGGGAAAAAGAGGTACCTTCAGAGAGGCCCTTCTAAAGCCACGTACATGACAGTGCAGCTACACCCAAGTCTCCATACGGCCCAGGAACAGTGAGAGATCAAGCTTCAGATGACGTTGGAGGTTTCTCTAATCAGACACCATTGGATGCTTCACTTAATCTTGTCTAGATAAGATCACATGTGGTTGCACAATATTTTGACTGAAGTTTAAAATATGTGAATTTTGTTTGAAGCAACAGAATATGTTTTAAACACCTAGAAAGAAATATAGTGCAGATGGGAATATTTGTAAGGTAAATCATAATCTACCACTGCAGTTTTGATGCTGAAATACCTTTCTTCAGCTGTTATTACTTTGGGCTTTCAATTTTTATCAGATTATTTATAGTAGATATAGGCTATAATATACTGTACAATCCTTCTCTTAGCTTTAAGGGACCTACAGAAATACAGAAGGCACCAAGAAAAGATCTGTCATTGGCCAATGATAGATGAAAAATATATATCCAATTCTGGAAAGAAAAATTCCATTACGGAGTTTAATTTGGTCAATGAGAAATGAAAAAATATAAGCTTCAAATATATTTCTGAAAATGTTTCTTACTCCTTTCATAGCCTTTGTCCATATTACAGATTCATAATAAAAATTATGTGGTTTATGAAGCATATATATTAAATTAGCTCAAATTCCAACCTTTCCTGCAATCTTTTCAGCCCACATCTTTTTTCTCTGTTTGTATAATACACCTGTGATCTTTTGTTTGCATTGCAATTACTATTCAGCATGAGTAAAGGGAATGGATTTTCACCTTAAAATTATTTTAATTAATTACTCCAAAAGAATTAGGATAATATTTTTTAGATTTTAGCAGCTTATCAAAAATAAATAAAATATTTTTTCTATTTAAAAATGCATGAAGTCGCAGTTTGTCCTAAGGGGTACACTACCAGTTAAGAAGCTGAAGGATCATCTAGCTTAAGTACAGCTGGAGAAGACCAGATTTATTTGAATAAAGCCTACCTTTTATCTTTGGATGGCTGCAATTTCATTTTTGTCTAGATTGTTCAGGAGAATTTCAAATTACTGATTCCAGTGTCCAATACTTGCAAAACAGCATATTATTGACCTGGTGAAAAGGAGAGAAATGTGACTGCTTGAACATTATGAGTATTTTCCAACATTCTGTGAAACATGCCCCAAAACACTGAACAAAGCAGAAGTGCATAAACTTGGAGGCTATCTTCATTATTCTATTAGCTCAGAAATGCTGAGGGCAAGAGCATGGCTTTGTGAATCCATGAGATAAGGGGGCAGCCTCAAAGGCTCAGCTGCTTATACCTCATTGAGTTATTATGAAATTCTATCAGCTTTACTAAAAAGAAAACCAAACCAACCCAAATTAGAATTGTGGGGTTTTTTTAATTCAGCTAAATCTGAGACCCCTGTACTGAGCAGTTCTGAGCCATACACATCCTCTCCAGTCAGACACCTGCTCTCTGAGGCTGGCCTTGTATCCCAACTCCCAGGGGATCTGGGCGGCTGCTGTGCGCTTCTGAGCTGGACACCTTTTCTGGCACAGTCTTGTGCATGACCTCCTGTTAGCTGGCTCTCTGCTCCACCTGAGAGTGCTGAATGGCTCCACTGAAGTACGAAGGCTCCCAGCACAGTCAGCAGAGACAAGTAAATGCTCCACTTTTGATCATTATCAAGAGATGATCAGGGGTGCTTCTGTCTCTGTGCTGACTGTGTAGGGAGTCTGGGCACATACCTAAGTGCTTTGCATCCCACTGGCAGGCCGTGAACCTACGTGAACAACGTTTCAATGCTGACTTAGAAACTTTATTAATGTACAACCACAGACACAGCAGTTTTGAGTCAGGAGTTCAGGATTCTGGCTTCCAGGTCAGTTGTAGGAATAATGAGGAAAGCCAGCACAGAGCCTGTGAGAAAATGCTAAGAGGCACTGGCTTGTTTAGTCTGGTAAAGAGTTGGTCTACATGCAGTCTGCAAATGTGCTTGTGGGAATCATAAAGGAACACAGCCAAATTATTCTTGATCATGATATACATATTCAAGGAGTAACAGTCACACATTGTGAATTGAGATGTTGAACTTCTGCTTTAAGGTGGGTAGCTGAGCAATAAAGCAGGTTGTCCAGAGTGGTGGTGGATCCTCATTACAGGCTTTACTGACCTGGACTAGTGTTGGTGACAGTTTCACTGGGAGGAGGGACAATAGTCACTGAAGTCCCTTCCAATCAATCCCAGAAAGGTTTTCTGTTTCCATCTGAACCTCAGAACACAGCTTGTAAAAACAACCCCTCAGGTTCATACCAGTAGTTATAAGCAGAATTCAAGGACTCCTGCAGTGTGAAATAAGTTTCTAAAATATAGAAATATCTTTCATCTTATGACTTGTATTGACCATCATATGTTCAAAATTCTTTCCATTCCCTGGTTAAACAGGTAGAGCTGAAAAGAAGCATAGGGGACCTGAAGACATGTGAAATGTGTGGTTGCAGTAACCATAATGCTGAGGCCAATCCACACCAGAGAGTTCCTAAGAGTTATTTGCTGAGAAGCAGAGGGCATTGGAGCCTGTTAAGCACCTAAATTGTAAAAGACATGGGTCTGGATGTAAGACATAAACAAGTATTTCTTCCAGTTCTGATTTTCTTGCAGCAACAGTCCTCGTTGTTTTGAAACAATTACAGAATTACAGTCGATATTCAAAAACAAGAGTAGGTGGATTTTCTTCTGCTTTGGAGAAAGAAAGGAGGAATTGGTAAACAGAAAGAAGTTCTGTAAAAAAGTAAGAACATTTACTGAGATGACAGCAGCAAGCAAAAGATCTTTCTTTTTATCAGCTTTGTAGGCTTAAATCATACACAAAGGCAAAAAGAAAAATAAAGTCAACTCTGAACGTTCATTTCCATTTGTGAAAAAGATGGAAAAAAAATGCACAGTTCCTAAGAGAACTAAGAACTCAAAGAACATGAAAGAGTATCTACAACCTCTCTGGTTAGTGGCCATACATGAGAAGAAATTGTGGAGAGCTCTAATTTCAAAGCTAGCTCCAACATGGGGATACTCAAACCAGTAGAGATGTGACAGCCACTGCTGATGGAGACTTGAGCCTGGAAGAAGCCCAGCCATGTTAGTTCTGCTACTGCCTGGTTAAGGCACACTCCTGTATTTGGGCTGACTCCCACCCTGCCAATTCTCCCTGCTTGGTGTGCCATCACTTCAGGGACCAATGCAAGTATGCTGAGCTCAAAAATTTTTGGCTGCATGGTACAGATATGTCCAGCATTCTCAAGAAATCTAACTGACAAAATCATCCTTACCAGCTGATATTTTTTTTTTTGAAATATATGGATAAAGGTACACTGGTAGAAGTCATTAGACTCAAATGCTTTTTCTTCACAGAAGAAAAGAAGCGGGACCTGACTCAGATCTAAAACACTATTTCTGAAGTAGACTTACGTTGAAAGAATCTGTCATGGTTAAACATATTTATTAATGATAGAAAGTTTCTCATACATATCTCTTTTCACTGTTTAGGGCAGCAAATTAGTTAATGCAATTATAAGTGATGCAAATATGGAAATAAAAACTGAACCAGATGTTGCAAAACTTAAGTGTTCAAAAGACTGATTTGATTTAGTGTTGTCATTAAATTAAGAGAAAAGAAGTCAGTCCTAAACAGTTGTAATTGCATTACATAATTTTGGATGCTTTGAGGTCACAGCAAAGAGGAGGCGGCTACTCCTGCCAGCAGTTGCTACATAAGCAAGACAACTTTTCACTAACTTTCTAGAGTTGTTTCCAGCAAAACATAGACTAGAGCTCTGTAATATACTAAAAGGACATGAGGGTCACAAACAGAGTATTATGTTCCACTACTGTGCAAAGGAAAATTTTTAGGATCAAATAAACAGGGAATAATTTCTTGTTATGAATGTGATAATGTTAAGATGTGATAACGGTTAAAATTCCACACTTAAATAATGGTCAGACTGGATCCAGCTTCTGGGAGTGGCTTACAGGGAATAAAGTGCTATTAAATGTGAAAGAGGAAGGTAATTAATGGGCATTTATGGCAAGCAAGAGTATATTTCTTTTTCTTCCAAACTTTAAATGTCATCGTTTGATATTTAGATTGCTGGAGCCACTGGAGGCTTCTCAAAGTTTCTGAAAAAGAAGCTAAAAATATAGGCTAAGAGCTAACTCCATACCCCAGAAATATGAATTAAGATTATTTTGAACTGTGATAGAGTACCATCTCATTCATTATCCTGATGTTTAGTCGAAATAAAGTTTGAACGAGAAAGCAAGGTCAATCTTGTGAAGGTGCTGTAACAGAAATGGATCGTTTACAGCAGCCATAATTTGCATCAGTTTTCATCAAAATTTTAAACCCTTGTAAATTCTGAGTCCTTAGAGTCTGGCTTTGAAATTACACTGCCTGTCTTTAACACCTCCAGGTGAAGGTTCCTGCAAGTGGTTCCTGCATCTTCAGTTCTCTTCCCAAAGTAAAAAATTGTGTCCATCAATGTTAATGGCACCTTTGAGGACACATTCTGCACTGGCAAGAAGTGTGAATTTCCTGGGAGTGCCAAAGAAGGCGTTGCCTGCTCTGCTGTCAATAGTTAGAGAGACAAAGAACTCTTCTGAACACTGCCGTGGCTGAGTCCTGTACAACATTTCACCTCACTCGTGGTGCATCATGAAAATACAACTCCTTTTCCCAGAAGACCAAATCCCATGGAGGAGCAGGTCTTTGGGCAGCCTGGCTGAATGCACTCCCTAACACCCAGACATCAGCACAACACTGCCTAAAGGATGAACAGGAACTTCTGATGTTCCACCTCAGCCAGCATAAAGAGAGGAGGCACAGAGGGTCCTCTCAGATTAGACCTGGTAGGAGTTTTCATGGAAGTCATTTAAAATTTGACTGCATAGTACACAATTAGCAGATAAATTTGCAGTACAGGGGAGGGCTATGACTAAATGGGTCATGACTGTGTAATAAAACACTGCATGTGGTACACAGGTGCTGAGCAAGGAAGAGAAAAATCAGAACTTCAACATCTGCTGTGATTAGATAAGGGGAAGATTCTTAGCAAATGCAAATTGTCTCATTCTTCCATGCATTTATCTGACTATTATATTTACTCCACTGAGGATCTATCCAGTGGAGTATCCTGTCGAAGAGATTACAAATGAACTAGAAAAATGTTCCCAGGGAAGGGTCTCCCCTAACAGCAGCATAATCCAAATTCAGCCAAAAATGCCAACCAGGACCAGATGAACATTTCAGTAACAAGTATAAGAAACAAGGCAGGGTTGTGTATAGCAGCACACCAGGGACTAGTTTAAGGTCTGTGGCTGACAGAAGAAGGAACCTGCCACCATACTGCAGATGGTTTTTATTACATGCTCCTTGTTGTTCATCAGAAGGCACTTAATAAAACAGATCAGCAAATAAAACAAGAACAGAGTTTACAGCGGTAGCATAAAATCAAATAAGCAGTAAAAGGCTTCAAGATACAGGGTTTTTTTCAGTCCTGACTTTGCAAATGCAACAGACAGAGCTCTGCATATTTCAGGCAGAAGGATTTCAGAGGAAGTCTGAAGCAACTCTCTGTCTGAAGGCTCTTCTGCCATTCTCAAGCATTAGACCAGGAACAGCTATGCATGTTGTCATATCGAATATTTGTTGAAAAGCTGCTGTGAATGTAACAAACCAAATTCTGCTTTTAGCAATATTCCGTATGACCCTACTGGCTATAGCAAACAAGCTTGTTGTGTTAATGAGAGCAAATTTTAGTCAAAGGGATAAAGATTTCTTCCAAAAGGCAGAATGAAAATCAAGCTGCAGTTGCATTTCTGCTATTCTTTCTACCCCAGCTACCTAGGGGCAAATATGTAACTAAAATCTTATCATCCAAATCAACTGATTAAGAATAACTTCAGTCTAAGCTGATGTATGCCTAATTATTGCATTTCAAAATATCACTAGGAGGAAAATAAAAGCAGAGAAAAATTGACGGCACTGTTCTCACTACATTACCTTAGTTCTGTGTCAAAACAGAGGAGGTTTTGGGCAAGCCAAATACTTGCCTCTCAAGGTCCTTTCCAGTTCTCCTTTTTTCTCTGTCTATGATGGTGAGATTATGCAAGCTTCATGAAGTAAAGCTCTTCATGGGTCCTCAGATGAAAGGTAATTTGGAGAGTAGTTTATTATTTTAGACAAATAAATGCCATACTTTACTGCAAGGCAAAGATAATTTGACTGTTGTTGAAAGAAATGGAAAGTAGCAAGAGAGAGACTAAGATTATTTAGGAAGACAAAAACTCATGCCCTCTGATTTACCAAATTTATATTTGTCAGATATAATAATACTAACAGATTGCGGCCCATATGCTTTAATAGCAAAGGGCAGAGTTCCTCTTGCTGACAGTGATTGGAGTATGGTTGATTTAATGCAGGGATGTAGCTGATTTAATGAAGTGCAAAAAAAGATAAGGAAAGTCTAGGAGATATTCCAATAAGTATGCAGCAGAATAATTTTTTGCATGGCTCCAATGTCATACAAACAGGCAAGTCTCTTGGAGTAAAACCATCACTTTGGCTAGAGCAATGAATATGGCATGTACTAATGATTACCTAGACTTTTTCTACCTTAGAAATTAAAAGGGAGGTCTATGATGTAGACAGAATATGTTAAATTTGTACAGAGGTCTGCTGAAACTAGGGACAGGCTTTAATACAATTCCCCTCACCTTCCAGGCCTCTTACCAAAAGAATTATACTAATAGATTCTGACTCTGTGACTGAATAGAACCCTAAGTATCTGTGTTACTGGGTACTGCGACAGCAAACCGAAAAAAAAAATTTATTCTCTACTTCCCACCAGTGAGCAATGTCCAGCCATTTCCTGGGAAGCAGGGCTTCAGCACATATAACAATTGCTCCAAAGGAAAACATTGCAAACAATGAGTGTCCCATTTTTCTCCTCCTTTTCTTAGCTTTTCTATCTGATCTGATGTGCTATGGTATGGAATACCCCTTTGGTTAATTTGGGCCCAGTTGTGTCCCCTCCCAGGATCTTGCCCATTCCCAGCCCCTTGGTGGGGGGAATGTCAGAGAGACAGCACCGATGCTGTGCCAGCATTACTCAGCAGTAGCCACAACACTGCTGTGTCATCCACAAGTCTCTAGCTACCAACGCAAAGCACAGCACTGTGGGGGCTGCCACGGGGAAAATTAACTCCATCTCTGCCATCCCCACTGCACTGGCAATTTACACATACTGCTGGCGGGGCAGGAAAGGATTTTAACATGAGAAGACTCCTGGGAGCAAGAGGAGTTAAAGTAGGAGCCTTCAAGAGATAAACAGAGATTTATGTATTCAGTTCATCTTTGTTTTACCTGCAAACAAGCTCTCTTACCGCTGAACACGCTTATTATGTGTGAACACTTTTTGAGTCCATCAGCCCAGGAACAAGTGCACATCCAAGCTGCATCCCGACAACACAGACACCACTGGCACAAATCATTTTGCCAGATTTCAGCGGCTCGATCCAGTTGCCCACATCTGGGTGTCTTGTGACATTGGGGACATTCTACCTGGCCTGCAACTGCTGGCCTTAAAGGATATAGGCATCTGTGTACAATGTAAACACCCCTGGGCACCTCAAAGTCACAAGGTAAATATACACAACATAGATTTCTCAAGCTGATAAAATGAATTCCAACAAAGACACAGGTCAGCAGTGAGCCATGAGATGACTTTGGTTGACGTGTTCACAATTGTAGAAGTTACACGTCTGAGCTCTCTCGCTGAGCTGAGGAGCCTGAACAAATGCAGCACTGACTAGAGGTGCAGGCCAAAAATAATAGAGCTAGTGGGAGATATTCATCACTGCCAACTTAAAGCCAGCTTCAGTAAATGTTCTTTTGTTTTCACTCATCAATTTAATCATGTAGCCAGTTAATATCTAGCACATATACAGGCTACAGCCATCATTTGCCATGGAGGAATTTAGGGCAAGGCATCTGGGTTCCATCTTCTCAGTGACATAATTCTAAAACACTGTTGCGAAATTATTTTCTCCTTGTCAGCAAAGAGCTGCGAACTAATAGCTGTGTTAAAAGAGTAGCTGCATGTTTCTGAAAAATTAAATAGCCAGCCCTCAAGCTGACAAAGCAGCTTAGTGATGTACTGCAAAAGGGGCAAACAGCAGCAGGGGCTGCTTTAAGAAACTGAGTCCCTAGTGATACAAGGAGAATAGGACAACATGACAGTATCTGTCCCCTTAGAGCATCAAAGCTTTTATTTCTCTGGAAAAAAAAAAAAACAAACAAACAAACCAGAACTCAGAGCAAATAGGTGTATCATGAACTGAGATTTTGTTCTCTCAAATGGGGGTTGACATTGTCATCAGAGCTTGCTCGTGGAATCACAGTGGGGCAACAATTTATTCTTATTTTTATTTTTTAATTTTACATTTATTTTTACCTTTACCTTTATTTTTGCTGTAATTAAGCATGGAAAAGAAGCAAGTAAGACATTTTTATCTGTGATATTAAACAAAAAGTCATTGTGGAAGTTTTATAAAGAAATATCAATATAAATCTACACAAAAATGAAGTGAATTAATACAGAAACTAAAGATCATCAATTGATGATAAATTTCATCAATGAATTGCTGAAAACTAATTTTAGTAATTATGAAAAGATCTGAAAATTGCATAGTTTGGAGTTGGACTCTTGGCAAAACACAGTCTTCCTCATCTCACCTGAGAATTTTGGCAGGAATGCAAGAGTCTGTTTTCCTACTCAGATGGATCTGTCTGCAATGATACGTTTAGTCAAAGTGTTGCCCCGGAAAACAAATGGCTTTAGAAATATATATGGAATATTTTCCCATGACAACTACTGATCACCCACAGGATGTGCCACTATTACAGAGAAAATCCAGTCCTGTCCCAATTAAAGGTCATTTCAGGATTAATATTATATTGCAAGCCTTCCACGTAGTAGCAAGGCCAGCGAGAAACAGAGTTTAGACCCTTTGGGCATGCGGGAACTCCTGTGAGACACTGTTTATGTTTTATGCATATTTTTTATATCATTAGCTCTCTAATCAGTTTACAAACAAACACTCCTAACACAATTCATTCTCACAAAACAGAAGTATTTAACAGTACAGGATATTTCTATTCTGTTCCTACATCTGGGATAATAGCTTTTAATTATGTCATTTCCTACACTGAAATCTTTTAAGCAGTGTCACTGTGGGTACGCTCACCTTGAAATGCAGACTCCTGTTGGAGCTTGAGCAGGAACACGAATATTGTGGCAGCTGTAGAGGGTGATACCTATAAAGTGTATGAGGCAGGAGTACTGCATAATACACTCTAAATGCGTGTGTGTCTGTGTGTGTGTGTCTGTGTTTGAAATCCCAACAGTACACAGAAGGGTATGGAAAGGATTGGTCTAGTTATACCTAACACTACTTGCACTTGCAAGAAGTATTATAAAAAGGTACTCCCTCCTAAATCACAGCCAGGGCCATACAGAGAGGGCTACCCAGCCTGGCACCCTGCCTGTGAGAGGCCAGTAAGTAGGCACAACAGGAATATAAAAGCAGGACAAATACCAAGTCGTCCTTCCCCTGGTATGTCCTCCCACTTCAGTTTTCAGGCTTTTCAGAGCAAGAGGTTTCCTCTGTTCCTTTGGGCTTCAAGGTAGTGGAGAGGGGAGCCTTCTTTCATTCCTGAGTATGTTTTCACTCAAATCCCAATCACTTCTTGTTCTTTTTATGCCATTTATATTTTTATATATCTACAATAGTCATCTCTATTCCAAACTAAAAGCTACTTGTCAATTCTATCTCTTTTTATAGCCATGCTATTTTAAAGCCCTGATTATACTTGCCATCCTTCTCTGATTAGCTTACACTGGCATATGCAGAAGCAAATTATGCTTTTGATAGCCTTGTGGTTAACACACTGATAAGGTTGTCCATAACTGAGAAATCAACCCCACACACACATGTTGCAGTTTCCATGTGGTTTCCAAGGCAGAGATTTACAGAGACTTGAGTAAGAATGATAGGAAAAATAGTCCCTAGTTTCTCCCTTGCTCAGTCATTCACTTCCATAAATACTTATCCAAGATCCACGGTCAGGTCCTTGTCCCCTCCCGACCCAAAATGTCCAGCTATAGAAATTTTTGTTTCTTTTGGTCAGAATTGCCAAAACTATAAGACTTGAGAAAGAAACTCGTAAAACCAACATCAAGGCCAGGTTTGGCAACCAGTGTGCCATGCTGCCAGCCAGAGGCACTCTCAGTTTGAAAGCACAGGTCAATACTAATTTATTCTGTTTCAAAGTCCTGGCGCTGTTTTCTTCCTTGTCAAGGTGTACATGTTTGTGCTTGACCAGTCTATTCATGGCTTTTGTGATGTAAACACAGTGGGCAAATCTTGAAGTCCTCTCTTTGTGCAATTGCCTCTATCCATTGTCCCTTCCATGTGTTACGTCTTTGGAAAAAGAGACATGCTGGGAAAGCACAGCAGCATCCAATTCCTGAGGGCACAAAAAATGGCAACAGTGATTACTGGTTTAAATAAATATAGCAACAGTGGTGGCAATGCAATCTATTCCTACAGTGAATAAAATTTAACATCCATGTTCAGACACTTCCTGTTATCCATCAATTACTAGATCAGCAGGAAATAGCATACTCAGGCAGAGCCACCTGGGTAATTGCACGGCAGGTAGTTAAAGGAGTAGGCAAGTCAGACGGCTAAAACTTAAAGGAGATCAAACAATTTCTGTTTGAAAATCTCAGATTTTAGTGAGGACCATGTTATTAAAAATTTAAAAAAATAATTTCTGCTTCTCAGTCAGAATTTCAATAGCACAAAGCTGCATGAAAACGGGAAGCAGAAAGATCAGCTGGATCTGTTCTGTCAGTTCCAATATCAGGCCCTTATCTGTAGACCTTTTCTCAAAGCACAATAGTGAGTCACTGATAGCAAAGTGATGGGATTTCCCATTATTTCCCTTTTGCAGCTATCTCTGGCTCATATTTTTATCCTGACACTTTTTGACATTTTTTAATCACTTTAACCATCTTAAATATTTGTTTAGATTCCTATTGTATGAAAATAATAAATATGTATTTCAACTGCAGCTGAGATGAATTCTTTGCTGGCCTTACACAGAAGATAGTGCAATTCTGTAGTGGATTCAGTGACATCCACTAGCTGACGTGCATAGATGGATAAAGTTCCCAGTGGGCATCATACTAGGAAGCCCTTTATTGAACAGATATGTTCTTCCCATCCAATATAAAGGCAAAACAAGGAAGAGAAATCTAAGACAGAGAGTGTATCAATATAAATTTGAGAAAGCAAAACTAAGAGAAAAGTATAATTTCCTTTTCAATAAAATGATGGTTGTTGCAGCTAGGAAGGGAAGGTGTGATAGGTTCTGGCTACTCAGGTTGCACAAACTAATACCTGGAGAAACTGGTATCATATCTGGACATCAAATGTCCTGCTGTCTCCTAGGTAAACTTTAAGTGTGCCAAGAATGCTGTTATTTTCAAAGAAGTCAAAGAATAGCTACAAGATCCTACTTTCCAGAACATGTTGTCTTCTGCCAAACCCCACATAACTGCAACTCTGACTTGGTGAATTTAATTTTGACTTAATTTTTAGCAAACTACAGTTTCAAAGGGAGTTCTGTACTTATTGTGTTTAGAACAATGCAAGAGGGAGTCCTTCTAACTCTGGGGCAAAAAAAATAATGGAGAGAAAAAGAAAGGAAATGGATCTGTACAATTAAAATTGAAATAGTAAATGACAAAAGGCACCTCCTTGGCTCCCATCAGATTCTCTGTCTTATGTCTGCTGTTCATTTAAAAAAAAATAATTATGAAAGCTTCTTATGAAATCTCTTCTAGATATTTTTAAAATAGAAATTGTTAGATATATTAATCACTGTCAGACCTCCTTACATAATAGTAATAAAAATATTTATATTAGTTACCATTTACATATATATTTTACCCAAAACTATCATTCCTAGTGATTATTTGAATTTCAGGTTATTTTCTCTAGTATGATAATTTCCCAGAAGTTACTCACTTCTCTACTTCCTTTTCTGATGGTTCAGTTCCCACTGAAGTTTTAAAAGCTGCGCAGTCCATCAGCTTCTGGCTGTCCACATCAGCAAAAACCTTAGTTCATTTTCCATAGTTATGGCCAGGTAACATCTTCTGTGCTTTTAGATCATATTTTCATATTAGCAATGTTTATATTCGCTCTAGCTGTGTTCTTCCTTCACAGATATGAAATGAATTCTCAGAGCTTCCTATTGTGTTGTAGGTCTGAGGAATCCATTAATCCCACTTAAAAGCCGTATTACAAAGGGGATGCACAGAACACATTGTGGAGAAAGGGACTTATGGCTCTGACAGCAACACTCTGTTAGGTACCTTCTCTAGGCAGGTATAGTAAGGCTTCCCTTACCCAAATTCCAGTAGCTCCAGTGTGCAAGGCAATTCCCTGTGTTGTTTAAGTACAGAGAACTTTTGCACTGTTTTATGTTTTTAACTAGTGAAAAGTTTAAAAAAAAAAGTGAGCAGGTGTTGCTTGACCTTCTTGAACCTGCTCACTTCGAAGCACACAGTGTGGTTGCTTGCCCTGGCCAGGAGCTCTCCTTCAATGCTCAACAGAGTCTCTCTATCTTGTGCATCTGTTCGTTCAGGCACAGCCCGTTCTGGACCACCATGGAGCCACCATGTCGAGGACATGAAAACTATTTGCAGGACTCCTTTTACTTCTACCTTGTTGTATTTCTCCCATGTAAGGAAACTTCAAAATGAAGACGATTGTGTTACCCATTTTGAATACTTCCCTACTTCGCTCAGATGGACTAAGAAATAAAGTATCCCAGTAGATAAAGATGTATCCCAGAGTGAAATTCTGGCCCAAGCAAAGCCAATAGCAAAATCTCATCACATTCAATCTGACACATGGTTCTGTTCTGGACTTTATATACATGCTAAATGGAAATGTAATTATACCTTTATGCACTGCTACAATCCACTGTTTATCTGCTCTGAACTATTGACCTTCTTCCGTCACGCCTTAAGCATCAAGGTGCTCTTTGTTCGATTCAATTGCCCACGGGCAAGTAAGTCCGATGTGTTCTTCTTCACCTTGATGATGCGAGTGCTGTTAATTGAGAGTGATTACAGCACAAACCATGCTACTGGGGGAGCTGGAAAAGTCAGGCCAATACATGAGTTCTGGGGGATGATGAGAATCTTTAAGCTTTTAAGGAATCGATGCAAGTTGGAAAGCTGAAAGGTATGGCTATGTTCAGGAAATGAGCATGCAGTGATCACACTCCTGGAGGGAGGCAGCGAAATATCCTTTATGTCCAGCTGGACATGTACTCCATGCCCTTTCCTAAAGACATGTCTTTTCTTCATAATACCCTCACTAAGGAGTGACAAGGTAGTGTTGTTTTTCACAGATGAATGTTTGCATTCAGCAGCATGCTTCTGAATTTCTCTGTTTTATCAGGTTGCAAGTAATTACCATGCGTCACATCACCTGGAGTGCCATTATGCAAATTTGAATATGGCTTGAATACTCTGCTTAGACAAATATTTATCATCCTTTAAAGCTTCTCTTGGAAAAGAATGTCATACCTTCTGTTCTCTCTTATCACTTCACATGTACCACGATTCAAAAAGAATTCACAGCTGAAGGGAAGGTCTGTGGAGAAAAGGCTTGGTGCCTGCAGAGACATTTCTTTCAGAATTCTGGAAAAGTAAGACAAAGGCAAAAATTGTACATAAATAGCATATAAAAAGAGACATATAGCTTCTTGCTCCACCTTGTTCAGAAGTAATTTTATTCTCTTCTCCCAGGTTGTATTCTGTATACTCTCCTCCTGAGCCTGATCCAAAGGGTTCAGTAATCATTGCAGGAACATTATTACAGTGAAAGTCTTTCTCTCATCAAGGTTGCTGGAATGTTTGCTACCATCTCTCATTTGTTCTCTCACTGAATGTTCATAGAATAAAATACAAAATAAAAAGTCTGTGAGAATAACAACCAAGAAAAATATGCTCTTAATCAGGTTTCCTTTGGAGGTATGAAAGATTATCTGCCTAAGAAGTGAATGAGGATGAGCAATGACACTTCTGCACAAAAACTAAGCTGGTACACAATTGCCTCATTTAAATTTCTGGACCGCAACTCAAAATTACAGATTAGGCCTGCTTGGTGTTCCCTCTCCATGCATGGTGCTTGTGGGGTCTGGGATGGGTCAGAAAAGCTCTGCATACCACAGGGATGAGCTGCTACATCTGCAGCTGGAGTCTTGTAGATGTTCCTGTTGACTGGGCAGAGAAAGACCAGACGCTGTTGTGGTGAATGTTTGTTGCATTCACCAGTGATTCATCCATCTAGATGTCATTTCACTCATCCAGAATAAAGAAATTGTTGCAGGCCTTGCCTACTGCTCTTCTTGCGGGTGTTGGCACTTCTCACGAGGTCTCAGAAGGCGGCAGCACAGCACCATTGCATCAGCTGAGCACCCTAAATCACCCCATCACTGGAGGACCCCACTCACATTTTGGAGCTGAAATCCCTGTTCTGTTTACCTGTATGAGCTGAATATATGCCAGATGTTTTTCCCCCCAGTCTTGCTTGCTCTTTCCTAGAGAGCAAAAGATACATGGTGCCTTCCCAAAGACACAACATAATAGCTTCTGATTAATGAAGGACCAGCAATCAAGAAAGAGGGGAAGAAAATTGAGCCTTTTATTTTAACTTATAACAAGAAACTAGCTTGATTTTATGTAAGTCAGGCTTATATGGTACAAAATCAGGTAGATAAACCAGGGAAGGGTATTTTGTATCATAAGAAGGAAACTTAAAATCCCTTGACTGGCTAGCAATCTTGATTCTGTCAGCTGGAGAAAGAGATACATAGATGTACACATTCAGGCAACAATTTGAGATGCCTTGGAAGAAAAGGTGATGGTGGTAAAATCTTTGCTAAGTAGAAATTAGTAAAATAACAATTTGTTCATTTTCTTACCTGTTTTTTCCTTAATTGTCTTCTTTGTCATGTGAAATTTACAACCCAAGTTGAACCAGAACACAGCAGTACGTTGTTAATGGCTCACATAAATCAGGTAAATTAGCTATTTTTACCATTTTTCTTCCTGAAAGCTTTAAGACGACTTTGTGTTGCCTACCCAGTTGAAAGAAAAATGTCTGTGCCTTTGTGGGTTGATAATGTGGGAGCTGCAGGAACTGTCGTATTAAACCAGCTGTTTCTTAATCTATGATTTTCCTAAAACTGTCATGTTCACCTGCTTTAGAACACTCAGTCCTGCTCCCTCTTAGTACCGTATATGTTCAGAGCTATACCCATGGTATAAAAGAACTTTAAAACAATATCATTCTCTTAAGTCTCTAACTACAGTCTCTATGAAAATGCTACAAAAAACTTTCAAGCATGGCAAAGTATTATTGTTTCCTTCATTTTGAAGATACCGAGATTCAGAAACCTTAAAAAGACCCTGGTTTTCAGAGAGAGGACACTGACCTTAATATCACATGGGACACTATCTTCCTTTGTTTTTAGTTGCTGAGTGATTTGACCATGATCATGAAAAATAAATCAATATTATCTTTCAGACTACAAAATGTTCATGATCAAACCAGGAACTGAACCCTGACTAGAGAGTGGCAAGTAACTACTATAAACACTGAGCAGCCTTTCCTTTTCCACTGGAATTAAACTGCTCCATATCTGTTAAACCAAATCCTGCTTTGCTTTTTGTACTCCATGCCCTTCATTTACTTCAGCTGGTTTGAAAGTCTAGTTGGTAAACAATGCTCTGAGGAAGAGAAGTTACCTTGTCCAGCCCAGAAGTAACTAACATGTAGTATGGATCATCAGGGCATTGCACTTGCAGGGACAGCCTGAGTATTCCTTCATCCAACAAACCCCCCACATAGGTTTTCCCACTTACTGCTTCAAAGCATGTAACATTCAGCTTCACTTAGCACTTCTGATGTTATCCCAATAACGTTGGAAGGACTTGAGCAGCAAGGAGGAAATTTTAATGATGTCATAAATATAGCCAGCAGAATCATGCACTTCCCCAGTAAAGAAAATAGGGGTGTTTTGTAATACAGCTGAAGAGCAAATGCAGTCCATAGGGTTGGTATCCACTGTGAGAGAGTAAGACTTCAGCCAGCTCAATAGTATTCCCTGCAGTCAAAGAGAAAGCACGCAGGCTTTGGAGTCCCCCCAGTCCACTGATCCTTTAGCAGACTGCCCCCACTACAAACTGCATGAATCACAGATGAACAGCAAGAATGGATAGCTAGGGTGGGTAACCTATGAACTTCTGGAGGAGGTTTAAATACATCACATGTACAAAAAAAGACCCAGCCTCTGCAGGCCACCAAGCTCGATATTCATATGGCACTCTTTCTTCAGGAGCATGAAGGCAAGCATTCCCCAAAGATGAGGAGTTGGAATGCAAAGTTATTGTACTGTCCCACTGTATGCCCCCCAGCACAGACAAAGCTGCTATGCATTTCTTGTTTTTGTATCAGTTTATCATTTTAGCACCCTTGGAAGGTTGGCTGCTGTATCCAGTGTTGTTTCTCTTGACAGACAGAAACACAGTTATGAAACACCACCCACCTCCATCACGTACTCTCAATTAAGAGAGCTAGGCCTGGGGGCAATAATAAGTCTGCAATTATTTCACAACTTGATTTTACTCCAGACAATAAATATTCTATTCTGCTATTCTTTTGTTCTTCATGAAAATGTGGATTTTCATTTCAAAATTAACAGAATAAAGAAAATAATCAGTTTCACAGTATAAAACTTAATTGCTAATGTGTTGCACTTTTACATTTTGCAGCATGCCAGTGATCTTTTCTGTTGGGAACTGGATTACATAGCATATACTTAATAACTAAATTTCCATGAATCTAAATTCCTTGTTTCATTCCACCTTCTACTTAATTTCTCTGTATAAATTAACTCTTGTTCACTCAAGCAAAAGTGGCTGTAAAGCCCATAGCATCTTTCTGAGACCACAGTGAACATATTCAAAGCTCCTCCTTCCCTTTCTCCTTCCCTTTCTCTTTCCTCCCATCCACACACATGACTCAGGAGGAGAAAACAATGTTCCACCACAAAAGTTATTGAAAGGACATAAACGTTAAAGGGAAAGTGTGTATGGACATGCAACTTTGGGATGTAATGTTTCAGATTCACCATCAAGTCGCAGTCTAGGACTATCCAACTTTTTGCCGGGTAAACCACAATTTTCAACTACTTCTCTCTGTACTGTGGAAAACACTTAATCTTCAAGAACTCCCTAATATTCGGTGAAGAGCCATCATCTAAACATAGAAGAGTAATACCCATGTTTACTGCCATCCACTGACTGTCAGTGACACCCTAAGCATCTGCTGGGCCTTTGATCTGATGAGCAGTCAGAACAAGGTAGCTTCCTTAGCAACGAAGAGTGGTCATTCATCAGCTGTGAACATACTGAATAGAAATGCATGTAAAAGTAATACAATTAATGTTTTCAGAAGACAAGATTCCTGTCAATCTCTGATTATCAAAATGTTCTCCAGCCTTACCCATGGGCAAAGCACTGGACTGTGCTGCCAACATCTGCACCTTTGCATGATGCCAACACACAAAAACATGCTCTGAGAGGCAACGCACAGGCCCATGACCAACCCCTGAGGCTCTCAGATGCAGAGGCACTTGGGGAGCACAAGCTTCCTACATGGGATACTGTTGAGCTGTTTTGAAAACAGCTGAATGTAGTGCAGGCATTGGTGCCAAACATTTCTGGTTTGCCGGCTATTCATATGCTTACTGGAAGATGCACACCATTAAACACATCCTCATATCCTGTATATTCCCACCTGGTGTTCCTGTATTTTGAGTTGCCCAAAGCTGATTTGTCTAAGCCAGGCCACTATTCGTCTTCTTTTTTGACCTGGTACATCCTCCAGGCTGGCACAGGGTAGCTGGCTGACATTTCTCCTTGATGTCTGAAAATTGAAAATGGACCATGGCAGACTGGTTAATGCAAACAACAGGGCAGAGATTATGGGATTTAATCTCTGTTTGAGCCTTGTAAGGAAGTCAGGTCCCTGTTATCTTCAGTAAGGCAACAGAAATTTCTCTGGGACATCACTGGAAACTGGTTCTGGGGGCCTCTTCTTAGTAAGGACACTTAAGCCTTGTACCAGACGAGGCATCTCTAGTGTGCTGCTACAGCAAAATATTTCTCATCATACAGAACCCAGGAAGAATATTTAGTGCTGGGCTAGCTCAGAAAAATATGATTTTCATTGTGTGAGAAATAGCAGCATTTTGAAATTAATATCTGCACTGAATTAGATTGTTTATGAAGAATACCAAAATCTATGGAAAGAAGAATGCCTCTGCTAAAAATGTGAAATGTCAACTAAAACTGTTGTCATTTTCAATAGAAATGAAAGTATTCCATTTGCTGAAAGAAAATCAATTTTAACCTGACAAATGGATGCTGTGTTCTTGTGACTTACTCACTTATGAAACGTAGGCTTTGATTTTTACCCTTCTGTTTTCATCATCAGATTTGTTAGTTAAATAATAAAAAGTAAGATTTGGTCTGAGAGGTTATTTACCTGTGTTAAAACAATCATATTTTCTGAAGGGAATTGTCCTGCATTGGTAGCTTTAAGAAGCATTGACCACAGCGTGTGGCACGTGTTGTGTGTACATGCACATCTCCACACAGATGCACCCTATTTTTTCCTCGAGATCCAAATAAAATCTCCAATTCTTAGAAAAACAGGCTTTAGCTTCCATTGTGTCAGGGTCCCAGCAAGGTCTCTCCACCTCACTGCAGCAGATTTACTGCTTGTGCTAAGCTTTGCTGCTCTGCAGTATGTATGCACTTACAAAGTTAATTCTGGCTACTGAGAGACTACTGGAGCCCAAATTTAAGCATGGGAAATATAGCTGGAATTGGAAATGCTTCTAAAAGCACAGTGAACTCCTGAAGTGTGCCTACTGTTTCTGTAAATTACATCTGCCTGGGAGATGCAACGCTATATCTTTGGGATTTGTTTTATTTGGCTTCTTGTTTGTGTAAGGCTAAGAGCATAAGCAAAATCAAATCTAAGTAACTGAAAAGTTCAACTGTGAAATAATAGGCAAAGGAGAAACATTTCTTTCTCTTTGTCTCCTGGTGGAGGGTTATTGCAATCCAGATAATAATTTTCTTAACTTGTTCACTGTTCTTTGCACAAAGATAGCAAGCACAGCCTTCACAAGATACAACCTCTCTCCTGCCCCAGGAGAAAAAATAAAAGAAAGAGCCCCTCTTTCCTCTAAGCCCAAAAGCTACAGGAAGCACTTTGTATTCAGATTTGCCCTTGGCTTTTTCAAAAAAGGTCTTTGCCAATGTAAATTCCCTCCATGCCCCTCCATAGTTAACTTTCTCCTGTTTGCTCAAGCTACCCACTCAGCATTAGCATGATGTGAATATTTTTCAAATGTCAGCCTTTACCCTGAGTCACCACGCTGCTAAAGCATCTTGACTGTGGCGCTGGATGCAGAACACAGAGTGCTTTGATTAGGTTCCATTTTAAAAATCTGATATGGGCAACAGTTTTTACACTATCTCATAATGTGAAAACAAAATGAAAGACTGAAATTAATAGGCTACGGGGAATTGCATCAGCTGCATGAGAGATAGGCTGGCACTGCAGAGTGCTATATTTAACCTTCGGGCTCTGGAAGCGTGTGAGCATGCTGACCACAGACAGTAGGGCTAATGGTTATTTTCAGGCTGGTGTTTATCATCACTGCTCACAGTGTTTAGGTACAATAGTTTATAATACATCAAAGGCTTAAACTGGGTGAATGGATTAATGAATTAGGAAGCAGGTGATAATAGCCTGGAGTTCTACAGCAAGATGGTAAAAATGTTTCGTGCGTACCTGCCTCCCTCCTTCAGCCTGACCAGCTGTGGTCTCAGGTTGTGACAGCTCCAAGACAGAGCTTGTTTCAAATGCACGTCCAAGGGGTGACACAGGAACACATTGCTTTTCACAGTTGTGGCACTTGAGCAAAAAGTGATAGAGATTTGTCAGAGTCATGAGAAGGCAGAACACTGTAGAGGAGATCATTGTCAACATGGCCGCAAGCACGTAACATGCTGCTTCCCACTGAAGAGACACCGTTTTGTGAGGCTGAAAGAAAGAAAATAATAACAGCACCATCTCAGACCCACAGTCTGAGAAAAAAAGTAAAGTATTAATAACAAAACAAACCTAACATAGGCTGTGCTAAAAAAAGACTTTCTTAGGTCACATCAGCAGGAGAGAACATGCCAAAGGTTACAGATGAGGCTTATCTCTCTATACAAGATAACTGCAGAGGTTCATAGATCCATGAAGTATGTCCCTTGTCAGTGCTGGTGACCTACACTGCTTAAATTTTCAGACCAAAGCCACCTTTCTAAGGAATATACTACTAAACATATTGATTAATTCAAATTTTTTCACTCCACCTCCTCACATGATAAACGAGTTTTGTTCATTGGTTTGAAAAACCTTTTCATGAAAAGCAAAACATACAATTTATACATTCATCCATAGTTGAAACCACACATTTGACAACTGACCTTGCAGGGTCTTAAAATCACAGAATCACATAGGCTGGATAGCAAGACTGGGAGTCATCTGATCCAAACCTCCTCTGCAAACCAGGGCTAACTCCTACGCAGGTCAGGTTGTGTGGGGTCTTGGGCAGCTGAGTTCTGAGTACCTCCAAGGATGGGGGTTGACAACCTCTCTGGGCAGTCTGTGACAGTGTTTTACCACTATTGCTGTACAGATTTTCTCTTCTCCTTAATGCAGCTCATATCTGTTGCCCACAGTCTCTCATAGAATCCCTCCACAGACAGTCTGGTGTCTAGTCTGGTTGGGTATTTAGACACTGGAAAGATTTCCCTGAGTCTTCTCTTCTCCAGGCTACAAAGTTTTGGCACTTGCAGCCTCTCCTTACCTAAGATGCTACTGTCCCTTCATCATTTTCATGGTCCCTCCCTGCACCTGCTCCAGGATGCCCATGTGTCTCTTGTACCAGGCAGCCCTGCACAGGACCTGGAACTCCAGGTGTATTTCACCAATACTGAGCAGAGGAGAAGAATCACCTTCCTCAGCCTCCTGTCCCTTCTCTTGCTGATGATATAGCTCAAGATGGAACCTGCCAGGGCACATTTCCATCTCCTGCTCTGTTTGTGGTTCCTCAGGTCTCTCTCTGCAGAGCTCTTTCCCAGCTGGTCATACCCTGTCTTGTGCCTGGGGTTGTTCCTCCCTGGGGTCAGGACTTTGACATTGCCATTGCTGAGCTTCCAAAGGCTCCTGTCAGCCCATTTCTCCAGCCTCTCTAGTTCCCTCTAAATGGCAGACCTGCCCTGCAGCTCATCAACTGCTTCTGCCAGTCAGGCAAGCCACGTATCTGTGCTCATTCCCAGAAAAACTCACAGTCTGAAAACAGATTCTGGGAAAAAATCTAAACCACAGAAACAAACCAAACCGACCAAACAATCAAACTAACAAAAAAACCCCAGTACAGACCTCCCATGATTGTGTATTACTTGTAAACACATTCCTAGAAGGAAAGTCTCTGAATGAAATGGGTTACATCCAAAAATTACCCCATGTGCATGATACTTCAAATCTGACACCATCACCTGAAGACCTTGGAAGACCTTCCATTGCTACCACTAGTAACGAGCGGGAATATGTGCTGAAACAGCACTAAAGTGCTGAGCATTGGCTTTGCCTGTGTCATCCGTGGTGTCCTGAGAATCAGTTTGGCTGGGACAGGGAGCAACTTGCACCTGTGTGTGTGCCTTGTGTCCCCACCTTGCTGCCTAGTGGTGGTTCTCAGTAGGTCTGTGCTAAGATCCCATTGCAGACTGCAGTGTGAGAGAGCTACTGAGCGTCCAGGAGAGTTGTGTTCTCTGAGTACTAATTTCTCTCTCCCATTCCTCCTTTTTTTCCTAAGGTATAACTGATTAAATTCACTTTCCTGACAAATTGCTATCAGCCACTCGGCATTAAAAGTGGTAGCTTTTAGGTGACAATCAGTATATTTTTCCAAATGAATTGAACAATCATGATAACAGAAAAAGAAAGTAATTTTTACTTACAGTACATTTGCAGACAAAGTGGGGGGTAGCCATTAGAAACACTGAAGAATGTGAAGGTTAACAATACCTCATTTTGCACTGAAAGAATATTTGCACAAAGGGGAAAAAATGGACACTTTTCAGCATAACCATACTGCAATTGTGGTTCAATAAAATCAGGAAAGCCATGGAACAGGGAGACAATGCTGGTTTAATCTATGGCTGTCAGAGACTGATTTCCATTGAGAGTAAATGCAGGAAAAAATGCTAATGTAATTATTTTCCTTTGGAAAAATGCAGTCAAAGTGAAATAGCATATCTTTATTTTTCATAGTATTTTTATGTACAACAGTTAATAATATTGGAAAGCAAAATACTTGGATGGTAGGAATACGCAGATTTTATGATACAGAAGAAACCCTTCAGAAAGTAGAGGCCTTGTTTCTACATGCTGTACTTCTGAAGGTAAGGTCTGACCACCTGCAAGACATGATTTGCTTGTCCCTTGCAATTTAAACATGACCTGTGTGAGGTCTGTTGTAATTATGAAGCTCTTTACGTGTGCCCATTTCCTACGGAGGACACAGATTTATGGGAAGAACAAATATTGTAAGAACCAATAGCCTTAAATTCATTATTTTAACAAACTATAAATGATTTGTCATCACTTTTGCATAGTTTAGGGGTCAGAAGAGAGATCTGATGAGGTAGTATGATTTGCTGTATAGCACAGGAAGCATTACAACTATCAGGCCCATTTCAAACCTCCAGATAAACTTCAAGCTCCCCTGCAGCTTTCCAAGTGAACCAGGGATCCTAGTCCTGGTTTCAGCGATAACTGAATAATGGTAACAAAGTGAAATCAATTGGATTTTGAAGTCCATAATTTTCTATGTTTATAGTTTTGAGTAAGCAAGATGAATGCACACGGGAGTGTGAACAGACTAATACAAATCATTTATATTGAAAGCATGTTTTCAGCAGAAAAATTTCAAAGCACAGGTATTTTATCTTGGCGAGATCTTCATGAAAACAAATAACATAAGTCACCTGTAAGACTGCTAGGCTTGCAGGAAAATATTATCTGACTTTTCCAGCAGTTCATGCAATCTGTTGTCATAGAAGGATGCTTCACTTTAAAAACTTAAGCAACTGCAGTCACATGCTTTTTTTTAAAACTCAGAGAGAACAGTGCTACACCGCACATCAAAGGCTCATTTGCATGCAGTGCCTCATTATTTTACATCTGCTGAGGCCTCCAAAGTTTTACTTATTGTACATAAGAAAGATCCAGTCCTTGGAAAGGTTCTTACTAGCTCTGTAAAAAGAAATATTCTCAGATACACACCCTTTGGAAATAAATGGAGAGGTGTACCACATGATCTGCCTTGAAAGACAGATGAAGGTCTTAGTCAAATTTTCTAAGGGTTGATAGCAAGGAATTTTTAAGAAAAAACCCTTTTATTTAAAGTATTACACGACTTATACGTAATGATGAAATACATTATTAAATGACGAAATACATGTTCTGTCCGTGTTCCTAATTAGCAAATGATTCTAAATCTCAAAATTTTGGTTAAAAAAAATTTCACTGGCAATTAACCTTCGACTGATGTATCTGCATCAGTCAATCTCATCAGACAGGGTGAATCAGAAAAGGTAAAACATTTTTTCTGTAACAGAGGGTCATTTTAGTATTTCCTCCCAAGTCATACAGTGTAATGGGCTCAGTCTGGTGAAGTGTCCTTCTGGATCAACACTGAATAATGCAACTCACTGATTCACATGTGGTCATTGAGCAGGCTCAGACTGTGATGAAGCAGATGCTTTGAGGGCTGGGCAAGTAGACGACTGCACCTGACGATGTGGGAAGCACCCACAACCAACCAAATAAAATTTAGGACCCCACAAGGGGTGCCTGACTTTGACTTGGGAACGTGTGAACTTTGGCTTGGGACAGCATAGGACAATAGGCACAAAGATGGACTATTTCCAAAAAAGGAAGTGGGTGCCTCCAAGGGCTGGACAGGGCAATTCCCCTCAGACAAGTCTGAGGTTGTGGCTCACAGGGGTCAGCAGCTCAGCTAGAGGCTGAGCTGCCAGGCTTTTCCAGGGAGGAAAAGGCAGTGAAGAAAGGAGTAGTGGAGTACCTGCCCTAGGAAACACTCACACAGCAGATATCTTCACTTGGACGATACCATATTTCTAGGAACAATATCCTCAGGAATGTGATCCTTGAAGAAAAGTAACTGAGCTCTGTTCCCTATTAATTTCCTTTGATTTCAACTTGTATTTCATACATTTCTTCTGACTGGTCTCCTCCCTGGAGAAAAAACTTCACTTTCCTCACAAAGGCTTTAAGAAACACAAATGGTACCTTTATACAAAATAGAGGCTGCAGACATGATTCTCCAAGGTTTTTTAAACTCTTGGCGCAATGGAGAGCTTTGACAGTATATGTATTTTTTGCATGATGTAATTCCTTCAATGTCCTATATTTTCCTAAACAGAAGCCAATTCTGAAAGAACAATGTCAACATCAGACTTGAATTCTGGTTGTCTCTAAGATAATTAAGCATTTGAATACAACACAAGCATTTTAAGAAAAACACAAAACAAACCCCACAAAACCAAAAACACAAAAAAACCCCCACAAAAACAAACAAACAAACAAAACAAAATTAAAGAAAAACAAAAACAAAACCCCAAACACATATACTCCAAATGTAGTAGAAACAAAATCAGCAAAGATCACCCACGGATTCTCAGTTTAACAGCAAGCAGGACATAGGATTACAGGTTGTCTGAGTTACCTTTCGCCCCATGATTCTATAATTACAGGAAAAAAGAGACAGGTCTTGAATATTGCCATAGATTAATCTACAGACTAAGATGATGGATGCATTGGCCAAGATGCCCTAAGTGGTGGTACATAGAGGGTATGACCTTCCCACACAGGTGGGGATGTGTCTGGCAGCTCACCATTGGCCCACTGTGTTGCTCCACTGCATTTCTTAGGAGTTCATTTTGGTTTAGCAGTATTCTGATGCATCCCTGCTACATTCGATGACCAAAAGCCTGAGCTGAGTGACTACTGGGAGCACAGGCCAGCTACGAAGTGCATATTCACACCAGCATCTCTCTTTCAGACACTGCATCTGTGCTTGGCTAATCTACAAGAAGCAAACACATCCGCTAGTGAGAAGTCTCTATTTGTGGCTGTGTGAAATGAATTCTTGCCCCTGGTGGCTCCTGAGCAGCCTTTTTTCCCATGTCATGGCAAATATGACTAGCCTATCCTTGTGCTGAATTGTGACTTTACACCTGCTAAGTCCATACATGCTCTGTTCATTTGCTCAGTTTTGCATTGTGCAGTTCGGGCTTTGAGCTCATCCGTACGGTGTTCACAGGATCACAGAATCACACAGTATGCTGAGTTGGAAGGGACACACAAGGATCATCAATTAGGAACAGCTGAGGAAGGCTTCACTGTGGCTTGCTTGGTGCAGGTCTGATGACCTTATCCACTGGGCTGTGTTAAAGCTCGAGCTCCTCCAGGCAAGAGCCATGGAGCTCTCCTGCCCTGGGGCACAGGAAAGCAGTGCAGATAGTCCAGATTTATGAAGAGGTTCAGAGACACATTTAAATGACAGCATAAGGATGGACGGGAATCCTGATGGCTCCTCATGTACTATCCCTGTGACTTGCTTCCAGGGTGGTCTGTGATTTGAGACAAAGAAGCAGAGACACTTGTGTCCACAGTGGCATCAAAGGCAGAGGTGACTGACTTCACCCTACTGCAGCCCATCTAAGAGATGCTCAACACATGGCACCCCCAATGCTGTCTCACATGCCTGTGACACTGTGAGAAGCACATTGGCACCTGTTTTACATGGTCAGGGTGGTTTCCCACATGGAAAGAAGCAAAGCTTGGGACTATGCCTGGAACTCCCAGTCTGAGGCCGCCTGCATGGGTTCTGAGGGGCCCATAGACTCCCAGCCACCATAGGCCCCTCTTCAGCAATAACTGAGGGCATGTTTCCTCCCTTCTGAGGCCCTTTGAGTCACAGACGGTTTATCACCTAAAATGCTTTTGGAGTTCATATTGAATTGTGAAACAATGAGAGGACTGACTGTGGGAACTTGCCGTGACTGTTACCCCTATAATGTAACACATGGGTGAAAAAACAGAGCACAAAGGCATGTGGAAAGCACAGGCTTTTTGGACGAGTCTTCAAAGGCCATTCCAAGCCAAGGCACCAGGATATCATGCAGTCCCATCCATACTGCCAGGGGGAACAATCTCTGGACCACCTAACTACAAAACCACCCACAGTTTTCACATACCTATTTCTTCCACTCTCAAAACTTTTTTTTTGGCTAATAGAGCAGGCCATGGCCAATCAGGACAACAGGGTCCTGGAGGGAACCAAGGAGCAGTCCAAACCAACAGTGTAAAATGAGACAACAGTTGCAACACAAATTTTGCATAAAATTAAATAATTCACTTTGAAATTCTGGAATAACTTTCTGAATGTGAAAAGTAACAGGATTGCTGATGATCCACGTATGAGTGTTTCAAGCATTGGATGAAAACTTTCTGGTTTCTGTCTTGCTGCTCAGATCAGTCCTCACATGAAATATTCTGACTCAAGCCCCAGCTCATGGCTAACGAGACATAGATCTTCTATTACAAAACAGTAATTCCACTAGAATCCTAGTAGAGCATGGCAGTAATAGATCCTCTACTCCTCCCTTTTCCTCAAATGAAGCTTTAACCTCAGGCTAAACAAATCTGAAAAATTACTTCTGGAGGAATTTAATTTCCCTGTTCACTAGTTTTACTTATATTAATTAAAAGAAAATTCTCAGTCATATCTTATTCAGCTGGGAGAAAATATTTTACCATCAAACCTTTCTGAATAAAATATCCTTTCTGCTTTGAATAATTTCCTCCTCCAAAACAATCCAGGTAAATTATCTAGCTATGCACATTTAATGAGTCCATCTCATTAGTATGAAGGTATGTCAGAAACCTAAAATCCATAATAAATTCAGTTTATTTCACCTCATCCTAAGCTTAGCAACATTCATGTATGTTCCAGGGATGTATGGGAATGTTGGAGATTTTAAGTATATATTTTGTTCTTGCCTTAAAGGCACCTTTGCATTGCCTTTTGATTTCTAATTGTAGAGCATGACAATCATGCCATGGAACATCTGAGATCTTCCTCCCGGTCAGTCTCAGGGATCCTAGCAAGGGAAGAGAATATCTTACAGGGAATTCAAACCTAGATTTTCCATTGGGAAAAATCCCAGTTTTACGTGTTTGTTTCTGGCTGTCCTTTTAGTGAGGCATTCTGTGTCATGGAAAAAAACTGGCCATTTTAGCATGGTCTTCTTCTTCTGTAATATGCCAGAGAGGGACAGTAAGACTATTCTTTTATACCAAAAAATAGCTTTTACTAAAATCAGCAGCAAGAGAGTACATTTGTGTAATCACAATCTGCGTCTCTCCTTCTCAAACAGAAGACAGTACCACAGTAGCAAAAAGCGAAAAGATCTGAACAGTTCATTCAGATTTTGCTAAATGACCGCTCAATTTGCAGGTGTTACCAAAGAATGTAGTATCAGCCATTGAAGTTATTTTCTACTGCAGGATTTGCTCAACACAATCATAAGCACAGGAAACCTTTCAGAGGCAGACTGGTTGCCTATCACAAAGTTAGAGAGACTCCCCAGAGAGGTGGACGGAGCTTCTCATCAGTAGTAAGGTCAAAGTGATCACTGCTTTTTAGCTCATCTTTCTACCACAACACTATATTTTCACACAACTGGGCCCATGGCATACCAAAACTCACAGCCCTGGCTAGGTCCCTACTGATAACTCTCTCCCAAGCTAATATCAGCAGGTTTCATAATCTGTATTCTTGCACAAGCATGGTGCTAATAATGCCAAGGTCGTGGGTTTGACCCCCATATTGGCCATTCACTTAAGAGCTGGACTTGATGATCCTTGCATGTCTCTTCCAACCCAGAATTCTGTGATTCTGTATTTGTCTCTTTCTGTAACAGTCGAGTTTCCACAATTGGTAACATGTCATAACACTCATTGGAAACTGGCCATGTAACCTCTGGTGGGAAGTACCACAGTTTTAGCCCTCTTTGCTCCCTGCAGAGGTAGTGGTTGGGCATTCAGGGGTATTTTAAATTCAGTCCTCAGTTCTGCGTTCCAGATGTCAGTGCCCTGAGCAGAAGGGATGCCATCCCACATCATGTGATTATGGTTGCTCTCAGATACTGTGGATCTGTATATCCTGCCAAACAGCTATTCCATAAACATACCATGGATGGTGAACTTTTATTATGGCAACATGATCAACTTGCAGAAAGGCTGCCTTTCTAGTTAAATGGCTGGTGTGCTTGTTGGAGTCATCTGTCTTACTGTGAATGCCTTTCTTCTCTCCAGGACAACACTGACAGAGAATTTGAACATTTATTATCCAATATGTGAGTTATTATCATAAAATATTGTGAAAAGTATTCATTGAAGAAAACTAAACCTTTCTTAACATATAATCAGGAGTTCAGGACAGCAAAAATAATTTAATAACCATGAACTGACAGGAGAGATAACGTACATTATATCAATTCTCCAGTAGATACTGATCACAAAGGTTATCTGATTGAGATTCTCTGGTGTGTATAATACAGCAGGACTGTAGTAGTCTCTGAGACAAGTACAGCTGAATAATCCAAGTTGACATCTGTCTGGGTGCACTATCACAACTCGTTCCTTAAATTCCTAGGTGCTGGTCTAAGATGTTTGTTCACACCCGTGAGCAGTGAATGAACAATTCCCTCCCAAGACAGGTGTCTATTAGCAAAATGGCATGCCTCATTTGGCCTTAAGCACGGGTGACAGCTAAGGAAAGCATACGACCATGTGTTATGTGTATATATGCCATAAGGCATAATCCCCTTTGCTCTATGCAGAAGTATTTCCTATTGCCCCAATTATTGTGAGTGCTGAGAGGTATTTCAGCATGGAAAATTATGTCCTCAGCATCTGTGTCTGGGCTGGAAACATGCAAATAGTGTAGAGTACTTTTCACAAACATCCGTTTAGGGGTTATTCCATTCCTGCTGTCTATCAACAATAGGATCCATATAAAGACAGCTCACTGACACTTGCTCCCTTCCTGCCAGCTGTCACAGTCACTGCTGCTGGGCCCTGGCACTGAGTTAGGGCTGACAAGCGGCACAGACAAAAGCTGATGCTCCTTCGTGGTGCAAAGCTATAGTCCAGGAAGGACAAGTTGTTACTCTGGGCTACTTTCTGAAGCAAATCATGAATGGAGCATCTATCCTATAAACCACAAGGCAAGTTTCAGCATTTGTGTCCAACTTTTTCCCAAGAAAGGGGGGGAAGATAAACATATGTCATTCAAAAATCCCCTGATTATGGGAAGTGTCCTCTAACAGGGACACTGTTAAAAGTGTCCCTTTAGACACTTCAAAAGAGTGTGAATATATCTTCTAATATGCTCACTGATAGGAAAGATACATTTCATTTTAAAACTTTTATGTGACAGTATGTTTGACCAAATAGATCATAAAAATTTAAATTACTGAAGAGGGGGAGAGGAGACATGAAAATGCTTCAAAGCTTACTGAGATCTTGTATAAATCTGACTCTGCATCAGAATTTTCACTTAGGCAAATGCTTTCCATCTCCCAAAGAAGAGTTATTCTGACTAAGGAAGGCTTCAGCAGTGGACATTGATTTCCGCTGCATCTCTGCAATACAGCTAACTGCAATGAACATGTCAAAGCTTATATCCCCATTGTATCTGAAAGCAAGATGTCTCAAAGCAGCAACTGAGGGCTCCTGCTGGATGAGTTTTCCATGACAAAGTAAGGAACCCTTGTTTATCTAAAGCAATACAGTGTTTTCTTCCAAGCTGGCCAAAATAACAAGCCTATGGGAGTGTCTGTCTTAGATACTTTGACAGCAAAGAATTACTGTTACTGCAGGACACAAGCTCAGTAAGAAAAGAAAAACGTAGGAAAACATCCTTCATATCATGAAGTTGGTTTCTGCATCTGACAGCCCCAGCTAACAGCCACTGCTTCTCAAATTTTAGATCTTCTAACAATCACCTTCAAGAATTCTCCAAATATGTCCTCAAAATAGTGAAAAGGTCCCTTTAACCAGTCTCAAACACTCACAGCATTAACTTCCCAAAAGCTCCCCAGAGATGAATGACTACAGAAAACAAACATATTGGACATACCTATGCAGTATTCGTTACAATCAATATTCTTTCACAACTTCATTATGCTCCTTATCTGCATGAAACACTGATGTACCTTACACTTTGATTGTACATGCAGATCCTCGTTGCCTTCTGGGCTTGTGCACAGCACTAAGCAACATGGCAAATTCACTTACAAAGCCTGGCCAGACGAGGGTTCAGCGGCAGGGAGCTGCAGCCTGTTGGAGACACAAAGAGGCAGCTGATGACCAGCTCCTCCAGCACTGCTTGACAGGCATGTAAAGGTCAGTGCTTCATGACATGGTGTTCTTGAGCATATTGTGGACCCTCTTCCTTGTGCTGGCTTAGCATCTTGGTGTGCTTCTTTTTTCTCTCATTCTCCATTGCCATTTTGGTTTCCTGATCCCTGGCTTAGCTTCCAGTCATCTTTCCACACTGCTGGGTAGATGACTCTTTATCTTGATGTCCAGCCTACAGACTCGGCTAATAAAGGAAAAGGGGGAACTGAGAAATTATTTGCATTTGCTTAGCAGAAGTGGAAGGGGAAGAAGTGAGAGAAGACTCTCAAGTGAGTATTCACAGAGAGACCAGGATTAGCCATTAGCTTGGGAGCAGAGGCCACTCTGGGCATGGTTACAACAGGGAGGTCACTGAAGAAGAGGAAGAGCTAAGAGGTGCTGTCAGGAAGATCTTCTGTCTGCAGCCAAAGCATGCACAGGAGGCTTGAGTGGTGGTGCTTGGAGCAGACCCTGTGCGGCATGAGGAGCTATGACTCTGGTCTTCCAGATCCTCACTGGCATGGACAGCAGAGCCAGGTGGGGGGACACAGCCAGGTGGAGAGTCTAGTGCATAAAAACTGCAGAGCAGACTACCCCTTTCCAAGACATCACACAGATATATGGGTATATTTCCCTGGAACTGAGCACCAACCAGGCCAGAAGTGTGTTTGGAATACAGAAAACATAACTATTGGTGTTGATTTGGAAGGTTTCCAAAACAGTTCTCCTATCTGGAGGCAGATGCCACAGGCCACAGAGTTTAATAAAACAGTCCCAACCAAAGGTTTAACTGCACTTGAGGCCAGATCAGTAATAACAGATGGGAAAAATATAAAGCTGCACAGACTAATTTGGTACCCTGTTAGTGGACACTTCCCATAATCAGGGGATTTTTGAATGACATGTGTTTATCTTCCCCCCCCTTTCTTGGCATACTATTTCATTTTACACAGTAATGAGACACCTGGCTTGGTGATTGCTGGGCTGAAAATCCTTATGAGGATGTCCACCTGCTCTGTGCCAGCTTCTTCATTGGTAAAGCATAGAGGCTCTTCCCTGACTGCTTCTCTGGGTTCAACAGGGGACAGGCTATCTGGAAATCACTGTGATTGGAGCTATCAGCAGTTTGGAGGCATCTCTGCCTTGGCTGAGAAAGTCTGCTGGAGGTCACTTTTTAGCCGGGTAGAGTGGGAAAATATGGAAAGAAGTGAAAATTACTTCAGACACATCACAGACAGTCTGGAGGCACAGCAGCAGTGAGTGTGTTCACAAGACCTCAGTTACCATCCTTGCCTGGAGGTGAGAATGCTACAGCCATTTAGGTGGCCCACCTCTGCTTGGGGCAGCAACAGCACTTGAGCCTCATTCCCTGAAATCCACATGCAAACAGCAGAATTGTTCCTCCAAGAAGGCTGGGCTCACTGAAGCACTGTGGTGGAGGTTTTTTGTTTCTTAGTGATTCACAGATCTTTCTGTTCACAGCCCCTGTTCAAGCAAGAGACCTCATGATGGACTTTTGCAAATCTGACTGGCATTTCCAGCACCTTCAAGGGAACTTCTTGCTTCCTGTGGCATAACCACCATCCCACCAAAAATCTAAAGTTTTTTCATGGTTGTAAGTACAAGACAAATCCATTTGTGTCCCTGTCCGTTTCCTTCTACCTTTACATATACGTTCATTGCCCCTGGTGGACACGAGATCCTTGCACCTGCCCTGAGATGTATGCCAAAGCTGGAGTAGGGCATGTCTGTACCAGTTCTCACCTCTGAACACCTGTGGAATTGCTGGTATGGAGCTCTAGAGAGGAGCTGGCTCTGGCCACAAAGACTAAACAAAGCTCAATGCTAGCTGAGTTATTGGAGACAGGCACTGAGTAATCATGTTCGTACCTGTATAAACTGGAATCAAAAGTGAGTTATTCAGTCAGTGGAAATAAATGGATTTTTCCAGCTGGTGTGGCTGACGTGTACCGTGTATATCACGTTTATATATCTTCCTTCCACCAACCAGCTCCCCTTTCAATAATCAAGGTCTATAGCTATAACAATTCTACTGACTGGAAAGAAATGTGTGTTCACAACATGCACCAAGAGATAAATCTTGTTACAGCACTGGCAACACATTCCATGCATTACATGTGCCAAAGGAGTAGGATTTATTCGGGTCATTTATGCTCCACTGGAGTGGAAAAAGGGAAAAAAAAATAGGTTTTGCTATAATGAATTGGGCTCTTTGGGTCTTGCAAAGAATAATCCCCATGCATGGGCTGACAGGGATTGCCATCCATCAAGGCAGCAAGGGGTGGCCTTGCAGGATGTGTCTGTCCAGGACTCACAGCTCTGTGTGCACCCTTCCTTCTTCAGCCACAGCATAGCCCATACTCCATACTCCATACTCAGAGCCCTGCTCCACCTGCTGCACACCCTGGCAGCAGCCCCTCACACAGCCACCACCATGCTCTCCCCACTCTTCACGGGAGCACCTCCTGCTGCCCAACACACCCTGTCCCATATGAAAACCCTTCCTGCAGCTCCCTGCCCCTTTTGGACAGGCCACTCTGAGGGAGTTTCATTTTGCACAAGTCATTGTTCATCCTGCAAAAATGCCTAGAGGAAAGTGACCAGTGTCCCACTTGGCTGTGCAGCTGCAGAGCCACAAACTCCTGTGATCTAAACAGAGCAATGAGGAGAAAAATGGGCCGAGGAAGGGGAGCACAGCAGGCCAGAGCTATGCCTGAGACCAGAGCTGGCTTCAAAGCCATCACCATTCACTCAGACAAAGGAGGAGAAATTAATTTATAAATTTCTGGGAGTTGCTGCCTCTTCTTTCCCTTTCTTTGTCTCTCTGTAGGGCTGCGAGCTCTCAAAGCAGCAAACACCCCTTTCCCAGGATTAAGAAAACAGCTAGCACATTGTAGCTAGTGCTACAATACAGGGTAACCCATTGTACATCTGCAGGCACCTGGCTGGTATCTCACAGCTGCTGTAGGTAAACAGCCTATCTATCCCCTCATGCACGAGCATGTTTCCTTTTTTCATCATGCTTAAAATTTATTGGCACTGAGGATGGGAAGTTGAAGGAAAACAGAGAAGGGAAAAAAGGGCCACAGTTCTGTATTTGAGTTTCAGCATCAAACAGAATAACCCCATCAGGATGTCACAGGCCACCTGTCCCCACACAGGGAGAAGCAGCAGAAAGTTCTCCTTTATTCTAATGGGAATAGCATCAATGGTGCTTTTAACCCTTACTAGCTTGCACTTTACCCAGAAGACACTGTGTGAAGTAAAAGCAGCCAAAAAAGTATCATGGAATGTAGAAATGCAGGTATGGAGTTGTGTTCATGAAGAATTAAAATGGCTCTGTACTTTTTGAAAGTGAAAATTAAATGCATTTTTCTGAATTAATATCACTGCAGTAATACATGTGTGGATCTGAAAGGACATAATCTTTAGTCTTTCATTGTGAAGGTAGATCTCTCCAACTTTTGAGTAACAACTAGCAGACTACCAGGTTCACGTGTTTCAAAAAACTTCAAGCTACACAGGAAACCACCAATTATGTATCTGCCATTCAATCTATTGACTCTACATCTGCATTGTCACAGGGAGGAAGAAACAAGAACTATTACACTGTGATTAAAATGGTAACGAAAAGGTCTGGGAAGGGGGAGTGCCTTTGAAAGAGCGAAGGAAATGTTTGCCCAGCTCCTGAGTGTCTGGTAACACTAAGCTTCTTGGTCTTCCTGGTTTGAGGCAGGTTTCCCATACTGTCATAACACAAGAAATCCTGGGGAGGGTTGTTGAATATATCATGTTACACCAGGCACAGAGAATTTTTAAATTCCTCAACTGATGAACCAGGCCAGATCTAGGCTGACTTGTTTTCCCATCATCCCATCAAGCCTCACTGGTCTGGCCAAGAGAAATGAGCAGGAGATACATGGTATACAGAAGTGAATGGGATGTGGGACTGTGGAAAATTTCCTTTCTCTGTCATTTTCTCTAGACAATTGGAGTGAGACACCTATCGAAAAATGACATACTTTGAGACGACGTAGCACAATATCTGAGCCACAGGATGCAGAAGGATAGTAGGTGCCAGAGGATCAGCAAAAGAAGGGTGAAGTATACGGTAGCACAGGACTAGGAGTGACCCTTTGGGCCACTTCCTCTAGCTGGCAACAGTTTTTACAGGCTACATAATATAAACTCAATCTTTACGCCAGCACTATCCATCATGAAATTCTGAAGGATGCTCCTGTTAAAAAGAAAATATATCCCAGTGTCCTCTTGCTCTTGCAGTCAGAAACACACCCATTATTCTGTCTGATCTTACTCACAGCCACGTAGGTTTCTGTTTGTTCATCCAAATCTTCTCTGCTCTTTTTTATCCTTCCCTACTACTGTCTCTAAGAAATATCAGTCCTAAAGTTGTTTTCTGAAAAAAAACCACTGTGACATTATCTGTTACTGCAGGTTTTATGCTATCTCATTTTATGCTATCTCATCCTTACTTCCATGTGTTAGTCTTTTTCTCATTCAGAACTGGATTGGTTTTTTATTATTATTTTGTATGTTTTTCATATGTTATTGATGGGGTATGGCTGTCTAGGCTATGCTTTCCCTTTTTCTTAAATGGAAATGTTGGGGGTTTTTACTTTGGGGAAAAATATTTGAAAGCAAAATGGTGTAGGGAGGAAGAGGGATTAACACAATGGGATACACGGTTTCAGGGTGGGAAATGCAGTTGTGTATTTAATATGGAGGCATACACTGAACTGCAGCTTAGGTTCAAATATGAATAATATACATATATCTGCTTACATATACACGCACTCTATAACCAACAGTTTTAGAGACACAATAAAGTAAACAGTTTAGAAACACAAGAGATTTGAAATGTTGTCATTTCATTCTAAAGAGAACTGGAACTCAGCCTCAACACGGGATCTGCAAAAACAAAAGGCAAACTGATTCACATTTTGTGGTTGCGTGCTTATCCCTAAGATAGTAAATATTACTCAAAACAATAAATGGTAAAAATAATTAGAGCAGATATTATTCATATTTGTGTATGTCCTGATATTTCTGCCTTGTTAAAATCAATAGGAAAAGCAGAGCATGAGCCTGAAGCCAGGGTACAGCAGTGGCTGCAGTATATTTCACAGAATACAGCTGCACTGCTGGAGCAGATGGCTCAATAAAAACAAAAAGAGTTGTCAGTGTCTTCAGATAGAGAGATCTGACTAGGAAGTCGCTGATGTTTGGTTTTTTTCAACAACCTCCCTCCAAACCATGTTAAAATTATAAATATGCCACTGGTGAAGTAACTGCTCTGTTCTCCATTCAGTCTCGGGCATAATGGCTTTTATAGTAATCCACATCTTGTTCCCATAGCATCCTGATGAATACAAAGAGCCAAGAACATGCACGGGTTGGGAGGAGATACCTGAAGTTTTCCACGGATAACTCGTGTCCAGGCCTATATCCTTCCAAGTAGTTCAAGGTCCGCTCTTCACATGGGTGTCTCCACAGGCTGGAGCAACTAAGAAACATCAATGTCATTAAGCAGAGCCCAAAAAGGAGTGATAAGGCTGCCCTTGCTCATGCTTTGAGATCTTCCCTGGGGAAAAGTAGGTCTTTCTCAGGCGAATCTGATGATGGGATCAATAGTGAAACACCACAGTTTCTCCTCTGCCGTATTCTCTATGCATACATCACCTAGACAGATCATCCCAGAAACAGGAGACTAACACTGTTAATCAGTGTAGCATATTAAATATTCTTGATGCTTCAGGGGGAGCAGGGGGAAGTCAAATGTAATTGTCCTGAGTAGAATATATTTCCATAACAATGAAATCTCAAAATCAGTCCCCTGTTCATTTCAGCAAAGGAAAATTACCATACCCCCAGATATTTTGGGTCAGTGGGGATACCATTACAACCTTCTGAATCTGTGAGAGCCATTTTGAGCTGCATTGTTCTATGATGACTCTGTCACTGCAATGTGACAAAATGGCACAAGTTTTAGTTCAGACCAGTAGATGGGGATTAATCAAGCTGTTATTCTTGCTGTTGTATACCACCAGTGGAGGCTTTTAACTAACCAGCTGAGAGACTTATGAGTGTGGAAATTGTTTTTTTGCATACTCATTAAGAAGGAGAGTTGTTCTCCCTTAGCAGAGCAATCTGTATGAGAGCAGAGGACCAAAACTTCCAGCAGAGTCAGGCGAGCTGCCTGGTTACAACTGAGCCACATCTCTGGCAGTGGGAATGAGAGTTTGAATGCCCTGGGAATCTGGACTAGTCTGTAAATAAGAGGGGATTTTCCCTGCAGACAAAATCCCTGCAGAGTTCAAAGGGACAGCAGGAAGCACTACATTTTCTCCTGAAGCCATACAAAAATTAAGTAAAAATAGAAAAATCTGCTGTGTGCTCCCCTCACTGCAATGTGAGAGACTGTTACCTCTGCATCTGGAGAGAATAAATTTGGAAGAGGCACAAAACGTCCTGCTGTCTTTATCAATCTCCAGGTGAAAACACTGACATTAAGGGAAGAAACTTGAAGCTGCTGCTGGGAGTTTGTGATTGGTTTGAGGGGTAGAAGAAGCAGCACCTGGATCTCTAAATGAGAGAGCCTGGTAGACACAAAGTCTGGGCATCTGAAACAATCACTTGAGATAGTTACCTTCATAACTGACCAAGGAACAGTCATCACCAAAGCACAGGTCAAACCACCTTGATGTACATCTGACAGGTCAGACTGATATTGGCAGCTGTGCCCCAAGTCAGTTTGTGTCACTCCACTGCCCATAGAACCCAAACACTGCCTCCTAGCACTGGCATGGTGACCTGTTTTGTAGGTATAAAATTAACTGAGACAATTGTCACTTTATCCTTAATTTAAAAAATGACCCTTGAGATCCTCAGACAAATGGACTTTTGTGGTGTTTTTGCAGCCTCCTCTGATGCACTGCACAGCCATGTGCTACACGTGTCTATAAGACACCATGGTCCTGGGTGAGGTGTGCACAGAAATAGACACCCCAGACCAAACTCTGCATGGTATGTAGAAAACTGCTGAACTAAGAGATAATTGATGATGAAGACAAGTTTAGTGCGTTTGGTAGGTTTATATTTTTCTAAGTCATGGCTCAGACTGGTCCTTGACAGTCTATTCTTCAATGTCAAATCCCTGAGGAGTATTATTTCCAGAAATGTTTAATGACTATTTAATAACAGCTGCATAAAATATCTCTGATCATATTTTAATATTCCCAATGACAGAATTGTTCAGTGATGAAGTACTTTATGATTATAAAAAATATATCATTCCTTTTTCAGAGAGCTGCCCTTAAAGCAAACCTTGGCCATGCAACATGACCCTCCCATCCCAGCTGAAAGGGCAGGCCAGGTATGAACTACATGAATAAGAGGGAGAAAAGGAAGGAGGGAAATGCTTTATCTGTACATAGGAACTCACAGTGGCAAAACCTGTGTCTGGCTTTTTAGAAAGTCTGGAAAATCTTGTCACTTAAGCATTTGCAAGTGGGCAGGTGAAGACAAGATATCAGTAATGAAATTCCTTGCTTGAGGGGACCAGCTGATCACTATTGGGTGCAAGGCAAGAATTTAACCCCAACAGCTGCCTGAAGAGCCCAGAGCGTATGCTGACATGTTACTGGAGTGCTTGGTCTTTCCCTGAAATATAAGTCGCTGCCCAGAGGTGGGATAAAGCTCTCCAGGGGTTTTCACACCCCAGCTGCATCCACCCTCTCCTTTGTGAGCAGCCAAGGCAAGGCAGGCACAGCAGGTGCTACCAGAACCTGCCATTTGGTTTACCTGAGCTTGCCAAAGGCATTTGGGGCACCCCTTTGTGTCTGCAGTGTTGGTGCTCTCCTCAGCTCAGTCTGGCTGCCTTTCCCTTTGCTTTTGGTCTTGGAGCCAAATCATGTCAGCGTCTTGTGGCAGTGTCCACCCCTAACCCCAGGGTTAAGCCATAACCCTCAGTGGGGCCTGTGATGGCTGCATCCAGCTCACTCTGGAGTGTGGGGAGCAGATGTCAGCAGGGTAGCTGAGGGTGGTCTGGAATGGCAACCCTAACATTTTGCTGGTTTGCAACTGTAAGTCAGTCATCTTACTCCATAGGTAGGGGACAGGCCAGGGCCCACTGAGCAATGCTGCATGCCAGGATCTCACCTTGAGTAGGGATGTCAAGGTTATTCCTCAGTGTTTAGAGAGTCCTTATAGCATCAGATACTAAACTTTGAAGTCTTTAGCAACTTCAGCATGCTAAACTTTGAAATCTTAGCTGAGTGATATAAATGATTACGCGTATCTAATCCTTCAGACATAAACCGTTGACCAAGCTGGGACTAGTATTGAACCCAGCTACACCTAGGTTCCTCTCTGAAAAGGAGTTTAGAATAGTTTAGTNTTCTTTATCTCCTCGATGCCGTTCAGCTGTGAGCTGCCTCTGACTGCCTCTCCGGGGCAGTCAGGGAGCGTCCGGTGCCCGAAGTCAGAGCCTGCTAGCAAGGGGAGAGAAAAGAAACGCCAACAGAGCCCCACAACTCAACCCGAGGGTCTCCCTGATAGTTCTGACCCTGCATTCAATTAATAATCAAGTTTATCTTTCCATCAGATCTTGTTAAACCACTCTTGCATTTACCATTGAACTCTTTTAACTCACTGGTTTAGATCAATAAAGTATATTGTAGTTTCCCTGTCACAAGTGAGGTGCTTGACTCCATCTGTGACACAGCTACACCTGGGAGTTAACTTGCCTTGGGAGACACGTGTGCCAAGTCCCCATGAACCAAGCCACTTGTTAATGTGGATGTGATGCTACTCTGGAACTTCCTAATGTGGAAGGTGTTTTCTTTACCCAGATATCACCTGGAGCCAGCTGGTGGCAGCTCCCTGCTCCTGGTCTCAGACAGGCCTGGGTATCACTACCAGCCATATACCCCATTTTGTACAGTGGCTGTTGGGGTTCACACTACTCACAGGGACATCTGTAATAACCCTAAATAGTCACTGGTCTCAAACAGGACAGCAGGTTAAGCATGCTAAGAGGTTTACAGCCTTCAGGTAGATGAAAGAAATATGTTAAAACAAGTGAAATGTGTGTGTCTGTATGTGCATGAAATAAAATATGAAGAGAAAAGTTACATGAGTTTACAGTGTTTACAAGTATACATGACCATCAAAAGCCAGCTTCTGGTAAATGGATTATTGCCCCAGTTGACTCAGATTCTTGGCTTCCATAATTTATAGCTGGTTTTAACAGTTGTCACTCTTCTTATGATCAGGTTGCTGTGAGCTGGGGAAGGAAAATATGTTCTTAAAGCACTCTGCATTCCTAAAGGGGATTGAAGTAATTCTAGACCCTGTTACATTTCCATTTTTAACTGAATTAGTGAGCCTGTTAAAATGCGCAGCAATTAGACTTTTCTTTAAGAAGAGACATGGCTCCAGAAGGAATCTTTTTCTCATGTATCTATCCCCATCACTATCAGAAAACCATTTTCTCTACATTACTTGTGCATTTAAATTCCATTTTGAATGGGCTTCACCAATCTGAGACCTTTGAAGTGCAGCTACCTCTGAGGAGAAACACCTTTAAAATCTATTCAGTCCGTTGCAGAGTATTGACATGGAAGAAAATTCTGCTGAGTGTCTTGAAGGTTTATGCCTGCTCTTTCAAGAATTTTTACAGGCTATTTATGTCTTCTTGGAACTGACATTTCCTAAAGCTGTCTGTAAAAGAACATTCCATGGCTACCTAAAAGCATCAGTTTATCTGCTGCTTTCTAAAAGGAAGCTGTGTCTCTTTATAATTCCAGCACTTACTGTAAATCTAAGTCTATGTACAAAAGCATTGCTAAATTCCTTTTTCAGGTATTGATGATTTTACTTTTAACAAAGGAAAGAGGAGAACTCCCTGTATCTAAAACATTCCTCTGTGTGGTGTGACTTTAGTACAAGTTGTATATCAGTTCCAGAGAATTCACTTTCTGTTGAGTGAGTGAGTGGCATGACTGATGCAACTCATGTAATCCAGACTTCTTGGTGTGTTGCAGGAAGTAACAGGGCATAGAATTCTCTCCCTTTCCGTATGTGGAGGTGCTTGGTCAGTCATCTGCACAGGAAAGTTATCGTTCTATAGATTCTTGGAATGCCTTGATCTATCATCCTTTTCTAATACCTGGCTGACAGCTTACACTTAACAAGCCTTACAAGGCAACACTGACACCAGTCTGGCTGCTGCCCCGTCCTTCAAACAGCCTCACACCACTGTGAACCAGTGTGGTTTAACCTTGTCAGGCAGCTAAGCCCCAAGCAGATGCTCTCTCAGTCTTTACCTGTGCGATGCAGGAGGAAATTGGAAGGGTAAAAGGGAGTGTGCTGGTTTGGGCTGGGGCAGAGGTT
This sequence comes from Edolisoma coerulescens, assembly GCA_013397115.1. Taxonomy (NCBI): domain Eukaryota; kingdom Metazoa; phylum Chordata; class Aves; order Passeriformes; family Campephagidae; genus Edolisoma; species Edolisoma coerulescens. Next base: position 861,951 of record VWZW01008218.1, on the reverse strand, counting down.
ATTTTATTTATAGTAGCTGGTATGGGGCTATGTTTTGGATTTGTACTGGAAACAGTATTGGAGACTGAGCGCTGTTTTCATTATTGCCGAACAGGGCTTACACAGAGACAAGGCCTTTTCTTCCAGTGAGGAGCCTGGGGGTGCACAAGGATTTGGGAGGGGACACAGCTGGGACAGCTGGCCCCAGCTGAGCCAAGGGACATTCCAGACCGTATGGCATGATGCTCAGCATAGAAAGCTGAGGGAAGGATAAGAAAAGGGAAGCACGTTTGGAGTGATTCTCTTCCCAAGTCACTGCTATGTATGATGGATCCCTGCTTTCCTGTGGATGGCTGAACCCCTGCCTGTCCATGGGAAATGGGGAACTAATTCCTGGTTTTGCTTTGCTTGTCTGCATGGTTTTTGTTTTAGGTATTAACTTGTCTTTACCTTGACCTGTGAGATTTTTTAGTAAATTTACTATCTTGGATCCATTTGCAAATTCTCAATGGAATGATCATAAAATCATAGAATGGTTTGGGGCAGAAAGGACCTTTCATCTAATCCAATCCCCTGGCAAGGACAGGAACATTTTCCACTAGATCGGGTTGCTCTGGGCCCCATTCAATCTGGCCTTGAGCAATTCCAGTGATGTTGCACCTTCTCTGGGCAACCTGTTCCAGCGCCTCACCACCCTCATCACAAAAATTTTCTTATTTCCATTCTAAATCTACCTTCTTTCAGGTTAAAGCTGTTGTCCCTTGTCCTGTTAGGGCCTGGTAAAAGATCTCTTTCCATCTTTCTTATAAGCCCCCTTTACATATTGAAAGGCCACAATAAGGTCTACCCAGAGCCTTCTCTTCTCCAGGCTGAACAACCCCAGAGGTAGTGGCTTTGTACCCATGTTGCAGAGAAATGGGGCATGATGGTATCTTTGTAGACAGAGACATTACAGTCTCACAGAGAGAAGCAAAATGAACAAACTGGAGGATTTCACATACTGAGGAAGACAGGAACACTTGATCCTGCCCAGAGCCTATTCCTGAGATCCCTTGATAGGGATGGTCTTTTCACCTACCTCAGCCCTAGTCCTATGCTAGAAAAGACTGCCTGACCACCTATGTAGGCATACTGTGGATTTTCCCAGGCAGCACGGCCTTTAATGGATGGCGTCAAACCCAGATCAAAACATCTGCATCCAGCCAGTACATGCCCAGCATCAGCTGCACGAGGCACACAAACGTGGGGAGATAATCGCTGTGCTGTTGCTTCCTCACAGCACTGAGAAGTACATCATGATCTCCTTTGGGATACCTTGTGAGGACAGAAAGAGCATTTTTGAACAGTTACTTGTGAACCAGCCCTCCTTTGGTCTGTTTGCATGGGAGACACATGGCTGTTTTGAAAGGAGTTTGGAAGGGATTTATTTATCCATGCGGTCTCTGAAAGGTTATCGCCTGCATTGAGCTGCTGAGGACTTGTCCTGTCATGTTGTCTGAACAAAAACACAGCTCCTAAACCTGCATGACTTCAATAACCCTAGCAAAACCTTGTTGGCTTTGATGGAACAAGTGGACATGACATCAGATGCCAAGGATTTGCTTCTCATTTCCATTGTAGCTCCACTTTGGGATGCTTGCTGGGCTACAGAAATCTGTCACAGACTAATCTGCTTGGGATGTCAAGGAAGCCAGAGCTGAAGCCTTGATGTATGAATCTTCTGTGCTGATAACTCTCTGCTGAGCTTTGATGAATGCATAAAGAGTTGGCAGATGAGTGGGGTTTTTGATTAACTGTGCTAGTCTATGCACACTCAAGCTTCAGTGAGATTGTGTATTGTCAGTCTGCTGTCTCCTGTGTGCTGAATTCTCATTTAAGCTTTTGTATTTAACAGAAAATTTTGATTTCTCTTTCACTATGGAGTTTAAAATGAAGTTCAAATCAGACACAATTTACAGCATTATAAAGACTGGGTAATAATTTCTGTCTCTGTAAGTAGCTTTGAGATGAGATTACATTTAATGCTTATAACTTCTCGTATTCACATTTGCATTAATGCATTTTCCTTAACAAGATAAAAATATTTCTCCACCAAGCACATCCATCTGGAGTTGTGCTCATGAATATTTTTCTCCCAGGTATCAAGTTCCTCAATTTCTGCAAAAAAAAAGAAGTTAACTTCTGCTTTTTAAAGGGCAACTTGTATCTAACTGACTCATTCAGACACAGATGAAACCTTAAGAATTACTTGGAAGATCCAAATTTATATCGCAACATGCATCCTGAGCAAGGCAAACAAATATACAGAAAATTATGTCTTTTCAAACCTGTAAGAGATGAGAAATGGTGCATCCTGCTTTTCTTGAAACAATGCTGCTTCCTAAAGCAGTGCCTAGATAGCCACCAAGGTGGGGAACCACTATCGTCATCGTGGACAAACATTACAGGTAATACAATTTCTGTCCTGTTTTCCTTGTGAACAAACAGCAAAGGGAGGCTGTAGGCACAAGAACAGGCACACAATGTAAGAGGGATATAAAGCTATTAGAAAGCATCCAAGGAAGGGCTATGAAGATGGTGAAGGGTCTGGAGGGGAAGCCATACAAGAAGCAGCTGAAGTCACTTGGTCTGTTCAGCCTAAGGAGACTGAGGGGAGACCTCGTTGCAGTCTGCAACTTCCTCATGAGGGGAAGAGGAGAGGCAGGCACTGATCTCTTCTCTGTGATGATCAAAGACAGAACCTGAGGCAATGGCCTGAAGCTGTGTCAGGGGAGGTTTAGGTTGGATATTAGGAAAAGATTCTTCCCCCAGAGGGTGGCTGGGCACTGGAACAGGCTCCCCAGGGAAGTTGCCATGGCACCAAGCCTGCCTGAGGTCAGGAAGCACTGGGACAATGTTCTCAGGCACATGCTGTGATTCTTGTGGTTGTCTTGAGCAGGGCCAGGAGCTGGACTTTGATAACCATTGTGAGTTCTTTCCAATTCAGGATATTCTAAGTCTATGATTCTATGATAATACAGAAATAGTCAACCTTGCAAGGTGCAAATATGGCCCCAAGGTGCCTTGATGTGTTTTATGTTTTCATTTTGTGGTTTGTTGTTTTCTTATCCTAAATATTGAACATGTTCTTACAGCCCTTGGTTTCCATCAAGTTTCCATTCAGTCAGTATGTTGGACTGTCTGGTGCAAATCATCCTGGCTTAACTGTTTTCCTGCTTCAAATTAGCTGGAGTGCATCTCAACACATTGGGGTGAAACTTCTCATAGCCAACATCAGATCTCATTTTTGCAGCACATCTGTGTTGACTGTACGAGTTAATCCAGTTTTCAACAATGCAGGAGAGGCCATACTCTGTCTCTGACCCATGAGCTTGTACCTCTTCATACTTGATCTCACCTTGTCACTATGATGGCAGTAAAGCATTCGCCTGATGAAGAATTATATGGCTTCATCTGCTATATTCTTCTGCACTGTCCCTTGCTACTATCCATTTTTTCCAAAGAAATCACTATTTCTGGGAGAATTAACCCAGAGTATATATGATTTAATAATTATTGTATATTACAGTTATTCAGTAATTTTAATACATTGCCTCAATGCTCTATCTTGAAACCTTTCTGCCAGTGTCAGTTATATTTGTAGGAAAACATCTCTTTTAATTATTATTTGTGAACAGGAATCCTCTAATTTATTACTTTAGCTTGGTTAAACAGGATACAAAAACTAACTCAATGCAACATAAAAATTCACAATAGAGCAATTTATTGAGATAAGTCATCTCCACTATATGAAACTCCTGAAAAGGAAGAGACAAATGAGGAACAGCAGGCACTGGGTTTTCCTGCCATGTTTTGCATTCCTCAGTGCTCAAGTTTCAAAAGAGCCTCTCAGCCTCTTTTAACTCATTTTCATTATGATGGGCAATGGTAGCACTTACTGCCTCCACCCTTTCCTGTGCCCTTTACTGTTTCTAAGCCATGCCAGACTCCAGCCAAAATTCACGGTCCTGATGTGCTACTGGGGCTTTGCTGCTTTCATGGCTCTGCAGCCTGATGTACTGACAATGTTTAAATGTTTTTATTGCCTCTGTATATCCTGTCAGCTGTTCTTCCTGCAGAAAAGCCCAAGAGGTCTTTAGGAAGAATTGGTCACAACTGAAGGGTTTTGAAAACACAATTTTCACTGTCCTTTATAGGAATGGTGCCATTTACAACTATTTCTGGCAGAATGCCCCTCTGTGCCCAACAGAACGAGGAGAAACCAATGAAGTGTGTGGTCAAAGTGTTTCTTTTATTGCTTTGGGGACCTCACAAGTTTTGAGTTAGACATGAGGAATTAAAGGAAAAAAATTCCAAAGCCAGTTCATTTAATCTACGTTGGGATGACATTAAAGGGTTTGTCTCCTTCTACCAAAGCTCGGTATGCGTGACCCGTTTGCTCTTAACAAGTCATTCCATCTCCACTGAAAGGGGTGTGAACCACTGGTTCAGAAAAGCCAGTGAAAAAAGGAAAAGGAGGAAAAATTCCACACATTTTGAGTTAACAAAGGCTCTACTTGTTCGCTGCTTTTGAACACAATGCAACATTTCCATACACCAGTCTTCAGTGACTTTTAAGTTATCTTTCAAAGTGACCCAGTGCACTTCAGAGCGCAGCCTCCAATTTTTCACCCAGCAAGCAGTGCACCTGTCCAAACCATGAGCAGCCAGCTTCTCCGGGAGAATGTTGTGGGAAATGGTGCTAAAGGCTTCAGTAAAGTCCAAGTAGAAAAAATCCACAGCCTTTCTCTCATCCACTGCGAGGCTCACCTCGTCACAGAAGGACATCTGGATGGTCAAACAGGACCTGCCTTTCACAAACCTGTGTCTGGGCCTTATTCCCCTGGTTATCCTGTGTGTGCTGTGTGATTGCACCCAAGATAATCTGTTCCACAACTTCCCTCAGCACTAAGGTTAGGCTGACAGGAGTTCTAGCTCCCTGGGTCATCTGATGGTACAGCCCACCCACCTTCAGATGGTTCCTTCCACCTATTTTACAAACTAATTTCAGCACAGGATGAAAGGACTGCCATGCGTCCACTCTAAAAAAAAAAAAAAAAGGGGGGCTGCAAAATAAAGGCGAGCAAAGTCCAGTGTTCCATGACAGCTGGTGCCAAAGCCAGCTTCCCTGCTGCCCCTCCTAGGTGGTGTGGGGAACTGGGGCAAGGCTCTCGGGACCTACAGCTACACCAGGATTTTAGGGCACATCTTGACAGCTGAGGATGACTTGCCAGGCCAAGTGAAAGCCATATCTGGCCCCAGTTTGGACTAGATAACTTGGCTGGAAAACATTCAAATGCCAATGAGAGTAATTTTGTGTAGAGAAATATACCCTGGTATTATTCCCAAGTAAAAGCCTGTGTCAACACTTCAGTAAAAACCTGAGACCTGGGGTTTGCTGCCTACTAAATCGTCACGAAATCCTTAGAAGCACAAGACAGGATTTTTCATAAGGTTCAAAACTCCAAAGGATAAATGAGCCTGAGGCACTTCCAAAGTCCTGTTCATAATTATCAAAATATCACATCCTGTATACTGAATTCGGGAGGGAAATGTTGGTGTCTGTGGTTTCAGATTGTTTTCTGTACTTTGTACTGTGCACAACAGCTATTTCAGTAACTGAATTTGAAATTCTTGGTAGTCTTCTTGCTTGTCTGATAACACACCTTTTTTATACTTCTGTTTCAGCATCCAGAACAAACCCCAAATATTGCAGCAATCTGTAGGAACCAAATAGCATGAAAATCCAGGGCACATGCTCTAAGACAGTGACTACGACTTATCTCCTATCATAGGCCTGAACTGCTCATGCTATTATAGTCTGAGAGACGAATTTCCACTGCCACATGTTTTGGAGTCATAAGCTGGTAGACAATTTATCCAGAAGGCATCTAAAATTGTAGTCACATTTTTTGGAGTAAAGGCTACAGTACGTACATTGAAAGTGGCCAGACTCTGGAAACTAAATTTTATAATGGCAGGAATGGGTCCCTGTAGTTCACAAAAAATGCACTCATGTATCTCAGATTAAATCAAATCCTTGTTTACAAAGCAAATTAATTCTCCTGACATAGTATTTTAGTGTTAACTGTTTGAAGACATTTTATTCTGTGATTGGATAATTTGTTAGAGAAACTGAATTAGATTCATCTTAGATGTATCCCTTAATTTATTTTGGTGTCCTTTGGTGGTTTTGTCATATCATTTATACTGGTATTTTTTTAGATATGGAGGAATATGTTCAGATTTCAAAACAGAAAATTCCTGTTAACTGAGGGATAAAAACTTCTGTATTGCAGTAATCCTAGAGGGATGCTCTAAAGCATTAAAACCCTTTTTTAATCTCTTATTTAGGGCTGGTTTCAATGTACTTTCCTTCTCAGAAGTCATGTTCTAGTGAATCATCGTTTTCCAAAGGAAAAAGAAATCAGCATAAATTACTTAATCAGGCCCATGAAGAAAACCCAACCAATTAGCTCTGCTGTTCACCACAGACATGGCTTCCACTGTACAGAGTTGTTTAAGGTCAAATTAACTCAGTGAGACATTTCATCAGTTGATGTGAACCAGCACCATTTCCCCAAAGACAACAGAGACGTGTTGACTAACAGCTGCTCAGAGTGTCCATGTAAATTTTCCAAGTTTTCCACAGCACTTTTCCCTTCTGATGGTTTATGTTAATGACACTGCCCTAGACAGGTCTTCAAGGTGGTCATAACGGAATATAGGGAACAAATAACTTCTGTCATATCACAGAATAGTCCGAGTCTGAGTTAGAAGGGACTCACAAAGGACCATCATGTCCAACTCTGAACTGATTGGCCCATGTGGGCATTGAACCCACGACCTTGGCATTTTTAGCACCATGGTCCAGCCAACTGAGCTGATCATATGGGATCTACTGCAAAATCTCACTTGGATTAAACAACCCACATGATGGATCAAACCAAGGATCCAGCTCCTCGTCCTCCCCTGTCTCCAGCAACACTCAGTAGCAGATGCTTTGCACTGAGTGCAAAGATGGTCCTTCAACAGATGTATCACTCCCTTCTTGGCTTTCCAAGAAAATCACCACAAGGATCTTCCTGTGCTTTGCAAATGTCCTCCATAATTTTAAAAACAGACAATTCATAATAGGCTAAGAAAACACAGAAAAGTGTTTTTGCAGTTTTGAAAGAAAATATAGCTCCCACCTGTTCTTATTCTCTGTTAATCCATTTCTGTTCTGTTAGAAGTTTGGAGCCTGGCAGCAGTGGGAAGAGGTGTGTGCCTGCTCTGGGCAGCTGAAACCTCTGGGGAACAGAGGGGACCTCCCACCTGGGAAACAACTAGACCTTGATAGTTGAAGGGACCTTCTGGAGAATAGGATGGAGGTAAAAAAATCCCAAAAAACAGAGGGCAGTGACCCTGCTACACCAGAAACCGGTACTGTTGCAAAATAATTAAGAATTAATAATTCTTTTATCTTGAGTACTTTTTCAGAAAAATAAAAATTTCTCTGCAAAACACCTACCTCTGAAGTAGTTCCATCTGTAGGTGGGAAAGAAAGGTGATCTATTTATAAATAACTTTAAAATGAAAAGATAAATTCAAATTTGTAAAGATTTATTTAAATTCATTGTTCCTTTAAAATAAAATGGCAAGAAAAAGTAAGTATTTGCTTAATGGATCTTGGCTCAATTCCCCTCATTTAATGAAAGGAGATGGGCAGCCTCTCACATTACAATATTTGGCTCGTCTTGCTCATGAAGAAGCACTGGGAGAGTGCTGTTCAACAGGATGTGAACCTTTTGGGAAGTAATTTACTGTAGTATGTGAATATGGAATAAAAAAAAAAAATTACATGGTGTTACCTGAAACTTTGTGACCACCTGATCATTAAGAAAGAAGGAAAAAGATAGTTCAGAATTCAGAAAAACTTAGCAAAATCAGTTGAAGATGGCTAGATGGGAAACAACTTTTTTTTTCTATCAATAGACTCTGAAAGGCTGTGATTATTTTGTTCAGGAGGAAATTATTAAGAGGGGATATCAAAAACATGTACAAAGTAAAGAATCTAGAAAGAAAGAATCCAGTTTTCACAAGTGTGTCTCAGGCTCAGAATTTCAGACACCTCAGAGAAGGTTTGTACATACAGATATATGTATCACGGGAACATTCAGGGATATACTGGGTAACACAAGGTTTTCTGGAAAGGGAATGAAATCTGCCCCTTAGAAAAATTAAGAAAAGCTTTAGTTTGTAGGAAAGAGAAGGAAATATACACAGTTTTATCTTATTGCTTTTGCGTATTGCTGGGTGCACTAGCTTTGATTATTTTCCCCCCAATATTTGCAGTGGCAGAACACTGGATCAGTTGACATGTGGTCCTGATCTAAACCAGCAATTTTCACCTTCCATTCATGATGGCAGCACCCGGTCGGATGCTAAATTTGACTCATCTTTGCATTATTCCACTGCACAAGTATTTTCTGGATTACAAGGCATACAATTCTTCATCAAGTCGATGTATTTTCAATGTGGACTAAATTCTGCTCTTTAGGGTAGCTGGCATGATGCCAGTGGGTGACTGGGTCTTCAGACTGCATTTGCTTCATGTTCCAGTATTCCTCAACAAGCATGGTAAATCCATTATTTAGGATTCTTCAATAATTTTTAATTTTTTTACCACTTCATTTTTAGCTTTCCCTTTATTTAATTTTGTTCTGTTCAACTTTTTATTGGTTAGGAAATTGCCGTGTTTCACTTGCTTTTTTGAAATCTGCATCGGCTTTCTTGTACTTCAGTTTAGGCTGGTTTCCAGTTTCACTACTTTGGACCTTTTTGTTTCCATCCAATGAAAGACAACGAATTCAATAATAGTAGAATAAAACATATTTCAAACATCTAGCTTAAGCTGTTGGAAAATGAGATTTAGAGGGATTAGTTACATTGGCATCACAGACACAAGACAGGGTAATTTTGACTTGCCTGTGGCAACACAAATTTCACATCTCATCAGCTCACTCCTAGAAGCAGCTTTGTGCTAGGAATTGATCAGCTTGAAACCTTCAGGTCTGTTTCTTATTACTTCAGGAGTTGACCAGGAAGTGCAGTCAGGATACTTTTATTTGTATTAATTCCTGTGATTCTGCTGTTGCTGCTCCAGGCAAGCCCTAGAAGCAGGCGTGATACAGTCTATTCTTTGATATGGACTGGATCATAACTGTCAAGATATGACAAAAACTCTTCATTCTCTCCTAACACCTATTTCAGTGACGTTTTCCCTCATTTTGCCTACCTTAATGGCTAACCAGATATCAGATGAGTTAGAGGAAGGAAGGAAGGAAGGAAGGAAGGAAGGAAGGAAGGAAGGAAGGAAGAGCAAAGTAAAAGCTGGCTGATTACCTCTTTGCTACCTTTCAGGATGATAAATCATACAGCATCTAAGAGAGAGGTATAAAAGGTACACAGGTTAAGAGATACCCTACCCTTGGGCACAGCATGTCTGAGCGTAGTAAAAGCAGTAAAAATAATGCAGACTTCTCCTTCAAGAAGTATGCTGTTGTACTGAAGAGCCACAGCAAATATTCTGGTCTGGGATTCCTGCCCTGGTAAAGATCAAGTACAAAATGGAGATCCTCAGCTGTTGTAAAATGGCACAACACTATACTCACTCTCTCCTTCCATCTCTCTCTTTCTCTCATTTTTTCTTGTTGTACAGTTTAGTTCCTTTCTCCCAACTTTTCCCACATTGTGCAAATCCCTGTGTACTGTATCAAATTATTTTTCTGACTCCATCAATAAATTCAAGCTTTTTTAAAGTTAACAAATTGTTTCTCTAAAATATGACTTTAAAAAATCCATGCTGACCTTCCTCATTTTTAAGATAGTTGAGTATCAAATGTTTTTGGTTTACAATTTCAGTAGGCTTTACATAGAAGAAAGTCTTTATGGAGGAACGTAAAAAAAAAAAAACCAACAACTTTTCCTTCCCCTAGAACTACAGCCCACTCAAATGATAGGTTAGACACCTCTATTGACTAGTGAAGCAACATTGTGCTGGAGTTCCTTGAGTTTCTTTAGGACTCTTGGATGAGTACCCAATAAGTTATTTCTTCCAAATATTTCTAGTTTCTTCTAAAACTTTTATTTTGACAGGTCAGTTTAAGATGATCCCTACGGCTCATCCCGTATTTAAAAAACACTGAGATGTCAGTATAGGAACCACACTCAGCTTCTCTGAAATGAATTTTGATGTAAAGAATTTAGGTTTGTGTTGTGGTCTTACCTTCCCTGAGTACTCCTTTTGAACTTCATCTAATAACCCAATACTCCCCTTGGCAGGCACCTTGCTTCTGAAGTATTCAGAACACTTATTTTTGGGTTTGTGCCTTAAGTGATGTTCCTCTAAATTGTTTTTGGCTTGATGTATTATGGTTTAACATTTCATTCATCCATTTATTCTGTGAACTTCTTCATTTTCCATTGACTAACCCCTGAACTTGCTGATAGCTTATGAGGCAGCAGTAAAACTGAAGGACTGGCAGGTCATTTCTATATGGAGCACAAAGTAGAAAGAGCAAAATGACATTATTTTCTTACTGTAATTTATCTGTGCTTGAAATGATGAACACATAACTAATCCACCAGACAGAGGCACAGTGTGTTTCAGGTTGGAGGGGACACCAGGAGGTCCCCAATAGCAGGGTCAGCTCTGAGGTCAGAATGGATTGCTCAGGGATTTATCCAGTCCAATTTCAATACTTCCAAGCATGGTGACTGAACAACCTCTCTGGGAAACCTGTACCTGACTGTCCTCGGGGAAAATATTTTTCCCTGTATGCAGTTATCTTCTGTCCCCTGTCCTTCTGCCACAAAATTTGATAACCTCCGTGCAGGCAAAGGCAAGCTGCCAATAAGTCCCTCCCAGTAAAAGCTGCCTCTTATCCAGGCTGAAAAAGGCCAGTTCCTTAAGCCTCTTCCCATAAGGCACATGCTCCAGCCCCTTGACCATCTTGGTGAACTATCTCAAGTTTTCCAGTGTCTTGTTTGGACTTGCTCCAGTATGTCCGCGTCTCTCCACCGGGGCGCCCAGCACTGGGCCCAGAATGCCAGATGTGTGTCACCAATACTGTGCAGGGAAGGATCCCCTTCCTCAGCCTGCTGGCCACACTCTGCCTGACGCAGACTAGGAGGCTGCTGGCCTTCCATGCTGCAAGGGCACAGTTCTTCCCACTGTTCCTTCTTCCTATGCAGATACTGAAGATGCACAGAAATAGCTGCAAACAGGGCAGAGTGGTCAGTCAGTGCCTTTTCCACTTGCACAAACCAGGTGTCTTGAAGGAACGAGAAATTCACTTGCTGAATCACTTATTTCTAAAAAGAACTGCATCACAACTAACTAGAAGCGTTTTTTAAGAGGTAGCTGCTTATTCAGCACTGCTGTAAGAAATTTCCTTTGGAATGGACTGTTGATGCAATGTTGTATAGACGATAAATTGTCTTTACCTCCCAAACCCCGAGTCCCCTGTGCCAGGCTGTCAGCAGGGCCTAGCCCACAGTACCACCTAGTGGGAGACGCTGATATGACCGTGCCCATCCCAAAAACGTTCTGAAGACATTGTCATTTCTTCCAGATCTCAGCAGAGAGAGAAAAGTGTATGAAAATCCTCTTAGGCGTGGCAACAGTACCATGTGGGATTGCATGAGGAGAACTCACCTTGCTGAGACGAGTCAGACAGATCTGACGATGACATTGCCTATCTGAAACACTTCATAAGCATGATTACTACTTACTTTTTCCAAGGGTGATCTGTTAAGAAGATCCATATTTGCTGCTCTGAAAAATTAAGTAATCTAACAGTAGGGGAAAATGATGAAGACTACATCTAAGACTTCTTCTTAAGAGAGCTGGGACAGCTTGCTCTCTCCTGAGATGCAAAGGCAGTAGCAACTCTGACACTTCTATAGAAACTGCTCCCAGTTAGAGTACACAGATCTGACACCCACCTAGGGCATCTGCTCGCTGCAGTTCAGGCAACTTCCTTTACAGGACCACCAAGCAGGAATGAACACCACCCAGGGTATTTACACTCTCCTCAAATGACATGTGCTCTCAGTTAAATTATCTGCTGGACAAGACACTGCAATGCAGATGGCTCTGATGAGGAAAAAGTAGAATAGCAGCATATTCTAACACAGGGTGAATACCCAAACTCTTGCATTGACTAGCCTGTCATACCTACACACCCATTCTAGAACTGGCCTGTGCAAAGATTTGTCTATATTCTATCGTGATTATTTATGTGCTATAGTTAAGCCAAATCATTTCAACTTTAAAATAAAAGGAAATATGCACCTCAATTTCCACAAAGATCATATCCTAAGAAATATTCCTGAGGCCAACTGCAGCCCATATTAAGAGTAATTATTGTGAAGCTGTTCAAAGAAGTAACACCAATTTTGCTCCTTGATTTTCTAAAACAGGCCAGTGAAAAGTCTTTCTGCTTGCACCAAACACACAGAAAGTGAAAAAATCCTCTTCTGTTGCTTTCTAGGTATCTTACATAAAGGTCATGAGAACTAGAAGTAAGAAATCTAGATCTTAAAGACTGGTATTTCTTAAAACACATTCATTTGGTGAGCTCTGCTGTAAGGAGCTCCAGAATCGGAAATGAAAAGCAGGTCCAGGAGATGGGGCTGAGTTACGCAGCCTCATCCGCTGGAGGCCATGGGCTGAGGTGAAGGAGAATGGCCTCTCAGGCAGATGGGAAACTTCTGATCTGTGAAGAACTCCAATGCACTGATGAAGCTGCACACACTCAGAGGAGAACACAGCGTAAGAAATCACAGAGGCTGAGCTTGGTTTCTCAAATGTGACCCACTCTTTATTGGTCTTGAGACTCTCCCACATGTAGTTTCTTATTCACACCTTTCATTTTCAAAGGATTAAAAATGTAAAAATTAAAGGGAATTAAAAATACCTATGTAAAACTTCATATAGAAATTTCTAGCCCTGGTAAAGGCTGCACATTTTTATTATGGTAACCAATATTAAGTATAATTTATGCAAACCCATTTTTGTCAATGAAAGACAGTCTATCAGTTTAAGAACTCATATAATTCCTATTCGATGCTTCTGAGCACAGAGTTCAGGTTATTCCCGCTTCAGCTCTAACAATGATATAGCTGTTTGGGGACAAATTACTGCTCTTCTGAGTATTGGTCTCTGAAAGCGAAATAAAGAAACAGAGGGGAAAGACAATTTGCATCACCAGTTCTATTTATACTCAGCATAACTTGCATAACTTGCCTTCCACTGCTGCATTTGGACTTTAGTGAAATGCTAAAAATTTTCTGGGAAAAAATCCTAAGTCGACTTAGCTCTAAAAGATGTGAGGTATTCTGTCAACATCATAGGTCTTGTTTCTGAAAGGCTGTTTACCCCAAATAGCAAAAACTGAGTCTGACTCTTCGACAAACATGTATTCTTCTGTTTGGGTACACATCACACTCTGTGACAGTAAACTTGCAGTGAATTTGCTAAATGCACCAAACAGCACGTCTTCCAATGGATGACAGCACCAATATCTCACAGAAAACTGACTGCTATAAGGTGTAAAAGAAACTGTTCCTTTTCAAATTTAAAATAAATGCATTTCCAAAAAAAAAAAAAATTGTATTTTAAAGACATTCAGATATTACTGCATAATCTTCATCATTTTCAAAGGTTTTGTTATTCGTTGAAGGTTTTTTACTTTGCATTTTGTCACTTTGATTTCTGTTGATAACAATTTGCACTTACTGAAGATTTGCCTTTCTCAAGTCTTCAAAAGAGAGTGTTTAGAGAGTAGTAATGTGTGTTTTCTAAGATCTCTTTATATATCTCTTTTTAGTCTTACACGTTCCTATACCCTTGAAACTGAATAGCAGAACAGACTCTTTCAAACCCTAGTCAGACCATTAAGGCATTTCTGATGTTTTTATTTCTTGTGTTTCCTGATTCATACTTCTCAATGGCCTATGCATGTGATACAGCTGCACTTTGGTGGTAATAAAAACTCCAAAGTTCTGTTTTTACTGCCAAAAATATAATTCCTATGATCTCGAACAGCAGTTACCTATAGTACCTTTCATTTAGATTACAACATGGGGTAGAAAGAAAGCACATTATACAATGCAAACAGACAATAGGTATCAAGGAACACATGATAAGCAATTTCTTTTTCCTCTTTAGGTCATCTGGGAGCCATCTAAAACATGAGAGTTATAACTCCAGCTATGAGAAAGAAAGATTAGTGAATCACTTAAACAAAATAAGTATCAAACATACTGCTTAATATACTGTGAGCGTAACATACAGCTCCTAAGGTTTGGGGGAGGGGGGGTTGTGATGGTAATATTACATAATTAAAAATCTACTACATTTCAAGCTGAAAAATTAGCTTGACATTTAAATCAGTTGTTTGTCCTGTGCTGAAAAAGTAAAGACATCAAAGACACCTAGAAAGAGAGAGCCTTTCACTTCTGTAACAAAGCTCAGTCTCAACAGGCTCCCACAGGACCTCTGTCCAAATAAAAATATAACTCAATGCTCCAGTTATAGCTAAACATTAAGAAAGTTGGGTTTTTTCATATAATTCAGGGAAGGTCTTAGAAAGAGCAGAAGCCAGAAACAGACAGTTCTAGTAATGTGAAAGGGCTCTAAACTGAGAGGACAACCAAACAAAATGAGATTTAATCAAGCTGGCTAAGAGAAGGCTCTGACAGAAATGCATGATGCATGTCCTGGGAACAAAACTCCTGAGGCTGTGAGCTGAGAAATGTTCCACAGTTCTAAGTCCCTGCCAGTAGTGGATGACAGAAGAGGTAACAAACCTCCAGAAAGGCCAGTTCTGAGGGGTTAGGATACAGACAAGTCATCAGTAAGAAACTGAATCAGTTCCTGACCCTGAAATAGAAATATGGTGTGGTAGGTCTGGAGGAGTTATTTTATATCTGTTCTTTGAGATAGCATCAACATCTGTTTACTGGTAGGATCAGTAAAACTAAATATATAGCAAGAGGAGACTTGAAAAGAGAGACTAAATAATAATCGCATTTCTCTTGGCAATACGGAAGGCATTTTGAAGCTTACAATGAAGAGAGAGAAAAAATATTTAAAAAACAAAACATGAAAATCCCCACAATATTCTACTAATGATTCATTTCAGGGTTTCTACCACTCACTATAGTAGATTTTTATTTCCCATTACAAGCAAGAGGCGTCATCAAAGCCACCTACTACATCTCTGGTCTTTACTTTCTGTGCAAGGTAGATTAAAAAAAGATTATTTTATTTTATTTCCAGACATTCAAGACATTATTTTCCAGGCATATTTGCCCTAACAGGTAGTTACCTGAACAGCCGAGTTATCTCTATATTTCTCTACCTGCCTACAAGAGAAGCTGGAAATCATAAGAGCCAGTAGATCCCTCAGTTTGAGATACATGAAAGCTGAAATCCAGTCTAGGTTATGAAAATGTTGGATCCAAAAGGGAAAGTTGCAGCACATTCTTTACATGTGCCTATGCGAATTAAAAGCATTCCCTCTGCAAAACTTTTCACCTCCAAGAAAGTCTAGTATGGCAGAATATTTTCTCTGGACAAGTCACCCTCTAAAACCTCACAGAGCTTGTACATAGATTTACACAAGAGCTTTTGTTCTGATGGAGACTTTGTCATTTTTTCCCAAAATTTTCTTCAGAGACAATTTTTTTTTTCCAAATTTGCTACCTTTTTACTCTTCAGTAAATCAAGAGTGAAATACAGGAAGGAAGATGAGGCAATTATCTGAAAAGTATTAAGTAAGTCTGTTCTGCTTTTAGACAGGATTCAATTTTAAAAATATATGTGCAATTGTATCAAATTATTTTAGGACAGCTTTTAATTAGAAGAACAATTAAAATGGAAAACTTTCCAAACAGAGACAAAAGATGAGAAGAAGAGAGAAAAACACTTTCCTCAGGAAAGTGACCTGGAGATGAGGCCAATCTTTTCTCTGCTTTCCTTCTCTCTCCCTCAAACCATCAATGAAAAATAACAGGAAAGTGAAATATAGTCTTAATTTAAATACTACTTCAGAACGAATATAAAATCTATCAGATATATCAGAGACAAACCATCTATTTTTTTTTTCCAAGCAAACCAAGATAGTGCTTTTTTTGCCTTTGGCTTTTAAAAATATCTTCATGAGGTGTGTAATTCCAGTTAAATATTAGACACTTTCAATTGTGATGTTGAGACATCAGTAATGCTGCTTCCTGCTGGATTTTGGGATGTTTTCTAATTGCACTCCAATGCTATCACAGCACCTCAACACAATACATCATGAAACAGTGAAATCAAACTTGGGTATCCTGCACTAAGAACAAGATTCCAGGCATTTCTCACATCACAGACCAAAAGCACTACTATATTCCTCTGTTACTCATTTAACAACTGGATGGAAATCTCTTTTTTTTTTTGTCTAAGGAATTTTTTGGCTATGGTGGGCCTTTATGTGCACATTTTTACTGGAATTTAGTACAGTTTCAGGACTTTTTTTTCCAGTAACTTCTAGATAATAATCATAATAGTAGTCTAACTTTGTAACTCCACATGAATTTGTAACTCCACATGAAGTTCATGAAAGTCCTATTATTTGCTACCTATACAAAGAAATATAATTACAAGTAAAACCTCATTAAAAGACATTGAAACATTTATCCCGACTCTTATTTTCAAATAAAACATTGAATTTCAGTTATGAAAGGTAAGTTTTTAAATTTTATTTTATTAAGTAACAGAGGTATATGAATAACGGTTCCAAAAGGATAACGAAAAAAAAAGATCAAATAAAAAATGCTGACTCGATTTCAACAAGTTCAAGAAAGAAATACAGCATAATACAATCTAGATAAACAACCTAAATTAGCAGTTTGCTGAATAGTGCCATATTAATTTTTACAATATCCCACAAAGATACACCGAAATTCTATCAAGTAGAATTATTTGAATATATCTTAGAAAAATAAACAGGAATTAATAAACTGTTGCTTTAAAAATATAAAAGCAATTAATCTAAAGTTCTCTTTTAGTAAGTAAGAAATTACATGTTTAAATGTCTCTTAACTTCATGAGTTAATGCACTTTCAGATTACTGATTTTTTAAAAACAAAGCAGCACCACATTGAATCCACTGGTCTTGATTTCCTCCGCAAGGTACATCAATATTTGTCACCACACGGTCTCTCTCCACACTAGTGTAGACTGGTAAAGATATGCATTCCTCTGGAGAATATGGGCCATATGCATCCTGTCAACAAACAAGCACTTAGTTATCACCTAAAGACAATAAAACGTGAGAAAGCAATAATCTCCACTGGTCTGGTATCTAAAGCTAAGACACAGTTTGGACACTGAGCCTTGGACAAGGAAGTCTTCAATCAGGCCACTAAGGAGAAGGATTACCAACGGAGCAGAGACTTCAGGAAAAGTGCTCACTGTAACACAAACACCAGGAAGTACATAACAGGGGTGATCCTATGAACTACGTACAAAAGTCTTCCTCCAGCTAAAACCCTCCCAAAAATTACAAGTGTCAAAAGTGTCTGCAAACCAGGGTAAGGGAAGTGCTCAACAGTTTCCTGCAGGAAGAAAGCTGCTCAGGAGCCCCTGTGCTGAAGAGTAGGGAGCAGCTATCCTGGCAGGCTGGAGTCCTGTGGTGGCTGTGCCCTTGGCAGGCCCTACTGCCCCCTCCACACCTCCAGCAAACCCTGCCCTCCTCCCAGGGCACAGCCCTGGTGTGATCTGAGATACCTGCAAGCATCATACTGCAGGAACCACAACCCAAAAACCTTACCCCACACGTTCCAGGCTGCTTTATGGAACAGCTCCTCTCTGCTGTCTGTACTATAAACTGCCTTGGAAGTAATTTTCTCCTAGGGATTTGCATGGGGCATTGTCCGTATGTGTGACCACAGAATTGAGCTCAAAGACTCAGTCTAGACTTCTTACAGCACTTAATTTAAAGCCATGATGTTTTTAGTTACTGCAAATAATTCAGGGTTTGATTCTACTGATACATATTAAGCACGTTTTCCATCACACTCAAAATGTCCCTTCCTGTCAACAGGAAAACATCAGAAGATTTTCAAGAACTAAATAACAAAGCAGCACACTTGTCAGAAAACAATTTAAAATAAAAATTCGTGTCATTTTAACTCAAATCACATCAAATGTGAGTTAGTGATGCTCCAGTATTAGAAAATAACTAAAAAACAGGAAAAAGGAAACATGCAGACAATAACTGTCTCAAGCACTTTGCCTTGCATGTCAAGTGTAAAGCCATTACTGAAGAATTTTGTTGTCCCTTTTGAAAATCAACTTCCCCTGTCTTTCGGACATCAGTGTCTAAATCCTTGCAGAAGATCTATGTGCAGCAATATTTGTATAGAGTAAATTAATAATCAGGAACTCAGCTGTTCTCAGAAGGATTGTACTTACCCCATTTATCCCTTGGTTAACACTACTGAAGAAGATAAAATCCTGGCCAGTCTGAGAGTAAAATGTTAATCAGAGAATTTAAGTTTTGCCAAAGCTGGGAGCCAGAAGCTGGCCAGTTTGCCTTCAAAGATGTCTTCTTACACTTTTTAGGGACAAAATATCTGTTCTTGTGCCTTTCTCAATCCCACTGATGTTTTAAGAAATCACATTATTGAAGGGTTAAAGCCATTCTGTGGAAGTCTTTTTGAATCACAAATCCTTATGTCCTTGGCTTAAGTACAGTCCAAAAATTCTCTTTGTCAGACAGCCTCACACACAGTTCCATCCCCATTAGTGACACCCTTTACAGCATGGGATCTGTCTGTGGATTAAAACCGGAAAGGACCTTCACAGTTTAATGAGAATAAGCATCATGTTAGTAGCTCAAAATATTCCGTTTTGAGCACTGCAGCATTTTGAGGGGGTTCTCTCAGAGAAATCCTGTAGGCTACTTTAAGTTTGGCTGAAAATTACTTCAAAGCATTACATTATACACAGATTTTTGCTTGCTAGATTTCAAAAGATGTACTCATGGAAAAAAGAAAACAAATTTAAAACCTAAGAATCCTAAAACAATATGTTCAATTTTATGCACTCTTCTCTAAGGAGAGGTAATGAAATTAAGGGAAATGCATGATATCCAATTCTGCTTTGGTTTCTGAACACAGTATGTCATTATAGACAATTTTTACAGTGATGCTCACAGCAAAACAACTCAAGGGTAGACCAATTCAGAAAAACTCTGCTTAGGGAGACTTTGTATTTAAAATCTGGGCAGTTGACAAGTTAAGGCCTGTGTTTTATGAGAACTATATTTTTTTCCAACACAAGATGTCAGTTGCTATTCATTTCAAATAGAAGTAAATTTGAAAAAGTTTAATTAATGGATTATTGAAGTATCTAATTTTTCAGTTTTATAGATAAAGCTCTCTGCTGATCTCACATATAACTTCTGGATCCTACCTTTGTAGTTTAAAAAATACAGTCTTATTCAGACAAATACTAAAACGTCTGTTTTATTTCTAACACAAGATGAATGTTTTTCAGAACAATGGGAGGACTACTTATAATTCTCATTTTCAATGTGTTTCCTTTTGGTGTTACCATGGAAAACCACATATATTGCCATCCTCCACCATCCACCACTGAGCCAATATATTAGAACGTCTGGCAGTTCTGTATTTATCCCATGCACCACCTCTCAAGTAAATTAGAAATCTGTTTATTTATCTGAACAAAACAAACCTTGTAAATACTGAAGCACTGAAAAATCTTTCACAGGTCAACTTTGTTAGAGGTTTTGTGATGTTTTTGGTTTTTGTCCTTTTTAAAAAAAATTTTAGTATTTTCTTTCCTAACCAACCTGTGAGCAATGGTGCAGATGGTGGCTAGGATTTACTTCTGTGTTCAATGTCTACATCTGCTGACCTTTACACTTCTAATGCTGTACTATAATATAACACTGTATTTCCACTGCCTGAAATAACAATGAGAGAAAAAAAAGGTTGGGATACAGCAGTGTGTTAGCAATGGAGCTCCTTGCACAATATCTATCACAATATACAACAAAGGTCATCATTGTCATAATTTATCATAATTAATAAACTCAATTCTAACTGAAATTTCAACTTCTTTTGGTCCAGTGAACTTTCTTCTTTAACAGTTTTCTAACCAAGCACGGCTTTCTTAAGTGACAACTCTGCTGAGCTATGTGGCTTGCCAAATTAATAATCTCCTACAGTTAATAAATTTATCTGCCTGGCGAGTTAATTTCTACAGGACAGGATAAAAGTTGACATTTTTCTTTATATGTATAAATACTGCTAATTTTATTTATTGTGATAAAGATGCAGAGAGAAAGCTGCATCCACTCCTATTTCTCACTTTCTACATTTCCACTTGATTTTTGGTGCAGTTTTTTATGTCTGTGTGCATGGGTGTACGTGGGGTTCTCCTCACCTGTCTCTCCCAGAGTTAGTGGTCTAGGCTGTCTCTAGAGTCACGCCTAGACAGATTTATCCCACCTACCTTCTGATGGGATGAGTTTCCTAAATGTAGGTGGGATGAATATGCAATAAATAATAAAAAATAATAAAAATAATAAAAATAAATAAAAAATAATAAAAAATAATTTAAAAGTGCAATTTTTTAGTTAATAGACACATCCTTGAATACCTTCTACGTGACTTCTTGCGTTATTTATCAGCGATTGCTATGATAATGGGAGGGCAGAAGCAGTAACAGTTTTTACTGTTTGGATTACTTTGCTTTCATCTTAAAATCTGCAAGCACTGGCATTTTTTTAAATTAGTTTAAGTAGGGGAAAGGCTTTCTTTGCTTACAGCTCACATCATATTCTCTATTTTTTTTATTGCCGCTGCATTTTACTTTAACATTTTAAATGCAAAGAAAATATATTCTAGGAATGAACTCCCAAACACATGTATACATTTACTAAATGCAGGTTTGAAAATATGCTAATGTTTTTAAAAGACAAATAAAAAAAGGTATGACTGAAATAAAGCCCTTGCCTTCATCTAAGCAGCATAAGCTACAGAATATTAACAGAACTGTAATAAGTTTCTGTTTTTCCTAGTAAAGACTGGTTTTTTTTTTGAAATGAAAGGAAAACAGGTCAGCAACATCATACTGAAAAGCTACTACACAGAAAAAATCAAATTATGGGTCTTGAAAGTTTAGGGCTTTTAATAATTCAGTACCTGTGGAATCCAGGCCATGTAACAAGGGAGAACAGATGACACACTGGGAGAATCATGCAGATTTTCTGAAAGTCGATTTCCATCGAAACAACAACCTTCCAGTTGTAAGCCACTGATCTACCATGGAAATATAAAATAATCAAACATAAATAATAGACTTAAAATGTCAATAATGATTACACTGTGCTTTAATAAATGATGAACCTTTTTACTGTGACCAAATTTTTAAATAACAGGAAATTAATTATTGTTATGTTCTTTGTGAGAAGAGGAAACATGATTTAAAAGCAAGATTTGGACCACACTTTGGTGTGAACTTCCTCCGATTTGGATTCACATTCTTTGAAATGTTGGAGAAAAATACCTGTAAATGTCATAAATTATGAAACTGCAGTTGCCTGGCATTAGATTAATGGAATTATGATAGCAACAGCCAAGTTCACAATCATTACAATGTCTAGAAGAAGAGAAGAACAATCACTGCAATAAGCATGACTTCCTGCTTGGAAGTCTGAGAACAGCTTTCAAAGAACGGAATGTGCAGTTACACAGCTTCAGCAGAGGCAAACAAAATATATTGAAATAATATGAGAGAAAATTTTGTCTAACAAACGCAAGATTTCTTAGATAAACTGTTGTTTGGCAAAAAATTAAATAAGAATCACAGCTGCTTCTTTTAAGTATGCAATGTTTTATATGCAACATGTTTCAAGTGTTTTCTTTTAATTAAAGAATCATTTCAGCCTCTGAATGACATGTTCCCTTTATTCTTCTCCAGAGTCTTCCATAAATTAGTGACAATGATATCTATTCCGGATTTCTTTAAAAAAAATTCCAGTATTTGTTGATCATTTTATTTTTCCCAGTACAAATAATACCAGTTATAATAGTAGTAGTAGAAGTAGTAGTACTACTACTACTACTGATAATAATAATTCTTATTTTGGCATGCTGAAGTGAGAACTTCCGTTTTAACTGTAATAAAACTTGACTCAATAATAACTTTAATGCAGCTTTTCGAAAAGCTAACTCCCCAGCTGCAGCAGCTCTCTGACAGAAGCTACATTCTGAAAACCATCTGTCTGTTATACTATCATACTAAAGCACTGAATTAAACTTATCATAGCTGAGGATGGCTTTCACCAAGTGCAAGGTTCATAAAGCAGTCCTGGAATTAGGAAATACAATGCTGCTGGAAACTGGATGAGTGACCACATAACCAAAATGGAGAAAATAATTTTCTAATATATTTTCCCTTGCAAGAAATTTTAAAACATCTACCAGATTGCAAAAAGGGGTTAAAGTATGATGTTACAATGAAGATCAGTATCATAAAAGCTATAATGGATATAATTTGCTTAGGTAATTTTAGTATTCTAAAATTATTTATTTAACATAAAAAGACAGAATTAAACAGTAACACAATGGGGGTTACTGTCATGCTGGAAAAGCAATGCTTTCCTCCCAAGTGTTAGGGGTTTTTCATTAATAATATATTAATTGTAAACTAGCTAAGATTACATTTTGTATTTTTAATATGTAATTATTTATTTGATTGTAGACAGGCATTACACTCTTCAAGAATTTGCTTATTTAAACTCGTATTCCTCTTTTAACACTTAGCTGGGGACTCTTCCTTACAATGTGCAAGATGCAGATGTACATACTCCAACATGAAACAAAATTGTTATAAAACATGGCATTTAAAAAGGACATAGAACAAAGCTGTGTTTCTCCTTGGATAGACAGTGACCAGACAAGTGACAACGTTCTTTGGAGCAATCTGTGCTCCATACAGAGTAGGACTTACAGTGAAAACACCAAAACTGTGGATAACCTGAACCAAAACAACCCCAAATGGAAAGGTCAGAGTAGACTTTTTGTCTACCTTTCACAAATTATTATAACAAGTCCTCAGTGAAATGAATGATATTTTTCAAACTTTCTATCTGGAACTGCAAAGTCTCTTTTTGTCCTTCAACCTCTTATCAAAAGCTAAAGGTCTGCTCTTCATTATGAAAGTGTGACACTCTTCTCACTTCCGCTGCCAAGTTTGTGATCTCTTCAGGTATGTTGCTTTTAAGGCACAGTGTTAATATTTGATATTTTGCACCACTTCTTTTCAAACTCAAAAACTCTAAATGCAGAGAGATTTTGGAAAAAGCTGGCTCTATGCAGAAAAGTTTGGGTGTCAATAATCTTTAATGATAGCCTCTAAACATTCCAGTGCCACTTCTGTTTTGAAAGAACAAAGATTATGAATAAAAGTATCATAAATGGCACAAAGGGAAGGAAGTCTTAATAATGAATATACTGAACCTTTAACACAGACTCCCTCCTACTGCTCTCTGTTGTTAAGGCCTCATACTTAAGGCCTCACTTTATGATATGCACAAGTCCTAGATTACACTTTATCTTACTACAATTCTGACTGAAGGCTTTCAAAGCTCTTACTTATCCCTATCACAGAAATATTAGAAAGATTCATCTCCTATGTTATTCTTTCTGTCCTTCTTGCTTTCTGCAGGGAATATTTTTAGGGAGTTTCGTTTAGTAAATAAGTTTGGCACAGTTATTTCAGGAAGATTGGTCTGATGAAGAGGTTTTAAAGTTTATTGCTAAGATGTTCAAATGTCTGGCCATCCTGAACATCTCTGGAAGAAATTTCTATAGAAGTGGGTCACCTATTGAAAAAACTTTTTACTGCACATTTCTTCTTTTGGCATTGACAGCCCCTTTGACATTATAGTTATGTAAATTAATACCATTTGATCTCCTGGAAAACTTCAACCAATGGTAGAAACTCCTTTGAAGATTAAGACCAAATTTTTGCTTTGATGCAATATTGAAAGACATTAAGAAAAAACCAAACAATGTACCAGAACAATGCACTTTCAGACAACTTTTGGCTGAGTGCTCCCATAGCCATGTTTTCATTTCCATAATAAACAGTATAGAGAAATTATAAGTACTATGAAAAACATGAATTTCACAGCATCTGTAATATAATCATAGTATCTTTGAAACTTAGTAGAGAGTAATGGCAGGAGTTAACCATAATTTTTGATTCTTAGAAAGAATTTGGCAGTTCATAGCTATTGGTACTAGTTTACGTTCAAAAGTTATTCTTACACATTCCAGGCTATGTTTCTTTAAAATACCTTTGTAGAAAGTGTGCTGATACCATGGTCCAAAGCATGTCTGTTTCCAAATTTCAAATTCTCTGCAACAGATTTTCCCTTACTAATTAATGCCATGATTTCCCATGAAATGATGCAAACTGCAGCAGACTTCAGGAAGCCGTATTTTCACTCCATTACCTCTACAGGCCTCCATCATTAATTTATTGATATTTCAGGATGGAGGTATACTGTTAAAAAAGACCTCTCAGATGCCTTATAATAACATATCTGTCAGTTGCTAAGAGCATAGTTTTGATATCAATACTTATATTGTTAATTTGAGACTTCCAGTAATTTTTTATTTTTCACTATTTATATTAAGTTCTACACACGGTCATATTACTTACTACCCAATAAGTCTCTTGCCATGTTTCTTCCTTTCTTTCACTCTTTTCTACAATACAGAAAATGGAATGCCAAAAGGAATGACCACCTGCTTTTGTACAACAGCACAATCAGTGCACAAAGCAAATACAAGAGATGTATTTGCATATCAATATGTGATTATAGTGCAATAGCCATACATTTTCAGTACCTTTTGTTAAAGCAATCCAGAGTGGTATTAAAGAACATGTAATTTTATACAGATTGATTCTTAATCAAATATCCATCACCTCCTACTAGAAGAGATCTGCTCCACATCATATATCTAAACTATCACCTGAATTAACACTAATAATTTAACACCTGATTTGATAATTCATGCAGACTTTGGTGTGTTCTTGCCCTGATTGAGTGTTCCTCTGCCTACTTTGTCGTTTCACTGACAGTATTAGCACTGCATGCTTCTAACTTACAGATGATCACAGGGTAAATGATTCGTATTTTTAGGCATAGAAAGATCAAATATCTACAATTGCTGAAGCTTGATGCCATTTTTTAAAATCACAGGAAGACTGAGAAAGCATTTTCATCCTACAGATCATAAAGAGATCTCCTTCTTTTCCTTATCACAGAACAAATTCTAAGCCATCAAAACCTTTTAAAATGAAAGGTAAGAAAAAATCTCGAAAAGCATGTCTTCAAAACATGACAGTGTTACTAAGAAAGTTATACAAAGTATGTGTGACTATCAGGTTTAAATTCATCTGCATTCCTTCTTGTGCCAATCCTTCAACAGAGACATTCTATTAGGCTTTTAAATATTTGTTGATTCAGGTACTCGAGCATGACTCTCCCAGACCCTGAAACAGAGTCCCCTAACTCTGTGAGTATAAAATCAAGTCTCTCAGTGGAGTTAGTTACATAAAGAGAATTAACACCATTAGCATCAATTGAGACTGGCAAACCTCAGAATAGCCTATACCATGGTCTGGTTCCTGTAGGGGAGTTTGGTAAACTCCAATTTCTGATTTAGGTGGGGTAAAACAAGGTCCCAGCTATCTCATCACAGTATGAATTTAAGGACTTATCTATTCTGCTGACTGAATTTTTTTTTGAGTTCCCACTGGGAATAGCTTCTCATTCGAAAAGGTTAGCCTGAATTCTTGGAACTGCAGATACAACGTTTACCAGTATTAAAATTCATACTGCTCACGTGAGCCAAGCTTAATGTGCAATCCAGAGGATCCTTATCAAACAAGACACATTTTAGAGAATGATTTTTCTGAATTGATGACATTTTTATGCCCTAGTTACAGTCCATGTGGTATTTAGCTTTACTAATGGGAAAGTTTCTCCACAGCTCTCCACGAGCATGAGGAAGGACTCATGGTAGGGAAATCTAAATATTCAGCACTGTAAAGGGTTCCAAAGAATTTCTGTTCACCAAAAATTAAAAGGAGCAGTGAAAATACTAGTGAATACTTACTAAGAGAGAATCAATGAATATTTCTCTTATAGAGGAAAAGATAATATTCAAATCAAGTGAAGAAACTTGAGAAGATTCTTATGTTTTGCTAAAAATAACCACCCACCTAACTGCTAGTACTAACTCTGGGGCAGAGAATTTGCTCTTAAACAAAATTCTGTTTTGATTTTCAATCCCTCTTAGAACATGACACATTCTTGTAAAGCAATAGATTATATAAATTAACCTTTTTGTCTACATATGGTATAGACTGGTAACAGTGTACTTTAACTAGTATTGCCAAAAATTTACCACATAAATTCTCACGCAGCATTTTAAACTTCAGTTAGAAGTTTAACAAAAACTGGAGTACTGTTACAAAACTCTTTCCTCTCATTCTTTATTTGACAAGCAGCTATTTCAATCTAGCAACCTTAAAATGTTGTGGTATTTTTTAATAGATGAATATACTGAGATAATGTTATTCTGGGAGTTGAAGTACTTGACATTGACTTCAGACATTTTTCAAAAATGTTAAGATGGTTTTGAAGAACTTCAAGCTTCTGTAATCTGCACATGATAGCTAGCCTACTAGAATGACTGGCCTGAGATGTGAAACTCAGTTTTTGCTATGGACTTAGAAGTCTTGGCTGAACCTGTAACCTCACACCATGTGACTTGCAGGCTCCAAGGTTTGTCATATACCAGGTTTATTCCAAGCCCTAAAAGTCCCTTGGTTTATTTATCTCTAAGTTCTACACCCCTATCTTCTCATGCTTCTCAGGAAATGAAGCAGGCAACCATTACTCTGACTTAAATAACAAGACTGAAAAATCCTCAAAATTACATTCTCTAGTTCCAATAGGTATTAATTCAATTAATTTGAACAAAGTTCAAAATACTGCACTGTATAAAGGCAGATTGGATGATTACAGTTATTGCAGGATTATTTTGGGATCAACATACCTGTAGGAAGACATAGCACAGAAAACTTATTTTGTCTATTCCCTACAAAATTAGGTATAAAAAAGGTGCACAGAGACCTGTTCTGAACAAAGTGGCAGTTTTACCTGGAATGTTAAAAAGCTAAATTAAACCATTTGAGGATTCATCTCTACTTTGCTGTCTAAGCAATCAGTGGTGACTTTATGGCTGCTGGCTGCAGGTTTAACTGGTCATTAAAAAATTGTTGTGTCTTTATCGTATCAAAAACTAGCATCTTATGGTTTACTTCCTTAGTAGCCTCCTTTCAGTGATTAAAGAAATGCTAACACACGGCCTTAGACTTACAGATTTACATGTGTATTTCCTCTTGCTACAAGCCACTTGTCTTTCTGGAAACGAGCGAGATTTTAACTAATGAAATTGCAGCTTCAATTTTCATCTAAGAGGTGGTTGAAGAGAATGGAGCAGTTTAATTTTTAAATGAGAACAGTGATGAGGGAGGAGAAAAAAGATAACTGCTTTCCTTTTCTAATTTCTGTGGAATTTTTGCACTGGCATTTTTGCAGCTGCGTACCATTAACCAGCCTTCTTATCTCAGGTACCCTAATGTATTTATAGTTCAGTTTTCCAGAAAGTTTATGGACAGATGACTTGGACTGGATTGATAAAACATCCTCATAAAATCCTAGTAAAATATCCTAGTAAAATACCTTAACTTGGAGTTTGCCTTCCCGTATTCGCCCTTTCCATGAAGCTGTAAATTTAAGGCTGTCCACTGAACAGCTCATTACTCTGCAATGGAAACACATATACAGTAAATCTTACACGCATATAACAACAGGGTATCAAACACAAAACCAAACCCAATGTATTTTCAATGTGTACCATATCACTCTACTTTGAAGAAAAATACATCTCTAACTGAAAAAAATATAACAATCAGCATTTAAACAAGTAACAGCTCTTTTACTTCAAGGCAAGAAATAAAAATAAGATGACTGATGACAGCAATTGACATAACTTTTTGGATCTGTGTCCTGAAAATGAAATAAACATCCTCACACATAAGGAACAATGGCACATTAGCACAAATAGGCACATTATTTTCCCCTCACCTTGCAGTCTCCTGGCGTAAGGCATTGAGAAATGTGTCTGGATGAAACAGCTCGGAAAGGTCAAGGGTGTCTGACAACAGTTTCTGTTTCTCTGCTTTTTCTACCCAATTCTAAAAGAGAGAACATTAAATTAAAAAAAAAAAAAAAAAGGAAAACAAGAAATCCTGAAATTATTACTCAATTTTTCAACATTTTGAGTTAATGTGGGTATGTCAATTACCATGATTAATGAAAAATGTTTGTGTAAGCATACTGTTAGCTCAAAGCTTAATATTAATTTCAATTATTTCAAAAGGTAATGAACACCTTTTTAAAATATAAAGAAAAGCAGCAGTTTATGTATAACATGACCCACCCATTCTAAATAAACTCATGTTTCATTCTTTTTTCAGTGCAGCTTACTTCGTACAATGAAAATTCATCATTGTACCATGAAAATCATCATTTCAACAATTTTATCATTGTTGAAACCCTATTTCACTTTTACTTACAGGGGAGTTTATGTTTTCCATCAAAATGGCTGCCATTACTGTCTTTGCTTTAGTAAGTTCAGGAAAATAACTGCATTCCTTTAGGTAGACTTTAAGATCACTCTTTTGTATAAATGGCATATTATATTGAAGAAACACTTGATTTTCAACCTGCAGGTACAGTGTTTATAAGTACTTGCCAACAGGCTTTTTTAAATATCTCCCACTACTACAATGGTGCTGCCATTTTTAGTATATTAGTTTGAGATGTGAATTCACAGAATTTCTTATAAGATAAAAACTGGCCTCTGTTATACTTGGTAATAAAAGAATCTAGTAAAGGTGGGGGGAATAACTGTCCTCAATTATCCTTACAGAACACATGCCTCAACCTTCTTCCACTCTTTCTTACAGGCAGCTATGAAGCCTGTTAGGAGCAGCAAGCTTGGAATTTCCCACCAATGCAACACCTTATGTGCCAACACAAGAAAAGAGACACACATTGCACCTTGCAATCTTTATAAACCATGCATCCTAAGAAATGCAGTCAGAGTTTGATCCTCAAAACATTAACAATCTCAGACTAAAGAATTTGCTATCTTCAGACAAGAAATAAGCATTTAGATACCTGGGTGGTTATGCAACAGCCCACCTTCAAAATCCTCTTCTGAAACTTTTACAATGTATCTCTGAGGTACAATTTCTTTATATGATACAGCCACAGTCCTGACTATAGCACTGTAGTATGAACCTGGAAGTCTCACTGTATAACCCACACTATAAGTAAGCTCTTCACAGAAAGATTAAGTCTTCAAGGCCACGCTGGATGGGGCTCTGAGCAACCTGGTTTAGTGCAAGGTGTCCCTGTCCATGGCAGGGGGGTTGGAACCAGATGATATTTAAGGTACCTTCCAATCCAAACCATTCTGTGATTCTACAAATATTAAGCTAGAAACTAATCAGAGAATAAGATTCCAAATGCTATCACTAAGCAGAGAAAGACAAGCCCCACTCCTTTCAAAATACCAGCTCCCAGGAAATTATGAAATTGCTGCAGTCACTGAATAAAAAATCTTGGAAGTTACACTCTCATCACACAATGCACCTGCCAAGCACCCATATCTTGTTTTAAAAGTACTGTAGTGTATTGTTTGGACTGCTAACTGATGAATAATTCCATAGAACCATTTTGGAAGTGACAAAATAATCTAAAATGCAAGTACATATCACTCAGTGAGTTTTATTTTATTTTGGCAGTGTGTCACACACATCTCCATAATGTTTCCACCATGTTGAAGCCTTTAATCAGTTGGTTTTTTTATCTGCCACATCCCTGATTATGAGTCCTCAACCCAAATGATTATGAATCAGTTTGGAGATTTTTGCTTTCCATTTCCATTAGGTAAATGTACATGGTTAATGACTCTTGTGTGCATGATTGTTTTAATGACTTTATATAACAATTTCTTTTATCATATAGCAGTAAGTCTGTGTTCTGGTTAGGAGAGGTTTTGTAAATTGTTTTGTGTAATCGAAGTAGACATCATTTCAACTTGTAATTAATACAATCATTCTATTGCTGTCATCAAATAAACTTTTAAAGTAACTGCTTAAGAGAAACACTGTCAAGAACACAGATGTTTATATTCCACCCAATTAAAAACTAGTATGGGTGATATTAATTCTGAACTCATATAATTAAGTAGCACTAGGATGTACACAATAACAAAAACTTTCATTAGATCACAAAAGCAAAATTTTAATGGCTTGTACTGCTCTATATAAAGCTGAATATGTAGCTCATTTACATCCATTTATTAAATAATTTTAGATGCAATCAAATGTGTTTTAGAACACAATTGTAAAAAATATCCTTATGCTTATTTTAGTCCTATAACACCACATGACAGCCTATTAGGGAAATGCTACAGTCTCAAAAGACAACACCACTCTGTTGACAGATCATTTGTCACTGGTAGTCCCACTGCCACTGCCATAAGGCTGGAAGAGATCAGGTGTTGATGGGAAGGAAGCTTAAGCTAAGCTGTAGAAAGACTGAAGCGATGTTTCTTGAAGGGGAGAAATTCTGTAAAAGGTAACACCCCTCCCCCCATCCCAACTCTGACAGAAACATATATTGACTACATTCGTCAAAGTGATGAAAAGTTGTTCGACTTGCTATTCATCTTGGATGGCCATGCAGCATTTCAGACTGAAGGGCTTTCTTCCATCACCAGCTCTTTAATAACTATATAACTATTATACCAACAATGTGGTCTACAAGTCCAAATATCCTAACCCAGAAAATATTTTTACTACAAAATAAAAAAACCCCAAACTATCATCCACTCTTCTTTGCAACTGTTTACTTCAAAATTTCATTATTTCAATATTTCCTGAATCTTTCTTATTACCATCAAGCTAGAAATTCCAACTGTGATAGATTAATTTAGCAAATTATGATTTTAAATCTAATATCAAAACTTATCAGCAATACCCAAAATGCTTGGAAAGCAATTCCTAGCAGGATATTTCAAAACTACCATTAATGTGTGGTTCTTTTTGCTACAATAAAAACATTTTCTTTTCTTTTCTTTTCTTTTCTTTTCTTTTCTTTTCTTTTCTTTTCTTTTCTTTTCTTTTCTTTTCTTTTCTTTCTTTTCTTCTTTTCTTTTCCCCTTACAAAAACAAGTCTCTAAGTGTGGTCTCAGGTGGTTGAAATAATATTTTTTCATGTATCTTAACATCCAAGAAACAACTATTCCATTTTCAGAGAGAAGTCTTCCTTATCATCTATAATCCCAAAGCAAACTGAGCACCTCACTGAATAGTGGAAGGAATAAGGCAGCTGCCAGATTTTCACATTATCATTTATACAGCTTTAGAATCACAGAACTCCTCTAAAATGAATCAAGTACTCTTCCTTCACTAGTTTTAATTCATTCCAAATGTATAGTCTTCTTCTGCATTTTTCTATTGCTGTGGTCCCCAAAGAGAACTTATACTGAAAATCATATAAATCACTACAGAAGTGATTTCATATTTGTGCCTAGATGGAAAATTGTATTCAGTGCTATAGGAATATGCATATCCAGGAACCATGCAGTACAATTCTATTTTTCTACTAGTTTTAGGAGGTTTCTACATTACTGGGCAAAAAACTGCAGAACTTTTGCTAAGTCTGAGAGCAAATGACGGTGAGTAGCACTGCTAGGGGAGTAAGTACTCAGTTAACTGGAGTTTAGACTGAGCAAAGGTCAAACCAGCAGTTATGCCACAGTCCTGTTTTCCTCACAGGGCAGCAGCCGTTCTACGGGTGTGCTCCTAATTGCAGGCTTTCAGTGGTAAATGCCAGCAGGAGTGACAGTATTACAGCTCAAGGAAATGAAATAGAGGGATTTTTCCAGGCATTGAGCCCAGAGGGGGTAATGCCTAGCTTCTGAGGAACGACTGGTATACAGCAATTCACTCCCTTGTGGTAAGTTTTTTGTAAGTGAAATCCTTGAGCCATTATTCTTGAGGTGGTTATCCTTTATTAAATGAACATGTGAATACTGCAGTATTTCAGGTATGTGACAAGGTGCTTGCTCATACTATCTTTCAAATGGTAAATAACACAGTAATTTAATGTGGAGTTTATGTTTGGCTTAAAATTTTTCTTTTCTTTTTTCTTTTCTTTTCTTTTTTCTTTTCTTTTTTCTTTTCTTTTTCTTTTCTTTTCTTTTCTTTTCTTTTCTTTTCTTTTCCTTTTCCTTTTCCTTTTTCCTTTCCTTTCCTTTCCTTTCCTTTCCTTTCCTTTCCTTTCCTTTCCTTTCCTTTCCTTTCCTTTCCTTTCCTTTCCTTTCCTTTCTCCTTTCCTTTTCCTGTTCTGTCCTGTCCTGTCCTGTTGCAGGGATGCTGAAATCTGTATTGTGATGGTGCTGGTGTGACTAAACAGGGGTACAGAATACTCAATGTATCAGCCACTAGCAATGACGGGATGCAGCGCAGTAATTCGTTTTACAGTAGCAGCTTGAAGGCTGTGTTACAATAAAGAGAGCCAAGAGAGAACTGCTTACTTTGCTATGGCTTGCTTTCCCTGGGAACACCCCATGAGACACAGATTTTCCATTAAGCATCTCCCTCACAGTCCTCATTCCTCTTTTGAAACAATGACCCCTTGAACAGCAGTCACTAGTCTCTCTCCATTTTTTTTCCTCCTGTTTACTAGTAATTTATTTTTTGTTAACATCCTCTTTCAAGGCTGTCAAAATAGAAAGAAAATCTCTCACCCATGCCTGTGTCACAGAACTCTACTATATTAGTAACTACTAAGGCTTAACCTAACTCTCAGTAAGTATGGAATGCTAATCAAACATAACAAAGCAATCTAATCAGAAATCGTTTAACTCTGTGGGGTCCATATCCCAAAATACCAAAAAGATACCACAATTAAAAGGCAAAGAAAGAAATCTGATTTTTTCAACGTGAAAAAAGGAGACCACAGAATGGCAACAGTGGCTGATGCAACCCCATTTAAATAAAGGAACTACACGATGTCGTGGCCATGTCTGTGACATGGCATCCCGGCACACCACGCTGCCTCATGCTAAAGCTGCTTACATTCCATTAAACAGAACACTCCAACATGGGATTAAAGCTCAGACTATCAAACAGTTTGTTCAGCAAAAGATAACTTTGTGTAGACACAGAATATAATTAAGGTTTTTTTTAATTGGTGCAGTAAACTGGTATGGATTGCTGTTTGCTCCTACATTGTAAAGCGAAGGCAGTTAGCATAAAGGTACCTCAAGTGCAGCCTATCAGCTATCTGAAGCTCATAAAACCTTTTATTAAACCTGAAAGCGAATTTTTTTTGTTGTGGCCAATCCCAAAAGAACAGCTCATCATAAAGGCTGTAGGTCTCTTTCAGATGTCCTGTCACACTTGAGGGCTAAGAGAATGCTGAAGAGCATTAGCATGGCATAAACCTTCATTCACACCTGTTCTCAGGAACCAACCCATACATTAGGGAGCAATTTAGGGGAAAAATACTGCACGTTTTGTTAAACAGCACACTTTTTCTTGTTATATTTTTTAATTAATTTTTGTTTTCCCTTTTTTTTAGCTATAATGGCTCTAGTTTTTAAATTACTTCCATTATAGGAAATAATTTATTCATAAAATTAAACATTTTGGCATCCAATCCAATTGTAATCCAGAATAGAGCCAAATTCAACACCAATTTAGCTTGCTCAGGGCACTGTCTACTCTAGTTCTGTGTAACTCCAAAGATACCTCCACAAACCATATATCCCCACAAGCCTCTCTGGACAATCTGTGTAATGTTTTTCAACTTCACAGACAAAAACTGGACACATATTTCAGATGTGGCCTCAAAAGTGTAGAAGAAATAACAATTCCCTTTGACTTTTAGTAAGGTCATTAGGAATTCTGCATTTCCATTATATCTTTGGATACACATATTGGTTTCAGTTTTATTATTCTAGTAATATCTTACTGTGTTTTTTATTTGATGCATTCCTCTGTTGATATATTCAAATCATTACTTTTTACTTTCTCAGTGTGATAAAATACATGAATACACATGATAGAATAAATCTTTTTCATAGCTTTATAATCTACATATCTGAAGAATGAATAGTATTTGGTTTAGTTCTAAATTATTTACCGCATTTTGGCTGATATATAGGTAATTTCACTTGCTTAATTTATCACATGGGATAACGAAATATTAGAAATAATACTGAAAATGTTAATGATAGAGAACATATAAGAAAACACACTGTATGTATAAGGAAAAGCACATACAACACTGCGCAACAGTAAAATCCTGACAGGAATTTTGAAACTCAAGTTCAGATGCAGAGAAGAGATTTCTCATGGGATGATAACTCTCTTAGTTCATAGTGATTGTGTGGAATTACCAATACAAATATATCAATATGCTTTTGCACACTCTCCTCCATGTAGGGGCACACATTCTAATTTAGTTGCTATTTATAGCACTCAGCTGAACACACTGGGAAACATTATAGAGCAGGAGGGTATTTATCCTTCCTGCCTTTAAGCACCACTTACATGCCTTAAATAGGGATCTAAGCTTCCCATCACTCTTAACAACTCTACTCAAGGTTTGGTTTCTTTTTTCTTCAATTATGTACCTTGCTGAACATTTAGAGATAAAGACCACACCAAAAAGAACTGTACTAAGGAAAAAATCAAACAACAAAACAAACAAAACCCCAAATCTGAATGCCTTTCTGTTGACTTCAGTTTTAAAATGCAGCCATGTCTGTTTACAGAATTGCTAAGTGCACTTGTATCCTGCACTGATTGCTTTATTTGACTGTAAATTCCCAAGAGTAAAACTACTGCACACACAACAGTTAAGGTTTAGTCAAGAATTATTCATATGACTCTTTTCCTTCACAAACTAAATTTGAGGTGACAGCTTTGAAAGTTAAAAGGCTCTGAAATTTAAAATATTTTTTTAATATATTTGCAAAGGAATACAATATGAAACTATGTTATAATTTCATATTTGGTAATATGGCATCTCCTTCAAAGAGAGAAAGATAGGTCAATATGAAGCTACATTTCTGCCTTCCCCCAAAGAAATGCCAAAAAGACTGCTAATTAGGGATGGTGCTTGCTTGTGGAATGGAAATGTGTTTCTATTTAAAAATGGGATTATTTCTTTAATACATATCTGCAAATGATATTTGAGAAACAGTTACAGCATGTTACCATTGATTTTGACCAATTAAAATCTCAAAACAGAAGATGAAATATTTTGCGAACTGTTACACCAACCCAGTTCCCAGCAAACCATCTAGAGGTTAAAAAAGAGCCACAATCACACCTACTTTTTAGTTACAAAGCTGTCTTATTACTCTAAGTAATTTATTTCTATGTATGCACTTCTAAATATGAAATCAGAATTATAAATAAAACAATAAAGGATTTTAAACAGATTGTTTATTGTTAGTAGACAGAATACTTCTGTCAATATAGCAGTGATCAGAAAAGCAACTTACTGTAACCAAGGGCAAGTGCTGCTTGACCAACCAAGTGGTCTTTTATGATGGAGTGACTACAGCAGTGGACAGGGGAAGGGCTACAGATCTGGATTTACGGGCCATCTATCTGGATTTCTGTAAAGCCTTTGACATGGTTCCTCACAACATTCTTCTCTAAACTGGAGAGAGATGGATTTGATGGGTTGATTGTGAGATGGATAAAAAATTGGTTGGATGGTCACATCCAGAGGGTGGTGATCAATGACTCAGAGTCCCAATGAACATCAGTGACATGTGGTGTCCCCCGAGGGTCCATACTGGGACAGGTGTTAACGAGTATCTTTGTTAATGACACAGATAAAGGGATCAGGAGCACCCTCAGTGAATTTGCTGATGACACCAAGCTGAGTGGTGCTGTTGACACACCTGAAGGACAGGATGCCATCCAGAGAGACTTGGGCAGGCTTGAGAACTGGGCCCATTGGAATCTCTCAAGGGTTAATAAGGCCCAACCACAAGATGCTTCACCTGTATGAGGCATCCCCCAGTATCAGCAAAGGCTGAGGGATGAGCAGATGGAGAGCAGCCCTGCTGAGAAGGACTTGGGAGTGCTGGTGGATGAGAGGTTGGACATGACCCAGCACTGTGCACTCACAGCCCAGAAAGCCAAACGTGCCGGGGCTGCATCCAAAGCAGTGCGGGCAGCAGGGTGAGGGAGGGGATTCTGCCCCTCTGCTCTGCTCTGGTGACACCCCTCTGGGAACACTGCATCCAGCTCTGGGGTCCCGGCACAGCCAGGACACAGGAGCGAGTCCAGAGGAGGGACACCAGGGTGATTAGAGGGCTGGAGCATCTCTCCTATGAGAGAGTTGGGATTTTTCAGCCTGGAAAAGAGAAGGCTTCAGGATGACCTAACCAGTACCTGATGGGAGCCCTACAAGAAAGACGGAAAGAGACTATTTACAAGGGCATGTAGTGACAGGAAAAGGGGGAACGGCTTCAAACTGACAGAGGGTAGATTTAGATTAGATATTAGGGAAGAAATTCTTTCCCATGAGGGTGGATGAGGCATTGGAACAGGTTGCTCAGAGAAGTTGTCGATGCCCCATCCCTGGAAGCGTTCAAGTTCTTCGATGGGGTTCTGAGCAACCTGATCTAGGGGAAGGTGTCCCTGCCTACACCAGGGCGTTGGAACAAGATGGTCTTTAAGGTCCCTTCCAACCCAAACCTCTCTCTGATTCTAAGTTGTCTAGAAAAAGCAAAGCAGATTGATGGGATGAACCTACAAATTGGTACATTAGCATGTCCTGCAGCCTTCTCATTTATTCCATCCATTTTAATGGATGGAATTTAAAATTACCAGTCTTTGACAGAATAACATAAGGACTCATTTTCATATGTGAATGATAATAACATAGTTTTCTACCACTTGTACTAAAATTAACCTTTTTTGCTTGAGCTTTTGTCAGACAAGACTATCCATTTTACTCTGCTTTCTCTTTTGCAGACAGCTCTGTCCACAATAAAGGAGATACAGCGAAAAACAAGTTATTAGAAACAGAGCAAGCTATGCTTTTGACACACTGAATGCATAAAATTTATTAATATTTTATCATTGCATCTTTTCATATTTCTTCCTGTATTGTGAAAATGTATCTTGTAGCTTAAAGAGAAAAATCAATGAATGATGATTATTTTATTAGTTTAAATAAAGTGTATCAACTACAGCTTTAAATCTTATAAAATATATAGTACAGCTTTTTGTAATTTACTAGGTATATAAATAATATCTTGCATCCATAGAAGAAATACAAAATAGTAAATCTAGTTTCTTTAAATTTAAACCTATGTTAGGACACAATGTGTGCAGAGACAATGACCAGGGTTCTTCTTTTATTCAACATTTACAAAAATCTTTTTATGACTAATTATCTCCTGCAATAAATAATTTATAATCAAAGAGCTTGGAACCAAGAACAATTGGTTAGTGGTATGATAAGGGGTGCTGCTCAAACTTCTGCTTACAAGGTAGTATTTCATAATTTCAACAGAACAGCCATTCTCACAAAACATGCTTAGAATTTCAAGAGTTTCATGAACAGCTGTTGAATTATGCTGAAAGAGATTACATTTCACAACAGTTAAGCCTGATGTTTATTGAAAAGCCCATGATTTGTGGATGCCTCAGTTTAACGGAGCACCTAACTCTCATTGGGAATAAGCTTCAACAGCTCACAATGAAAACCAAAAGAAATGCAGGTAGCAATATTTTCCCTTTCCCAATGCTGCTTTTTGAAAACTGTTTTTCGAGGTTTTTTTGTGCAACTGGTTTTTGTGCAAAAGGCATGTTTTTCCAAAACTTGACATAAGTCTTGCTCGTTGGCTACCAAAATTATTTACATTTGAAACAGCATAGTTTGCAGATTTAGTGTCCAAACCCACTGTATTTTGGAGGAAAACAAACATTTCACTACAAAAAAAGAAGGTGATGTTCAGTTTTGGGCATCACAATTTGCAACAAATATTAAGTTATTAGAAAGTGTCCCAAGGAGGGCTGCAAAGATGGTGAAGGGGGAAACTGTATCAATGCATGAACACAGCTTTCTGTAAGTGACAAGAGTACACAATCTCTTTAACCACAAAAAATGCTTCAGCTTCTGCTTTAATTTCCTTGGAAATTAGATCTTACTTCAATGGGCAACTCCTACTACCCACCCATGTCCAAAACTTTCATCTCACATTCTGTGTGGTCCCTTGTTTGGATGGTGCATCTTTACAAAGCACTACTACTCTGTATCAGCCATTACTTCATCAATGCAATCCAACTGAGACAGTGATTAAGAGGGACATAATAAAGCAGCTGCTAAGCGCTTCAAATTTGCCTATTAGAGACAAAACCCCCATATTTTTTTAGTAGTTCTTGCAAATTTCCAATTTTTACCAAGAAGTTATCACTTAGATAAGGTCTTGAAAGACATATCCTGGCTTGATAAATTAAGAACAAAGTGAAATCATGCTGCAACATGGTGAGAACGGTGGGAGCCAATTAAGGATCAGTTCCTTAGCAGATAGTGTTAGGCTGCAGCTGTATTTTTGTTTTGATATTCATGGCAGCTGAAGAGGAGAAGCCAAGAAAAGCAGCAGGAAAATGCTAATTCTTCAGAATAAGGTGGAAATTTGAACTAAAATAATGGAATGGGTGGATTTAAAACACATTACCTTTATGAATTTTTGTGCTTTAATGTTAGAATACTAAATCTGGAGTATTCTGCACTGTACAGATACCAAGGTAACAGCTGTTCAAGTGGAGAGCCATGAGAGGAACAATGACAAGGTGGGGATCAAGCCAAACCGACCCATCTGAATCAGCCTCTCCTAAAACTGTAAGAGACAAACCATTTAGCTATTGTCCCTGCTGCAAACTCTGCTAAGGCAGTGCATTAGAAAACACTCTGTAAACTAAGTGTGATTACTTGAATTGGGATAGGCCTTATTATGGAGTGCCCAAGTGGATGAATAGGGGGACTGAGCATGACAGTTCTGGGTTTGTACAAGATCTATTATGTGAGTTCTTTAGCCTGGTGAAAATTGAGAGGACTTGATATCCTTGGTTTTCTAGGAGCAGATTTTCCGCCTGTTGTCAGTGAATGAAAATTTAGCATCTCTGCCAGGATACCTGAGATGTGAAGGAGAAATACTGTGTTTCCTATTCCAGAAGGTTTTCTAGTATATTCAGCAGACAATTTCCAAGAGTTCAAACCTCATATACCTTGGGTGTCCAATCCACCTTTCTGGGGACCTAATTGTTGAAATAGAGGAATGGGGTTCCAAAACAGGAACGAAGTCATTATTCCTCAAATAGTAAAAGAACATTAAAACAGTAAAAATCTAATACTAGGTGATCAAACTGGTATTGAAGTTAACTATTAGTACCTTAGATTTTACTCAGGATGGGAAGGGACAAGAGAACAGCATCTCAGAAGATAATATAAGTCTCTTGAAAAAACATGAAATTTAACTTCTTTGTATACTAGGAGTACTTTATAGACAAATGCACATTTTTAACAAAACCTTTCATAAATTACGCAACTAAAAACTTTTAGTATTCATAAACATTTCCTTGATTAGAACTCTGAAACTGATGCTTATGATTCTGAG
This sequence comes from Edolisoma coerulescens, assembly GCA_013397115.1. Lineage (NCBI taxonomy): Eukaryota > Metazoa > Chordata > Aves > Passeriformes > Campephagidae > Edolisoma > Edolisoma coerulescens. Next base: position 821,985 of record VWZW01008218.1, on the reverse strand, counting down.
GTCAGAAGGTACGCTGCAAGACTTTTAGCAGCTCTCTGACCATACAGTCATTCAAAGGAAGAACTGTTATTGTAAATGACGTCAAACCAGCTGAGTACAAAAGAATGAAATAGAAGGTCTTTTTGGAATAAGAAGGGCTTGGGCTTCTTTTTTGAAAAGGTGAAATTAAGCTCTTTATTTAGTTCTTGTGGAAACAGAAATTAATTTCCAATTTGTTGACCTGAAACATTTTTTCAAGGTTGCTATACAGCTGACATTTGCCTGGGCTGCTCTTTTGCCTCTTAACAGCTGCAGTTCTGAGTCTCCTCTCTTTCCTTCTCTCCTGCTGGTATCCATAGCCATGAGAAGACACTTATCTAAAGACTGAGATGCACTTAATACCATTATAGGCTGATGTGTATTATTGCTGAGCTATGATCATGAACCACGGGAGAGGGAAACCACAGAAAACATTTAGGGTGCCATCATGAGGAAACTGACACTATGAGGACCAAGCATTAAACTTACACAACGATCAATGATAATTCATACATTTCATATCTTAATGTCAGAAGCAAATAATATCACTGTGGACAGACAATCTGAAACACAATATTAAAAAGTTCATTGACAGCACTGCTAATTGAAAGTATTCAGAACTCCATCTTAGAAGAAAGAATGTTCAATACATAACTTTTGTTTCAATTTAAAGCAAAAGCTACCATACAAATATCAGAACTTCCACCTGGGAAGAAATCACCTATTTACATCAGGTCTATCACCATAACTAATAGTACACAGCAATACATGCCTCTATTGCATTTTGCATATTCAAATTTCTTCACACTTTCAATAGGCAGGTTTTTTGTTTTATTTTGCTTTTTACTGAGTGAATTCAGACCTGAAAAATGCAACACCTGTTGTTTTTCTGCCAGTTGTTGTGTAATGCTCTCAGAACATCTTTACACTTCTATAAATTCTGGTATAAATATTTTACCATCTGGCCTATATTTTGTGTTCCTCCCCATCCCCATTAAATGCTTGTTGCAGTTACTTTTATTATTTTCTGCACTGGCAGCAAACCTCTTGACAAGGCAGCCTTTAACTAATAACCTAGGTAGAGACTTACTGCATCCTTAGTAAATGTAATCCTTCAGTACAACTTTGATCTTTCAATGTCTCCTATTTCCTCTTTAAAAATGCCTAAATCAAACCTGTTGCAAACAGTAAAGTATAAGTCAATATCTTACAGTCAATGAAACAGAAGGAGATAAGAGTAACTATACAAAAAGTTTATAAAGTCGGTCATATAAAACTAAACTAATCTAAAATATGGCATTTACTGAAACATAAATCTGAAGATAATTTTCAGGGTTATGAGATATTTTTATTGAAGCCTTTATTGAATTTCTGAATTCTAAACCTAGAATTAACTAATGATTAATTACATTTATAAAATCAATAATGAAAAGTCACAAAAAGAAAATTTAATTAAAAAATGATCAAGACTAATCAGAAAGGTGAAATGGGCACTATCATGATTTGGAATCACATTTACAGAAAAAGATGATTCAACTGAAATGCATAATTAGAAATAACCAACATTTTTCTAATAATATACACCAAAAAATAAAGAAATTGTATTTCAGATGTTATTCGACTAGAAGCTTGAGAGGCAAAGCAGACTGATACTGTATTATTAAGAATTGCTCCAAACACAACTATATTACATATTTGACATTAAAGAAATAAAATGAGACAACCAGTGACTGTTATCACTAATAAAATAATTTACTGCTTATGGACACAGTTAAGTATCTACTGTAAAGCTATGCCTTAATAATCTTTCTCTCTCTTAAAATAAATAACTGTTAAAAACTGTAAATGATTCCTTCATAATAGCTTTCATAAAAATGACTAATCCAAATGTACCATTTTGTCAGCAGTTTGAGCAATGAGAAAGGAAGATTACTATCATGGTAATGCAGCAAATATAATGCAGCACATTTGTCAATAGCTGACTGGAGCAATATATGGAAATAAAAACTTTTGGAATATGTGTGGTTGAAAATCATCTATTACTATTAACACTAATTTCATCCTGTTACCTCTGCATTATCACTTTGTATGGGAGGTGCACCACACACAGAAGCTTGAACTCTTATCTCAGACCTCCATTAAAAATAAATCATATAAGCAAGGAAAATTCCATGCAGTTTGGTCACAACCAAATGAAAGTAGAAGTTGCAAACAGTAAAGTACTCTTGAAGCTTACAAACACGCTGACTCACCACAAATGATGCTTTTTTAATACTAAAGGCTGTAATAGTCAGCAAAAAGACAGATGGAACTAAGTTCAACTCCAGTTGTATGACCAAATAATATTTGAACATGCATTATCACTTGTTGCTATATATATTTATATTTTTTCTTGTTTATACTTTTAGCCTTTTTTGAAGGAAAGGATAAAGAAAAAATACGCATTAGCCAAAAAAAAATTGTTTGCATAACAAGAATCTTATCAATATTTTGGAAATATTTATTTGACAGTTTCTTTAAAATGAGTAATGCCTAGAAGTCATATGCCCCTCAAATCTTTCTTCTGAATCTGACAGTCAACATTAATATTGATGGAAATATTGGTATCCCATTGGACAAGATGTGTTAATCAAGATCAAAACCAACAGCTTTCTATTTATTGCCTGGAGGTAATAAAGATCTGTCCTTCCTAAAGTAGTCTTCCTCTCTTAAAGGTTCTCACAGTTTTCCCTCTATGTATCCAGCATAGATAAGGAATCTGTTTCCTTAAATACTAATTAATTAAGATAAATGACTTTTGTTTGTCTGCATATGATCCTAAATACACCACTTCTGTCAATCAAAGTACATATAGATTTACCTAAACTAAAATTTACCCTCTTCACTGTCAGACCGTGGATAGACAGAGCTGTTGTCAGACTCTGCACATCCTCTTATAGCCCCTTCTAAACTTGGGAGAATGCAGATGTTTTCATTATTTTCTTCAAAGACTAGTCATCTATGAATTTCTACATTACCTTTATTAGAAATGCTTCACTTACATCTTGATAGGCATCCCTCTACCAGATTAAAGAGTGTGTCTTGACTTAGATGCAAAATTTCATCTGGGTAAAAACAGTCTTTTTTCCCCACAGTTCACCATAAAGACTAATGACTGAAATCTAAGATGTAAACCTATTGTGAAGTAACTAACAATATTATCACATTACTCCTCCATCTTCATATTTTTACATGCCTTTTCACACACCTAAACCTCTTTGGGACCTGTGTTTGTAGAGGTCTACTGTAGTGGAATTTACATAATATACTGTGTCACTGAACACCAACACGCTGAAATAAATGGCTCTTTGAAATTACCTGTATAGCAAGTGCTCGAGCTACAAGACTTCTAAGATACTGCAAAGGATCTTCTGGACCTTCCCATTTGCTTTGCCATGCGGCAGGACACTGAAATAAAATACATATTTACTGAGAGTATCCATTTCAAATCCATCGACATCACATTTTAAGCCATCAACTTGAATGAAAATAAATAATCTGGAGGTCAAATATATCTACAAAGAAAAAGGGCAATACTAGTAATATAATGATCAAGAACATATAACCACAAACAGAAAGGTCATAGTCCTGCTAATTCTTTGTGTGGCCCAGACACAGTGCCTATGCAGAACTTGCAAGAACCTCTGCTATTCAATAAGAAAACATCAGCTGGTTCCACAAACTCTTCCTAAAGGCCTAAGAGCATTATTTCTTGGAAAGTCACAATGTCATCTTTCAATTGCAGCCACAGTTTCCCACCCCTTTGCTCCAGCCTCCTCAGATTTGAACATGCAGTTGTGTGGCTCTGTGGTGAAGGCAACCTGGTACAATTCCTCTGCATGATTATTTTCTCATCACCTTACAGTTTTTTCAGAGCAACACCTGAGAAAAAAAAAGACTTCCCGGTACAATTTTTTTCACTGACTTCAAAAAAACAGGCTTAAAAGGACATCTGTTAAATTTCCTCCTTATAAAATAAAGACAGGAACTCCTACTCTGCAGGAATCTAAAGCACAGTGAAAGTGACTGCAAGATTCTCCTACTTATGAAAAAGAGAATTGATGTAAAACAGTACCTGTGGAATACTGCACAGGACTGAAGATGCTGAGCAGAATGAACAGTTTATACTGTTCAATATTTACAGCAGCATTTTCCAGGAAGTTCCCATTCTAATAGCACATGTACTGAACATCTATTCAAGATCTGATCACAGAAGTGTGTAAAAAAAGGTAACTTTCAAAGTAAATACTCTGTGTTTACCTTTTATAGATAAAAACCAGAATATAACCAGATTCAAGGATACTAATTAAAAATTAATTGAATAAACTAGAACACAAACAAGACAATTAATAAAGCACAGTTAACTGCATGAGGGGGGGTCCTAATTAGGATTTTTTGAAACTTATTTTTTATTTGAAACCTTGCATTTTTGCAGCCTCTTCTACGAGATATGAATTTACAGACAGCTCATCAATATATCACTTAAAAAGCATTTGCTTAATGTTGTTAATATATCACTCTAAATTACTTTAAATCTAAAGAAATAGCTTAGCTAATTGTTATTATGTAAGTGTATTTCAGATGTACTTATGCTCATTTTGGCTGGGGTGGAGTTAATTTTCTTCCCACTGGCTAGTATAGGGCTAACATACCAATTTTACAGAAATACAGCACATTGCTGAAACCTTTATAAGTCATACATTCATTGAATTTCACATTTCTATTAGTAATCCAGCAGTTTCTTCAGGTGCTATAATCTCAAAAGAACTACAATCTTAATGGGTTTCAAATACAGGTTTTGAAAAATAGTCCTTTGCTACATAACACATGAAAACACTCAAGAGTGTATAGAAGTACATAGAGTGTATAGAAAATACATGAAGCAAATCACTTTATGATGACAAATACAGTGAGGCTTAGCTGCCATGCCAAGAATATGGCATTAGCTTCTCTGGAAGGCTGCTGAAAAAAATGCTATATGGTCACATACAGTGCAGTGATCCATGTCAAGGAAACTCAGTAAGTAAGCAGATGAAATTACAGAAGCACTGGTCAATACATCAAGAAGCACTGAACTGATGCTTGCGAGAGGTTAAAATGCATAGAATTTTTAAGAAACTTTTTGTGGCAGTGATCAGCTTCACATCTCCTGCTGGTTCCAATTTAAGCATGCAGCTTAAGCACACAACCAGCCATGCTCTCTTGCTCAGTAACAAGAAATATGTAAGAACTAAAGAATGGCCATTACATGTATCATTTCCATTCACTATTACTTGGACTTAGTACCAGTTTCTACCACACAGTCAAAATGTATTTTAAAAGGCAATGAGATGGCTAACATGAAACAGTTAATTTATTCTAATTGTACAGAAATTTCACTAACAAATGCTGCCTTGTGAATCTAAAAAGACAACAAATTTAATTATTGTTTTGATTAGAATTTGACAGATCAATAAATGCATAACAATCTTTTTAACAGTACTTGGTCTTCACATGAAGATAAAAAGGATGTTAACAGGAATTATCATTCATTGCAGAAGCAATCTCAATACCTATGCATTAGCATCAACAGAATTTATCAATTGCTGGAGGTGAAACAAAACCAGAGTTTCATGTCACATCAATGTTTTGACTATCTTTGTAATCCAATTATCTACCTATTAATGATAGAGCATGTAAACTTGCTGTCACTAATTGTACCAGTTTATAAGCATGCCCAAACCCATTTGTTTTTGATGCCAAAAACCATGGAGAAAGTACATGTACAAATTTTGACTGCTTTTCTTGTAGATCAAGAATACAGGGCGAGATGATAGGTTGGTATGATAAGCGCAGCTTGTCTGGTGTGGTATGGCAATATTCCATAGTGCATAAATGCAAAGATAATTGTTATTACAACTTAAATTTTAAGAAAATGTAAAAACTAAGTCAAGGGACAGATTTACATGTTCAACTGGCTAATATATTTGACTTATCTAGCATGACTCGGTATTTAAAATTGAAATAGTATTCCACAACTTCTAACCTTACTGGATTTGTCTTTAAGAGAAAACTTGATAAGAGAGTAATACATTCAGAAGCTGCTGCAAATATTTCTGAAAAATTTTCCAGAAAAAAAACCAAAGATTTTGCTTTAGAGTTTCCATCTTTAAAAGAACTCCATTATAGAGTCTTTATCAATAAAAAAACTTAGAACAAATGGTAACATGAAAATGTGTGTCAGAATTAGTTCAGTTTCCTTGGGTTTTTATAGTAATGCTTATTATAATGTATATTCATTACAAAATGACTTACCTTCTGGTTTAACAGAGCACTAGCTAGTCTTTGTACTTCAGAACTCAGGAGTGAGGTACCTCTGATGACTTTACTTAAAGAAGCAAGTGACTGATGGACACTCTGCACAAGGCGAATGGCACTGAATTGTTCCAGAGTAATGAATGATAAGACTGGAGACCCCTGTTTTTCTGCAGGAGAAGACACCTTCTGATGGATCAGGTTAGAATTCTAAGAAAGAACATGTGATATCAGTTAATAAACTCAGGGAAACTGTGAAGTTGTACAACATATTATTTGTTTAATTCATAATACTTCCTATGACTTCATTAGCTTTGAAGTAGTGGCGATATCATCCCTTTTTTGACACTAGATTAAAAGTATAGTGATACTTTCAGTACTGTCTGTGACATGTTCAATAAAGGCACCACTCTTCTGAGACAAGTCTGTCTACCCAGCTACTTCAAAAGTACTTGAATTGCTGAAAAATCTTCACTTAGCTGAATCACTGCTTTTGGTATTTACGTTAATGTGCCAATATAAAAAGCAGTGGTGTATTCAGCACAACAAGATTTTATTGGGTACTGTAAACTATGCTGCCAGTTCTTGCTTCGTGAGACTGGTTCAACATGGAATTAAATTAAATAGAATAAATACAAAATAAATAGAATTTTATGCGTAAATCTTGAGCAACTCAGAGAGATACTGCTGCTCTCACATAGCCATTTTTACTACTTACTTCCCTTCCATTAAAGCCACTGAAAATCCAAATTTATTCAATAATTTCAAGAGATGGTGTAATTTTGCAAATCCTAATTCATATGCAGCTTATTATATAAATATATTTTAGCATGTGTTTGGAAACTGCCAACCTGACATGTGACAAGATGCTGCAATGAATTCCAGTTATAGAATTAAAAAATTTATTGGAAAATTCTTTAAGGCAAAAATGCAAAAAGTAAACCCTAGTCTATGGAAAAAATATTTAGCTATTTCAGTTTCTAGTAATTTAGTAAAGATAAAATCAGATTTTACTTTCTCTGAAATATGTCATCTTAAAACAACAAGCAGTTTTGACTATTTGTCAGGTTAAATAAATTTCTGAATTGTCACATGGCATCTTGCTTTACAGAATACACAGGATATTTACCTCTATAATCTTTCCCAGGCACAACACGTTTGTCAGAACTTTTACATTTTTAATTTCAGGCTCATACTGCACTCAGCTACCAAGCTAAAATATGACAGAAGCTAAAAGAATGAGCAATACTTTGGCTTATGACTGACTAACAGAAAAATAAAAAATAAAGTCTTCAAACATTGTTAAAAAGGCACACAACAAAGTAACTGATCAAAGTGTAAGAAGCATACAGTATTTACAATTGTTATGCTTTGCATTTTTTCTTTGCATGCATTCAAAAATCACAGTACCAGTTTAACTTCAGTTTTTCTGAGGCCATAATCTGCTGAGTATATGTAAATTGTAATATAAAACTACCATAAACTAGTTGATAATTTCTTATTGAGGTATTTAATTGCACAAAATAAAGAAAAACCCAAGACACTGCACCTTGGAGGCTTTGCTCAATCTTTGACATTCTCTTAAATTCACAAAAGCTTATTGAAAGAGATATCCTCTAAGTTCCTCAATACTGTCCTTTACATAACAGTCTCCTATGAATTGCATATTCATTTCATCACTCTTTCTAATGCTTTCCCCCGAGAATTTGTTGAAACAACCCATCTGTCATTTCCATAGGAAAATTAAACATGAATACCAATATCAGCTTATACATTTAATGTCCTATTACATTTTCCTAACATCCATTATGAATATAACTCACATCAGCTTTTAAAATATGTGGTGCTCACGATCTGCTTGGGAATTAAGAAGAAGAACTGCTAAAGTACTGAGTGCTTCTCCTAATCATAAGAAACTGAAGATAGATTCTAATGTTTAATATTAAATACTGTATTATGCTACCAATATTAATCAGGTGTATTTTGAGACTTCGATAATTTTCTCTTTCATTTCTGTATGTGTTGCTATCTTAGTACAACATATGACTTCATATAGTCTTACCTAAACTGTCCCAGAGCTTGACTTTGTTACCTTCTTAAACTCAAGCTTTTGCAAACTCCAGTGTGTTCTGAAAACTACCTCCTCAGAAATGTAACAAATATAATGAAAATAAACTCATATACCTCTACTAGTTCTGCATTTGATTCAAAACTCTATTTTCGGGGTGGTGCTGGGTTTTAGAAACCTCCATTGCCCTTTTGATGTACCTACTTTGCCTCCTCCTTTGAGTCTCTCTGCCTATTTTTTCAGATATTAGCCTCTCACTGTGTTTTACATGCTTTTCATTATTGAAAAGACAATAAAGAATGACCCTATATTTCTGTTTCACTGATTTTCCTTCCTGGAAAAAACCCTGATTTTTTTTAAAGCTGAGGTAGATAATGAGGTACCAGGCACATGGTGTGATTGTTGGGGCTGTCCTGTACAGTGCCAGGAGCCGGACTTCAATGATCCTTGTGGTTCTGTACCAGTTCAGGATATTCTGTGATTCTATGATTCTACAATGACAATTTTCTTGCAGCATTATGCAACTCTATGAAAATAATGAATTACAATTTAAAAACATAACTAAAGACACAGAACACACGATAATTTATGATCATACATTCAGCGAACAATTTTGAAGGAGTTGCTGCTGAAATTATGGGTGGGCCTTCTAACTCATGGAACTGATAAAGGGTTTTTCTGAAACAAGGCAGAAAATGCAACCACCTTACAACAAAAATATAGCAGTGATTCCCTGCTCTCTCTCTCTCTCTCTCTCTCTCTCTCCCCTCATGAGAGCGAGCCATTTGGACATGATGAAACACTTATGCATTCCCACTGTGCCCGCATACTTTTGTGCTTCTCTGACAGCTAGAACATGATGGGCAACGCTCGAGTTCCACAGGACAGTGATTTCCAGCTGATCCAGTTACATGGCAATGAATGCTTATACAGGTGCTCAGCCACGCTCCGTCAGGGCAGAAGGCTGGGTGGAAAGCGAATGGACACAAGGACAGAGACTGGTTGAATTAACTCTGATTAACTCAAGGGCCCAGCCCTGGCACACAGCCCATAGTGCGCCACCCTTCCACATTAAGGAAGGGGTTTTAAAATTCGTGTGACATTTGACAACTTACTCAGTGAGGACTTTATTTTATAGTGCAACCAGTCTTTCATGCAAACTGATACTGAGCATATGAGTATGTGGTTTTCTCTAACTAAATGGCAGGTTCCTGAGAGTTTAATTAATTTGATGAGTGTTAAGCTGTTATCGAATCATGCCGCAAAACACTGTAAAAGCAGTTTTAGGACAGTATTCATTACAAGGGTGTTTTCAAATGGCAAGAATTAAAATGTATGTTTTCAAGTGAGGCTAATATAGGTAAAAATCTCAAGACATTCTGTATTAGTTCAGAATGGCTCAATAAAAAGAGAAGTTTGCTTGTGTAATTTCAACACAGGTGCACACTGATTTGAAGCACATTTTAAGTATCTATTTCATTTAAAGTAAAATTCAATTAAAAATTTCAGAGTCTGAATCCTGGCTGGACTAATAAACAGTGGATGAAGGAGAGGCAGCTCCCATGATTCTATTGTTATAGATAGATAAAGAATAATAAACTTCCCAGCTCAACAATTCCAGGGTATCGGGTAGTAACATTTAACAGGGTTTTGCAACATGTATGGTCTGAGAGGAAAAACTAATTTTTTTTTCTGAAAAATTTACAGAAATATTTCTGAAAAAATAACAATATGTAAGTTCTCACTACCGTATCAATGTATAGGAATTATTTCCCATTTAAAAAAAAAAAAATCAGAAATTTCAAAAGCATATCTGCCATTTTTGCTGTTTGGTCACCAAGAATGTGATAGGCTCTGAAAACTGAACAAAAATGACTCCTATTCACAGAACCACAAAACAGCTGAGGTTGGAAGGAACCTCTGGAGATTTTCAGGTGCTCAAAGCTACAGCAGGTTGCCCAGACCTGGAAACTGGATACAGTCTCCATCCAAGATCCCTTGGAGACTCATATGCTCCACATTACCCCTGGGAATTGACTGGAGTCTAGGCAGAAAAGCTCCAAGGGGTCATAGTCTGAGGACCAGACAAGCCTTGGCAATCTTTCCACAATGTCCCACAGCTGAGCCCCTGCAAGGCAGCAAAACTCCCTAAACAACAGATGAGGTTAGAAAATGGGAGCACCCTTCTCCCAGCTGCAGGGAATTGCTCACTATTTTTCCTTACCACTTCCTCCTGGTGCTTCCGTGTGCATCAGGTTTAGCTGGCTTGGGAGCTGCATTAAGAGTGCAGAGACAAAAACATGTCCATACTAAGAGATTATGATCAATCATTGAGGTGTAAATTCTACAGGACATACCTATGTCAAGTGGTAAATTTTGCTGAATTTCAGAATTATCAGTACATAGATGTACAACTGTTTTCAAGGTATTTGTAAGATAATCCTTTTTTAATTAATCCTTGACTTACATACTCAACACAGGAATAAAAATGTTTAAAACAACTTAATCTTTGTCTACATATTAACAAACTTCTGAGTGTCTCTTTGCCTCTGGAATAATTTTTTTTTTACAGACTTCAGGAATACTTTTTAAAATTTTACTTCTTCATATCTGGGAAACCATTTTAGTTTCATATTCTCTGCCCCATCATGCATAAATAAAATAATTTATGATTGTTAACTTAAGCAGCAATTCAACCATCTTCTTCATTCCAATTTCCAGGTCTTTAAAAATTCTGCAAACAAAGATGATGCCTTCATTGAGCTATCGATCTAGAATGAGAATGTAGAATTGTATGCAGTGTCTGTGAAATATTAAAGATGTCTAGGCCTTTTCAAAGCTTAAAGCAATTACTGCTTGAACAGACTATGAAAACTAATTTTGATAAAGAATATTATTATTTAAATTTTTTGAAACACTCAAGAAAATGTCCCACCCAAAAAAACCCCTATAAAAGGTCAGAAGCCATCCTATTCTAAAGGATATATTCAAAAGATTAATTTCATTATCTGCTAATAGCATAAAAACTTTAGAAAATCAAAGAAACTTCAAGATAATACAGAATCATCGAATGGTTTGGGTTGAAAGGGACCTTAAAGATCATCTAGTTCCAACCCTCCTGCATGGGCAGGGACAACTTCCATAGACCAGGCTGCTCAACGTCCCATTTAACCTGGTTTTGAATATATCAGGGTTGGAGTATCCACTAGTTCTCTGGGAAACTTGTGCCAGTCTCACCACCCTCTCAGGAAAGAATTTCCTAATATCTAATCTAGACCTACCCTCTTTCAGTTCAAAGTCATTCCCCTTTGTCCTGTCCCTACACGCCCTTGTAACACACCCCTCCCCAGCTCTCTTACTGGAAGGCCACAATAAGGTCTCCCCAATTCCCCAACACCTTCTCTTCTCCCAGGGAATAACTCCAACTCTCTCAGCCCATTTTCACAGGAGAGGAGCTTTGCAAACAATATACAAAATTTTTGTACCCAGTGATTCTGTAAAAAATTAAATGGCTCTAGCTAGGAATACGTCATGCTAACTAGGTCTTATGCTTACTGTGCAAGGTTGCAGTACTGGCCTTCTAGATGTGTTATCAGCTTGTTAGGAGAGCTTGCTATGTGAAGTGGAATTCAGTACCAGGTGTCTCCTTAATAATGTGAAGCTTGGATTAGCATGGGATAATAGCAAAAGTATGAGCACAGTTTGAAAAGAGAGGCCTCAGAACTATGAACAACAAACTGATGGTCACGTAATGGTCATTGAGAGAGGGCACAGTTAAGAACTGGCAAGGCTACTTGTGCTCTTAGACAAGAGGCAGTTATGCAGCAAAGAAAACCAGCCAAGTGACACAATAAAGGTACCTGCTACAGCCTGAAAAATAACCCCACCTAAGTGTCACCCAGCCTGTAGATCAGGAAATGAGGTAAAGAGCTAAAAAATAATATGGAAGGAGATCTCAGATTTGAGGGCAATAGTAGGGCTGAAAGAAGAGGCCTACATCAGGTCCAGCTTTCCTTGTCAAAGAGCTCTCAGGTAATCTTGGTTACCTCCATGTAGGTAACTAAGACTATCAAGAACTTCAGCCACCAGTAGCAGTTATGTGGCTTCAACTTCATGATACTACATACTCACAGCTAATTTATGACCCAAGTTTTAAAGAATATGTACTTTGAATTTGCAGTGATAATGATTAACAATTATAAAGAACTAGCCATTAGCAACGTGTGCTCTTAATGAGTATTAATGTAGTGCAGAGTTGTTTTACTGTTTAAAACTGGCCTAATTTACCCATCTTCCAAACACTACAATCAAAATCTCTACTTTTCTGATTGTTTATGTGTATGTATGCGTAATAGTTTCATCTGAGCTCTTTCAAAGAAGATTTACAGGCCTAAATGTATGTTTAACTCTGGTCAGTAAGAGATAACAGAAGGTGTCACACTGAAATATACTTTTTATTACAGTATCACAGACCTGGTTAACAGAAGTCCATGTTCAGAGGCCACAGATTTCAACATGAAGTTATTTAGTACTGGAAGTCTATTTTGACATACAAGCACGATGTATCACACACTTAGCATGGATTAGATGAGAATTCAATGAGATATTTCAAAATGTAATGGCAAATTCTAATGTGTACCTCATATCACTTCTTTGTATGTGGTTATTTGAGTAAGGGAAAGGTTCTTCCCATTACAGTGTTGCTGTGTACAAGACACAGTTTTAGGCCACAATGTCTCTGATCTATTACTTGATCACTAAGGAGACAAAATAATAGCCAAATGTCTAGGTGGGCACCTAGCACGAGGTGGGAGAGATCCTTCCCAAGTATGTGTAGTGTCTTCATTCACACACATCACAGCTAAATGGGTGCCTGCAATAAAAACTCAATGGCTGGAAACCAAGCTTTACAACGTAAGTTAAAAAACACCACCAAGCTAGACCAACAAAGGAACATAAAGGGAGTAATACTGGATAGTAAAGAAGGGATTTTAATGAACCTCAGTTTAAAGATAATACCATATTTCAACAGTATAAAGGAAAAACTTAATTATATTTAAAATCATTAAACATTGCCTTGTGAAAATTAGATAAATGAAGAGACTAAATTAAAATCTAAAGGACCTCAGTATTTTTCTTGGAAACACATATAGGATGTTAGTCTCTTGTTCTGAGTGTGGTCTCACCTCCATATGGAGAAAAAAAGTACAGCCTGTTATACCGCTAACTATGCACCTAACATTGTACTTCCCACCTCAAATGCATTTAATTTACTTTTTCTCTTCTTATGTTTCAATACTCCAGACAATTCCTTAGACTATATTTTTAATGTAGTTACCAGGAAAAAAAGTTGTCTTTTCAAATTAGGTACATTCCTACCTGATTAAGTTTCTTCCATAGGTTGAGAACGGGAGAAAGTTCTGTAGACCATATTTCTCTGTCAAATTTGCAGCCAGCAGTTACTGACCTACTCAGGATCCGAAGCTGTGAAATGACCTGAGTGAGGAGAATACAAATGCACTCTTGAAGAAGGATAAACAAACTTCTTTCAGTACAAAAATGTGATACACTAGCAAATATCCTTCAATTTATCTATGAACTATCCCCTTCTGCATACTTAATTACTGATCATGATCTGATCAAAACACAAACAATATCCATATTCAAGTACAAAACATACTTGAACCTCATTCATATTAAGCCACAAAAAACCCCCTACACTTTTTTCTGATCACAGTAATTGTCTTTCTTCAATTATAATTTAAAAACTAATGAGGTGCATAGTTGATTTAAAAAAGCCTCTTTTCCACAAAGCTCTAAACTCTGTGTTTAACTAGGCTCCATCCGTAATTAAAATTTTAAGGGAAACAAACCCTCAAAATATGTTACTAAATACATACAGTAACTATCAGGCATCAAAACTCAAGACAATTATAGGAAATTCATTCTAATCTAACCAAGAGCTCTTAATTATACATTCATACTACCTCAAACTATTTAAATGCATACTTATTAAAGAAAGAAAACAAGAAATTAAAAGAATAACTGCAAACCTTCCAGAAAGAAGGGGAGATTTTAATTCATTAGGTCCAACTGCCTTTTATTGTTAGCAACCCTGGTAAGTTCACAAATCAACTGATAAAATATATACATACATTTGGAAGAAAGAACACTGAAATGAAAATTCTTCAGTGATACTGAGTCTGTTCCTTAAACTGTATATAAACCCCCCTGGTATTTTTGAGGCATTTTAGCTAAATTTTAGCTGTTTTTCACAGTGTATTTTTTGCAAGGCATGTTAGAGAACTTATTAATTCTCTCCTCTTTCGTTTGACAATAAAGAATTAAGCTTGATAGCAAAAAAAATGTATTAATCATTCAAAAGGACTGGACTCTTTAATTGTAACACAGACTGAGGAAGAAACTCAAGTTGTTTCTGCTGGGATTTGACTGATTTTCTAGTCTGGAAAGATGTGCAATGATGAAGTGCTTTCTTTTGTTTTTCATTTTCTTTCACTGAAGCAAACAGCACCTTCTTATTTATCAGCTTTGATAGGGACTATGAAGCACTACAAGATGATAGTACACCAAACCATCATTTTAATTTCTATAACAAGCACTGATCACGAGACTGTGGTTTAAAATCCTGAGACAAGATTATAATGCCAGTAGTAGAATCACAACCTCAGAACCCAGGAGAGAAGATTTCAGCTTAGTCAGGGATCTTTTTAGCAGGAAACAGTTGGCAACTGTTCTGGAGGGCAAAGATGGGCCAAGAGAGCTGGTTTATCCTCAAGAAAAAAATTCTCAAAGCACAAAACCAGTTCTTTCTGATGCAGAGGAAACAAGCATGATAAGCAAGTCAAAGAACAATCATGGCAGAAGATCATCATGGATGTAAAGGAAGCTAGTGACCTCCAGTCGCAGAATATGCTGAGTTGGAAGGGATCCACAGGGATCATTGAAGTCCAGCTCCTGGCCCTGCACAGCACCATCCCCAAGAGTCACATCATGTGCCTGAGAACATTGTCCAACCACTTCCTTAACTCTGCCAGGCTGGTGCTGTGACCACTCCTCTGGGGAGCCTGGTCCAGTGCCCAACCACCTTCTGGGTGAAGAATTGTTTTTTAATATCCAAACTAAACCTCCACTGACACGGCTTCAGGCCACTCCCTCGAGTCCTGCCACTGAGAGTGAAGAGATCAGTGCCTGCCCCTCTGTTTCCCCTCATGAGGAAGCTGGAGACTGCAGTGAGGTCTCCCACAGAAGATGGGTACAAGGATGGACTACCCAGTAGGGCTATAAAGACATTGCTCAGTTGCGTTAGGATTGAGTGAGGAAAGCCAAATCTCATCTGGGTTTGAAAACAGGAGTGTATGCAAAGGCCTGAAAGGGCTTCTGGAAAGTATTCTGGTAGCTAAAAGAAAAGAAAATATAAGCCACTGCTCTTTATAGCTTCTGTTATATAAAATAACATTTCATCATCTCATTCTCATAACTTAATTTTAAACTTTCATAATCCTTTGTGTGCCCCAGCTATTGTGTATATCAAAAAAGATTCTTGTTTAATTTAGCGAAAAATTAATTTCTCTGATGAATGTTTTGATCATAGTATCTTTATCATTCCTGCTATTCTTCCTCATTTTCACTCTGCACATATGCAAATGTTCTGACAAGCACTACAGATAATAAACACACATTTGTGCCTTCCAGATATCATTCTTTTAGCTATAGTTTTGTATCTTTTAATTTGTTTTTAGATAGCTGCCTGCCATCATTTGCTAAGCAATAAAACATTTATATCGAATACACTTTAACTGGTAATTCACTATGTAGTACTTCATATAAACTTGCATATACTGCACACTATAAAGCTGAAAAATGTTTATACGATTGCTTTGTGAATATGGGGGATTGAAAATATTAACTCTGGTATTCATTTTTAAAGCGCCTTTACAGCGATAAACATGTATCTCCATATAGCTGAAACGATTTTGAGAAGTAGTGACTGCAAGATCAAGTAATTAAAGTATTTTTCTAACTCTGCTGTATGGGGTTAGCTGTGTGTTTCTAATTATCTAATTATAAAACGTGTCAATATAGTTTAAATAGGAAATACACTATCTATCCTTTACTTCAATTTTTTTTCTTCAGTGCCTGTATGTGTTTCTGTTTTGTATATTTCATCAAAGTAGTTCAAAAATATTGGGTCATCGTTATCAAAAGTTAAACACTTAAATTAAAAGTACTGAATCAAAAGAAATCAAGTTTTAATTCTCAGTGTTCTTGAGTACTGTAACATACAATGATTTTCATCAAATGTTCATGGAAAATCTTTAACTCTTTCATCCCATTTCTTCTCTCAGGTATAACAGGTATGATGGTAACTCCTAAAGTTTCCATGACAGCACAGTTTTCAATTCACTGTAACTTTTGTTTTGATTAATGGATCGGGCTGAAACTTTGTGTACTGGTGGCTCTTTCAGGCTGTTTTTTTTTTTTTTTTTAAATTTTAACCTAGAATAGTCATTCACATTCAAGAAACAGATGGAAATACATTTGATTCATGTCAAAATACTCAGGTCAACCTCACCCTTGAACTGCTTCAACACCCCAAACTTTTGCTAATGGACTGCAAATTTGATGGCATGACATCTGTCCAAATTTAGGAAAGAATTACAGATTGTAAAATAGTTACACATATTACTATTTAAGCATGATTACAAGTTTGATTTTAGACCTTGAATGGCACAAGTATTTCATTCTCACAAATTCCAGTAAAGTTCCTTACATTATTGACCAGTGTATGCTAATTTGAATCAGTTAAATCTTGAGAAAATGTTTACTCAGTACTCTCAAATCAGTCTGTTTCTGGATGTTATGAAAATGAAAAGGGATTTTTTTTTTTTTTATAGGATCACAGAATAATTAACATTGGAAAGAACTTAAGGAGGTCTCTAGTCTAATCTCCTGTTGGAATCACGATGAGCTTTAAGATCAGACCAGTTTGCTCAGCGCTTTATCTGGTTTTGAAAAATCTCAAGCACAGAGATTGAACAACCTCTCTGGACGACCTCTTCCACTGCTTTACTGCCCTAATGATTAAAAGGTTTCCCTTAATATCAAATCTGGACCTTTCTTGTTTCATTTATGTCCTGTAAAAATAAGAGTCAAATGCATGGATTGGGACAAAGAATGTGTTAAGACTGGGAAGGACCTGAATAAAACCACGAGTGTGATATATTACCCTATCAGAATTCTCAGGTGTATCACAGAAGTGTCCAAGGGATTGTGGTATGTCTGCAGTTGCTCCACATAATCGTTTTCACCTCCAGGCAAGAGAAATAAGTTTTGAGTTGGAAGGGAAATTGGATTTAAAAGAAAAAGGATTATCAGGAATACATTTCTGGGGGTCACATGAAAACCAAAGCAACAGGACAGGAGTAAACACACAGACTGGATAAGTACCTAGAAGGAAGGAGACCTTGGTTCAGATGACAAAGGGAATATGGTTAGGAATCTGCACTTAAGAAGATGAAACAACTCTTGGGTTGAAAGGGAGCACTGTACACAGTCACAATAGACAAGCACAAATTCACCCTTACCTAGCCTTAGGCACTTATTTAAAGTTCACTTAAAACTTACTCAAATTAAAAATAAAGCCTCCCTACGTAATCAATAGACAGATCATAAGTAGGCTAACTTGAATTTGAAAGGCTCTCTTATTGAGTACACAGGAAAACTAAGTTCCTTACTTAGGTACCTCAGATAGATGGGTCTATGTTGTGGAAATTAGAATGAGGATTTTAATTTAATTTCCTGGAAACCTAACTACAAAGCTTGAGAAGAATTCAGTTTCTTTCAATGTAGTATATATACAATACCATCAGGCCAACCTATAATCAACTTCAAATACTTACTCTAGATTAAGCTTGCCTTAAACATGATGTTTCTATGATCACAAAGCAAGATTAGAAGTGACCAGCACAGACGCATATATCTAGGTCTGTAGAATCATATCCTTTGCACTCTAACCCAGGTATGTATTTATAGGACTAAGGAAACTGAAAATTTAATCATAGGTGTATAATACAGGGTACTCAAAATAAGAGTTCCTTTACAATACCTAACCTTTGAATGTTCTCCTTTGTTATTGCAATGTATTCTTTTTATAGATTTTACACTAAAAGCTCTTATATGTTGTGCTAGTCCAGACCAAATACACATCTGAATATTCAGAATAATGAGAAGAGTGAAAAAATCTACCATTAAGCAGGAAAACAGTACCTTCATTAAAAACAGGAGAGGGATAGAAAAAGAGGTAATAAAAACATAAAAACAATGGCCAATAATGGTCTGTTTAAAGAGGGTCGAGAAGATTATTCAGAATCACAATTCTTTGTAGAATCTGTCTGTTTTAAGTAAGGTCACCTAATCATAACAGTATTTATACAAAATATTCAATAGAGCAATTTCTTTGTGAACAATGCATCTAATACTGATGAACAGCCTACAGAAACTGCTACCAAGCATCTTCTCTATTCTTAGTGGAAAATGCATGCACTGCGTGTTTTTTTCTGAGTTATCAGCGCAGAAAAATACAAATTACATATATTAAGGTGACGTAGTCAAACTAAGAATGTCAATATTTATTTACCTAGTTATTAAGTTACTTGTGCATCTCAGCTTTTTAATCTATTGCATATTTTTGGGTGTACCTACGGACATATGCTGCTATGATACTGACCAGCACATTAGAGTAAAAAACACATGCATCTAGAGAAATTATGAGAGATAATGAACGGAATGGAAAGCTATAAAGACAATGAATGTTCCCATGTGACTTCATATGGAACTACTAAAAAGTCACGTTTTACCTGAAAACTAAAATTAATGGAAAAAATAAAAATGAGGCAATGTCAAGATTTTAACTTTTCCTTCTCCGGAACTCAGACAAGACAGATTTCTAGGAACCCAAAATCTATTTTTGTTCTTTACTCATGCACAAGATGAGGAAAAATTCTTGCCTCCAGTCATTCACAACTACTGCAAAAACCGCTACTTCACAAATGCAATATATAATAAACACAGACTTCCATCTAAGTCTTGTATTCACTTCAGAAGCAATACACCCAACAAATCATGCAACAAAATCAAATTTTACACACAGTATTATGACTTGAAAAAGAGGAAAGTAATACAGTCAAAAATATCTTGAGAAATTCTATCAGTGATTTAAAAAAAATCTCAGATCAACCATTTCTGAACTCAATATGATTACTGTTCTAAGAATGCAAAGCTGGAAAGATTTTCTAGTCAGATAACTGGTATTTTTTTCAAGACTACGGAACATATAAAAAGGATTTTTATTTTTGTACAAAAACCTAGCAAAGTCCTCTCAGTAAATCTACAGATGTCAAAGCAGATACTCTACTGCCATCTACCAGTTTTAAAAGGACGTAGTCTTAGCACAGAAACCACTTCTACGCTTCATTTCTCTGAATGAAACAAAATATCCCTTTACACAGCTGTTCAAGGAGATATTTCTGGTTTTATAAGACTTTACAGCTCAAACTAAAATATGAAGCTATAGCTTAATTACTTTGGTAAATATTGTGAAAGTACCAACCCAGTGCAATGCAACTATGCCTTTACCATGTCACAAGAGGGAGCAGGTTTCTGTGTGACATCCCTTCTGCCAGAACTACGTGCTTCCATACTGTTTCTCACAGCCTGGCTGCTGTTCCCTCATTGCTGAGAAGGTAGCCTAAGACTGAGCTGCCATTAAAACCTCTCTGACTTTCCTGATTGTGTCCCTCACCCTCTCTGTAAGAACAGGATCCATTGATTATGTTGATTCACTAAATTGGTAAAGAGGTGCTTTCCAGCTCTTTTTGCTAGAGCACAGTACTGTGGTTTCCACTCCATTAATGGCACAGCACATTTCTTTCATGCATCACCACACGTGTATTCAAAATACTCCCCATATTTTAAAAATTCTTTTTAAGTACTCAGATCTCTCAGTTGAAGGGTAATAAATACAGGTTGACATTACTCATCAACTTATACTAGAGACTGTTAGTCATGTATTTGTGATGTGGGATGTAATAAATGTCAGTAATTAAACGCTCTAAACAATTGAAGGGTTATATAAATGCTAAATTATTTTAAGAAAATAAACTTATGTTCATCTGGAATCTTTAGCAATAACATAAGAAGTTCAAGAATAATATAAATTGCTTTTCAATAATTAAAATACTTTTCAATAATTATACACATATTACTCTATGTGGCATAATTAGAATTATGGAGGAGCAGTAAATATAAAATTCCTGCTCTGAGTCCTGTTGAGCTAGATTGTGAAAGAGAAAATTGTGTCTGTTGACAAACACTCAAGAAGCTAGAGCTATCATTACAGCTGCACCTTGAAAAACAACCACACACCACAGCCCACCTATTCTATATACAGTAGAAATACTATAGTCAGATGTATGACTGCAATATTGGGTGGACATACCCTAACTTTCCTTTATCTGACTTGGGTAAAAACAGCCGTGGAGATCTGGTGTGCAAACTCAAGCAGGATCCAGCAATTTGAGTTGCCAGTGTCCCCCCACACCCTCCCCTACACCTTCTGTCTCTGTTGCTCTCAGAAACAAGGTAAAAAGCAGCACTGGAACCATATATTTGATCACAGTTTTAGTAAGACAGAGAGCAGTTTTAATCTAAATAAAAGGATATGCAAGGAATAGGAAGAGGTCAGAATCAGCCAGTGACTTACTGAAAATAAGAGCACATCAGAAACTAAGTTAAAAAAAAAAAAGAACCCAATGATAAAATGCTGTTTTACTGACGTCAGTGAGATCATTGCAATTACATTTAATGAGGCAAAATTTGCTTCATGTTCCCTGACCCTGGTTTGTACCTTGTCTACTTTACTAGATTGCTCTACACTGTTCTTAATTATTAGTTTAATATTAATTTTAACTTGAGAAATATTCATCACATAATAAAAAAGAGTTATAAAAAGGTAACTTTTTCCTACAAAATTTCTCATTTTCAAGTACAGACAGAAGAGCAAGAGTATTTATTTTAAATTAATACTGTATTTAGTAGCTATACTAAGGTTCAATTACCTATTCCTTTTGACTTCTGATGGATTTCATTAAAGAAATTGTTGTTTCTCTTTAAGGAATCCCGTCTATAAAAAGTGTGAGATTTCTGCGCTAATATTAATTCCTGTGGAGTATTCAATTGGGCAACATGCTTTCTGCCTGATTTTGTAAACTTGACATTGTTCGGATACCATAATTTTCTTAAGTCATCCTGATGTAACATGTGAATATTAATTCTCTATGTCGAGTTTCTGCTAGAACAATCTCTCAAGTTTTCAAATGATTCAGCTGCCATTTGTGATGAGTATGAAATGTCATGGTATGAATCACAGAATGACAGAATGGTTGGGGTTGGAAGGGACCTCTAGAGATCATCTAGTCCAACCCCCCCGCCAAAGCAGGTTCACCCAGAGCAGGCCACACGGCATCACCCCCAGACAGGTTTTCAATATCTCCAGAAGAGGAGATATTTAACCACATCCTCTTTGGCAGCCTGTTCCAGAGTTCTGTCACCCTCACATTTAGGAAGTTTTTCCTCATACTCAGATGGAACATCCTGTGACTCAGTCTGTGCCCACTGCCCCTTGTCCTATCACTGGGCACCATTGAAAAGAGTCTGGCCCCATCTTCTTGACACCCATCCTTAAGATATCTGTAAACATTGATAAAAGCCCTCAGTCATCCGCTCTCCAGGTGCAACAGACCCAACTCTCTCAGCCTTTCCTCATAAGAGAGATGCTCCAGTCCCCCAATCATCACAGTCCTCCCTTGAGCCCTCTCCAGCAGCTCCTCATCTTTCTTGTACTGAGGAGCTCAGCGCTGGACACAGCACTCCAGATGTGCCTCACCAGGGCTGAGTAGAGGGGCAGGATGACCTCCCTCAACCTGCTGGCAAAGCTCTTCCTAATGCACCCCAGGATACCACTGGCCTTCTTGGCCACAAGGACACTGTTGGCTCATGGTCTACCAGGACCCCCAAGTCCTTCTCTGCAGAGCTGCTCTCCAGCAGGTCAGACCCCAGCCTGTGCTGATGCCTGGGGTTATTCCTCTCGAGGTGCAGGACCCTGCATCTGCCTTTGTTGAACTGCATTAGGTTTCCCTCTGCCCAGCTCCCCAGCCTGTCCAGGTCTTGCTGAATGTCAGCACAGCCCTCTGGGGTATCAGCCACTCCTCCCACATGAAAATGTATGAATACAGGCATGGATCATTCCTAGGCATTTTTAAATACTATCTACAACACTCTGCACTGTAGTTCTGCAAAAAACAAATTGATATTTATAGCAGTGATCTGCAAGATGAGATTTTTACTGAGCATGAGAAAAAAAACATACAAGCTTTATACTATGTCAAAGAACTGCATCAACAATTTTTTCATGGGAATTATAGCTTACAAAATCTTAAATTAAGAGTTACCTTTTAGTCACAGAAGCCCTCTAAATACCATTATTAGAATTGTGCATCTTTATATTTCAAAATATAGGTGAAAAAGCTGTGTAATTGATGATGACTTGACTGAAGGAAATTTCTGAAGTGGTGGTCAACAGCCAACATTGCAAATGCAGACAAACTATTATTTGTATTTATATTTATATATATGTTGAGGATAGCCATGAAGTAAACTGCAGAGTTAAGATTTTGGACTTAAGGAAATAAGACACCGGTTTAATAGGCATAAGGGAGAGGGAAAATATGATACAATATAGTAAGGAGAGAGAAAATTTGAGGTAGTAGAGTGGTCTGCACATTAATTTAAGTTGATTAAAAAGGGGAATAAAAGCTCATTTTTGAATGAGCTTCAGAACAAGTCCCCTCATTGTGCTTGGGCAATTCAAGATGAAATTAGAAAAGCCAAAGCCTAGCTGGACATAAGACCAGCAGGAAACAATTAAGGGTAAGATGGGTTTCAACACATGAAAAAGTTAAAAAAAAATGGGGCATTGGCTGAACGTAAGAGAACATAAGTGAGGCATGGTACATAAAACCTGAAGTGTCCTAAGGCCTCTGTGCATGGTGTAGGACGCAAAGGAGCAGATAATAATGGGAGAGAAACAGCCCATGCAGAGAACATGAACACATTCATACACTAACAGGGACTTCAATCCAGCTGTTGGCTGCTCACCAGTGCTGTTCCCGAGGCTCACTAGTGGGGCCAATTCTGTTTAGTATCTTTATCAATGATCTCAATGAGGAGACTGAGTGCACCCTCAGCACGCTGGCAGACAGTGGGCGAGTAAAAGGTCAGTCTCACAAGCAAACTCTCTTCCATTAATTAATGTGAGTGAGAGCCTTGCCTAAGGATGCACAATGGTGGGAACCATTCACTTGCTTTAGCAGTTGAATAAAATAAAACTGGTAACAAACAAATGAGATTTGAAATGTGTTGGTCTTTCACTGCCCTGGAAAATAAAACATGCAAAAAAATATGTCTACTAACTAATAAAATTCCTTTTTTTGTCTTTGAGACAAGCACTATAACTTGCATACTTCAAGATGCTTGAAATTTTACTTCCTCGCCCTGACCTTTTCAGTTTTAAATTGAATACTTAGATATGAAATGCAAGTGTGACAACTATATTTACATTGTTACAATAATCAACACAGAAATGACCAACCCAACTATTTTCCAAATCCTCTTCTAATAAAAATCTAATTTTTCAAATAGTCCAGTTTTCAGTAGAAAAGAAACCCTCCTGTATTCTGCATAAGCAACAACCTCATAGTTACGGCTGTTTTCTTTAATCTCTTAAATGCTCATTAAAATGCTCATTATACAAGTTTTAGAAATGCTGTTCACATTATTACAAAGCTTGATCCAAAGTTCAATGGAAAGAAATAGGTAATTCCAAAATTCACCGAAGGTGATTCACTCTTTTAGTCTAGATGCCTATCTAAGACTGGCACAAATTATTCCCTGTAGGTGCTTGTCTTTCCTTAGTAACAAAAAAAAAAAATGAATGACTGGCAAAGAAGAGGTGGATAATATTCATATGATTGAAGCTAGTTGAGAGGTATTACACTGGGGTTTCTTTTTTTTAGTTTCAGTTGGGCTTTGAATTGGGCTTATCATATTTTTCTATCACAGTACCTAAACATTTAAAAGAAAAACAAACTCATAAGAAATTATTCCAATATCATTCAGGGGAAATTGAAGTGGATTGAATCAATAAATACATCACAAGTCTTTTCTAGTAGGATTTAAACAAAATATCCTCTAAGAGTTGAACTAAAAATCTGATGGAACCTCTCTGTGTATTTCAAAGATAAACTCTAATTCCATGGTATCTGTTTTTAAAATACAATTGATCTGTGGGAAATGTTAGAATAACACCTAAGTAAAATATTTGGTATTAACACAGGAGGTATTTTAAGAAACATTAAAACACTAACTGAAGATAAAATCAGTGAAGGAAACAGGATTTCACACATCTACATAATTCACTTCATGGCAGGTACGAATATGATATTTTGGAGCTGGACTGTAATACACAGGGAGCCTAGATAACTATAGGATTAGGCACCTAACTCTGAGAAAAATAAAGCTGTGTTAGATGATTATCACTCTTAGAAAATATTTTTTCTGTTATATTAGTTTAGCTGCCAACGTGCAGTGACTATCCAAAAAAAATATGCCTGTACTGATAAATAAAAGGGAAGTTTGCGACTTCCAGCAAGAATGAAAAGGCTCCTTCTCCACCTGCAGATGTGCAATTGCAGACTGAGTAGAAACAGGCGAGGAGGGAAAAGTTCTATGAGCATGTGGGCTACCGGGGCCCAACTCACGGATCAGAACCAGTGCCTTAGGAGAAAGTGGCAGGTGACCACGGACATGGGGGCCCAGGTGGTGTTCTCTCCAGTTCTGCTAGTGAAGGGAATGGGACAGGAAAAGAGGAATGTTAACTTGGCTGCAAAGTGTGTGTCACCACTGTGACAAACTGTAACGAGTATCTGCCAGCAGGACCAGTGCCAGCAAGCAGAGCTTTAAACTAGGCTAATGAGGCAGAGATGACCAAAGTCCAAAGAGAAGGTGACAGGCAGACAGTCAGGTAAAAGCACCTAGAGTATAACCTGATGGGAAAGGTACTCCTTCAAATAGGTCAAACAGCAAGTCATTCCTCTTGGCAATAATACAAAGCAGCACATTAAAGTTACAGGAATTGTTTGACTCTTTATGGTGCTTTCATGAATACCAGATGGAATCCACAAAGAAATTAGTTAGATGGGGGGGCAGAAAAGCAGAATCAATTATTATCAAAAGAGCTGAGATAAATATCTATGGTTAAAAGAAAAAGGAGCATCTCAAGAAACCATTTATCTGCAACTGCTTTCAGATTATAAAAATAATGGTGTTGCTAACTAGGAGAAGTGAGAGTCATTCCCATCACTCACTCTGAGACAAAACAGGCAAAGACAAGCATGAAGCTGGATTTGAGGGAAATGTATCTGGGAAAATTAAATTATCTTATATCCCCTGCCCTGTCACAGAAAATGCTAGACGGATTTGGATTCTATTTGAGACTATAAAATTGGTATGTAAAAGGTTCTTAAAGCAAGCAATTTGGTCGCAAAATCTGAACCACCTAAACTGCAGAATATCACTGGCCTGGTTGAAAAGCAAATAAAATTACAAAGGACAAAATATAGGAACTTCTATCAACTTCAGTTGAAGTGAACTGGAACCCAGTTAATATTTAGGTTATAAGTATTCGGAGCTCAAAATTTTTAATCTACAATTAAATAAAATTTATACAATTTACAATTTTTAAATTGTACAAATTTTACAATTAAATAATTGTAACAATTAAATACTAAACAATATAAATACAATAAAATTGTAACAAATTAAATAATTTGTAACAATTTGTATATTGTTACAAATTTTACAATTAAATAATTTTATAGTATTTCTTTGAAAATTTGGTAAGAGGCTACAGTCTGTGGGCTCTTCAGCAATGAGTCCCCTAGTATTATTTTACATTTCTGATGTCCTTAAGCATTTAGAAGATGTATTGGGTTGACCTTGGCTGGCCACCTGGTGCCCAACAAAGCTGTTCTATCACTCCCCTTCCCAGGTGGACAGGGAAAAAGAAAATATAAGGAAAGGTTCATGGGTCGAGCTAAGGACAGGAAGAGATCACTCACCAGTTACCATCACAAGCAAAACAGACTTGAATTGCAGAAATGAATTTAATTTATTGCTAATCAAATCAGAGTAGGATAATGAGAAATAAATCCTCAAACGCCTTTTTGCCATCCCTCATTTCTTCCTGGGCTCAACTTAACTCCTGAATTCTCTACCCCGTCCAATCCAAACAGTGCAGAACGACAGAGAATGGGGGCTATGGTCACGTCATCACACATTGTCTTTCTCCTCACTCTCTTTCCCTGCTCCAGCATGGGGTCCCACTCATTTAAGACATTACTCCATGAACTTTAAAAAGTAAGTTTCAATTATGCATGCACAATCGACCTCAGGAGGTCCTAAAAAGTTACTGCAAATCCACAGACTTGCCTTCCATTGTGCCATCACTGGGATGGTGGACACAAAAGAATCAAGATGCTGTCCTAGTATAGAGAGACTGAAACTATCCTTTATCTTTGCATGATAATGTGAAAGACTGTACTCATTCATTTATGAAAATATCAAAAACCACCTATTCTTCAACCTTACTGGGACTTAACCTGTCCCATATGATACTCTTGGTGAAGAATGAAAATGTGTAAAAGAATGCTGAATTCCTGAGGCAAGATACTATTAGAATTATTAAACATAGTATTGTATACAGAAGTTAGCAACAAGCAAACCACATGCTAGCCATATTCATTACCATTGGCAGTCATATTTGAAGAGTCTTGCCCAACTTGCCAGTTACTGATTGGCTTTTTTTCTCAAAATAATTTTCTGTATTATTGAAGAATGTTTAGATTACTCAGTCGACTGATCATATATAGCTACTACTTACAGGCTGTAGTCATTTGCATTGAGCAGGACGTGTTGGGATCACTCAACACAGGTGGCTTTACGTGCTACACTCTTCTAGAGTGCCTGCAATGACTGTGGCTGCTGTGCAGAGAAGGGAGACAAAACAATGCCTCTGCATTTTCATTTCATCTTCCTAGGGTGGTTACTGGCAATAAGTCTTATTAGTTGCAGGTATGGAAAATCCTGTACAGAACAGGATAGTTCTTACTGCTTTTCCAAGGTATAAAAACATATATGCAGGCCTGTCTGTTTCAGTCTCTAAAAATTCCATTTATCACTTAGGATAAATTTTGATGACGACACTCATGTAGAGTTCTATTAAAATTATAATGAAGGATGAAATTTGCTCATAAGAATTCAAGAAAGCACAGAACTAAGAATATGAGATGAGTACACTGGCACCAAAAGCCCACTTTGCAAGAAGGCCACTGGAGAAATATTTAAATTACAGACTCTTCTCATTGCAGAGGAAGCCTAAAGCAAACCTCCACATATTCTGATTGCTCTAATCATTGGTTATAACTAAGGCTGGGAGATTGGATCACCTGAATACAGGCCAATATGCAGGCAAAATACAGTGTTTATCAGATCAGGAGAAAGAAGCATGACTGTAACTAAGTGGTGAGGACTCTTGTTGAGTGTGAGGAAACGGGAGTTGCAGATGTACAGAAAATCTCTGTTGGTGTAAAACAGGTAGGATGAAGTATACTGACTCCTGCAGCTGCACTGTCAGTGCAGCTTTTTTCTATTTTAATGCACTGTTCTGCAAAGAGAACATAGCAAGAGATGTGAGATTATTCATAACCATATTCAACATAGGAGATGCGTCAAAGGCTTGTTCTAACATCAGGTGAGGCAGAACCAAAGAGACACAGTGAACTCTAGAAATCTAGCCTCTAAAAATTTACTTATCTTTACCTACATAGAGCAACTAAGCACAAAATTCAGAAAAAAAATCTAAGTCATGTTTCTAAAAAGATCATGTCTTTTTAAGTAAATTGTTTTCTTAAAAAAAAATGGCTTTTACCAGTATGGATTCAATATTAGTACTCTCTGAATTACACTACAGAACATTGCAAGACATAATTTCTAATAATTCAATTAGTAACTGCCATTGTAAAAATAGCAATATTCAGCTTTTAAATTAGAAAAGTTCTCTGCTGGTAAGAAGCTGTGAATATAGTCATCATTATCACTTGTAAAATTTCTGAAAAAAGTCCCTTTGTTTTTATTGCTGTTTTAAGTTTACCTAAATACTAGCAATGCATAGGTTACAGAAGAGATATCTTCATGACTGCAAAATGCTGCACTGTGCTGCAGCCTATTTCTACTACAGTAAAGTGTGTTGCTGCAGCAACACAAACTATCACTCCTAGGCATGAAAAATTAATAATATTCATAGAAAGTCTACAGAATCAGTGAAGTAGTCGACATGGTATTGCATTTCATCTTTCTAGTGCTAGAGACACGGCAGCTGAGCTGGTAGCAACTAATTTCTGACCACCCTTGTTCATTCACCTTTTCTTTGCTTTAGCTTGGTAACAGATTTCTGAGAAACACTCTGGTTAGAAAACAATCATTCAATTTCCAGTTGTGAACCATAGGATCTCCTGTGGATCTAAAACAGCTGCCAAACTATCAGAAATGGAGTAGGATTCACAGGGAGGGAGAAGCACAGTTTAAGGAAAATCTCACGTTCCTGTTACTTAAGTTGACTAAGACTTAAAGAAATACCATAAATACTATTGGAAGGATGAGAAAGTATCTCCTATGACAAAAAAAATCATCTCACAGAATTGTTACTACAGCAGTGTCACATATTCAAGATTATAATCCATAGTTTATAGCTTAGAATCAATGCTATGGCAGACCAGTTCAGCAGAGTGTGAGTTTACATGCAAACATGCTCATTATCTATTTCTCTTCACACGGGAACTCTGAGTATATTCTAATTTTCAAATATTAGCATTTTTAACAACTGTCGCTTTTAACAAGTTATGCAAGCACAGCTGAAATAAAAAAAAATAATCAGCAGTCTACAGTGAATCTGAGAGAAAAAAATGCATCTAAATGGTTGTTTTTGTAAATGATTTTAAGATGAAACCAAAGAGAGCTACGTTGAATCTCAGAGCATGTATTAGCTTTGTAATAGACAAGTTCTTGAGTTCATCCTATTACCTTATGCACCTTCATCCTACTGATTTGTCTTTACATATCTTTATATTTTCATGTTCTAAAGAAACCACAAATAGTTTGACAATACAGCTATGGATTTAAGTGAACAGATACATTTAAAAACTTTACCAGTACTGCATTTGATAAGCAACAAATGCAATACACAAAGGCTTTTTTTTTTTTCAGTAGATCAGAAGTCTTATACCAATAGAAACTTTCTGCTTGGAGCCCTTTTTAAGTGACCGTAAGCAAACAATTAGATACTTTTTTTTAAAAAAATGTAATTCTTAGTCTTGAAATTATAGAAAATTCCAGTTATAGGGAACTTCCAAGGGATTTTGCCAAGGAAAGTTGGACCAGATGATCACTGAAGTTTCTTCCAACCTATGATTCTATGATTTAATTTTTTCCCTGTAAAACTTATCCATACATAAGACAGCACGCTAAGGCTGTGCAGAAAATTAAAGAGAGCCTTGATATACAGACCAATTCACTTCACAGGTCTGATGCAAGATCCATCAACTCTCAAATCCATCAACTTTCATGTTATCTGACACAACTAATTTACCAGTCAAATAAACAATGTTAATGAGTATTTAAAAGATATGTACTGTTTAACTGCACTTAGACAGTAATTGTGTGCTCTCATCCATACTTCACTGAAAAGCAATGAAAGAAAAACATAGAACAAAGAATTTAAGCTTTGCTTCAAAGTCCTGACCTTGCTCCATATTTTACCTAAAAGGTATTAGAATGACCAGCAGACCTGAGTGAACAAAAGGTGAACTTTCACCTGCTTATGAGTATTACTGAATTTCAACTCAGGCTGGTACAGCCACTTCCTAGTCAAGCTACTCCCATGACTCTAGGCTTTAGCAGCTCACTTCAGTTGTTACACAGAGTGCCATGAAAATGTTACAGATAGACAAATATGACACAGGACCTCCAGACCCATACCCTACTGGATCAGGGTGCTCAAGAAGTGGCAATCAGTTGCTTAAACACTGGCTTCTAGTGCCATTTTGCCCTGAATTCCAGCTGCTGGCCCAGCAGAACATGTATTCACCTGGGTCCTGCATCGTATTTGACAGTTCCTAGTAGATGTCTTAAATACAGCAGGACATCTCCAGATTTATACAAGATACCAATTTTTAAGCAACTGAATTAATGCCTAAGAGAAGTGAGACAACACTAGCAATGAAAAGCTTTGTCCAAAGAACCAAACACATTGATGATGAAGACTTAGGGAACTCAAATCACTTCATCTTTTCCCTGCACAGACTGGCAAAAAATAAGTAATGAGGAGAACAAGAGACTCAGAATTTCTGGGCTCCCCCAAAGGTGAGAAGGAAAGCTGCCCCAGTTGTGTCCTTAGTACTCAGGATAAAGAGTGACACATGTCACTCACACAAGCTGCAACTTCTACACACAACTCTTAAAACAAAGAGGTAAAAAATGTTTAATCATTGCCTGTTATTCCAGCACTAAGATTAATGCACTCTCACACACTAAATACATATTCAAATCTGGACTAGACTGCCATTTAATGATAGCTGAGAACTCTTGACTATTATATAGCCATCTGCCATATCTTACAGTTAAATCAATAAATGAAACATATCAAATCAGTGAACTTTTAAATTAAGACCTACAACACCCTCGAACTTACTTTTCGCTATGATGGGAATTTCATTATGATATGCCTGAGTAGTTTTATGCTATTCTTCAGTGAGAATAACTTTTTTTTTTTAAATTACATTTCTAATTGGAATGATGGAATTTTTTGACTAATTGGGAGAATTCTGGAATTTCTGGAAGACTTCTTCAGAATTCTCTTTCAGCAAAAGCAAAAAATCTCACCCATATTCTGTGTGTAAAACTATCGTACCACTCTTCAACGTGAACTGAATTCTACTATTGGAAACTTTCTCAATAATTATTCGTTGATTTGAGTTCTACATGAATACTCTTGTAACTAAAGATTAAATGTTATTATATTAAAATATTCTACAGATGAAAGTCAACATATTAAAAAAATACAGCCATTTACTCTGACTTTCTTATAGACACTGCATTTATGAACAGGTGGTTGGGTTCTTCAGCTTATAATGGCTTCAGAAAAGATTCAGAGGTCAATGAAAAATGCTAAAGTTACCTGGGAACTGATCATACGCTGTGATGAACGAGCAATATTAGCTGGCAGGCCAAAAAACTCAGGTTTATCATCTTCTGGAAGGCTTTCAATAATATTACGATAATCCTGCATAAGAAGAAAAGAATAGACATAACAGAGGGAACTTTTTATTCTGCTCATGAAAATTAACAGCATATGCTGAAAAGAATTTCATTAAGTGCACAACACAACACAAAGATTAAAGTAAGTATATAAGACATGATCTATTATGGTAATCTTATTTATAGACTTCTTCATTTTATTTATCAGAGACTATCTTCTTTTATATAACATTTCCAATCTAAAAGAGCAAAAAGCAATTCTGATTACAGTGATGCTATCAAATGAAAACAAAAATATGCCAAGACTGTCCCTGAAAAGTAGGTACAATACTTCTGTTGAAAACTTAAAGGTAAGATTAATGACAATATATAAAACTGAAAAAATACTTTGAAATTTGGAATTCTAATAAGAGTGTAACATATATTTATAAAATTAAGAGCACTCACTTCTATTTAAATCTATGAAGATATTATCACTCAAAGAAAGTGAAACAGTTTAGGAAAAAATAGGTTTGCATAATCATTGGAGAGGCGGAACAGCACCAACAGTGGTTACAGTGTAAAAGTCACTAGTGATGCTCTCTTGCACAAAACAGAAAGAGGCCTTGCAGACAAAGGTAGACTAATGGTGTTGGACATCTCTTTTATTGTGATTTAAAGGCAAAAACTTTTACTGTCTGAAAGTCTGGATGCACCCCGTTGTGTATGTGTCACGTGCATTTTGTCTTTGAGTGCAGGAGCATGTGCTGAACATGCACAACTCATTTTAAAGTTGAATCTCACTTCAGAGGTAACAACAGTAGCAGACCTCTACACCAAACACTGAGGAAACACTAACTGAAGACACAAAACTATAAATTCTTACATAAATAATCATTCAAGATAGTGAGAGATATTAAATGCTGTGCAGGCTAGAAAAAAAGGTTCATACACTTGAGCATATTATCCACAAGAACAGAGACTAGCCTGGTTTGTTTATTCCCTCTTTCTTTATGATACTAACTCAGCACATCTATAGTAAATAAAAAATAATGTTCATATTAGAGTAATAAAAAACTCCCAAATCTAACCAAGCCTAAGCAGTCAGAATCCAGGTAAAGAATGCCAAATGACAGCAATTTACTTTAACTGAGATAATACTATTTATATCAGTTCATATTAGAGGTCTACTATGGAGTCCTCCATTAAAATGCAAGTGAATTTTAAACATAGTAAAAACAATAATTACATTGTGAAAAGACAGAGGGAGATCAGTTGTTTAGACTGTAAAACTCCCTCTCATTTACACTAAAGAAATACTGAAGGAGAATCAGAATCCCTATTTATCACCAAATAAAATGTCATATACCCTCCATGGCCTGTCAGCAGATTGTCAGAATGTTGATGTATTTTGGAAACAAGGAGGTATATTTAGATTTTCCTATTTCATCTACAACTTTTAGGAATATTTAGCAGTCTTTTAAAAACTACTATTATGTTAATATACTAATTATATAAAGCCATAATTATATCTCCGTCATAAATTAACCCAATTTCTTTTACTCAATTCTTCATAGCTATGCTACTCTGCACCACAGTCCAATCAGATATCATAAAAAAGTATAATGAGCTGACAGAGTTAATGCTCCACCCAAAAGAGCTAATTTTCTGAAGAAATAGAGGTATCCTCTGGATTGTAACTTTGGTTTTCTTTGTGGAAATATTTCAAAAATAATTCTTGAAAATAAGTTATTTATTAGGTGGTAGAAGATGTATACCTACCAAAATACTGCAGGAATTCGGTAAAGAGATGGAACATGGTAAACTACTCATCTTCTTGCCTCTGGCATTTAAACTGCCAATGATTCGTGAATTGAAAAGCTGCTCCAAGTAGGACCGAAGAACCCTCATATCGAAGGAATTATCTACACGGCCTCCATAAATTGCATTTTCAAACAAGCCATGAACAAATTCCCACTGAAAATCTTTGGAACCTATGAATTAATTAATTAATTAATATTAGTTTTGTATCATGGGATAGCATTGCATTATAAGCATTTCTTCTTGTCACTGCAGTTCTTCAGGGAAATAGAAAGAGATGAATACATCAAATAATTAATTTTTATTTGTTCTTCTATATGACCAAACAGTAAAAGCTGCAGAAACTTGAAAGAGTTTGTAAATATATGTCATTGATAAATGAACGCTTACTCTGTTGCAAACGAATTATTAGAAATTTTACTTCAGCCTTGAAGTGTTTTTTGAACCAATTGGTTATATGCATTTCAGAAATTATGTTATTAAAACTTTAATTTTGTGCTCCTTTGTCGTAAATAAAATTTTTTACACTATTTTCTTCCACGGTACCATCTGATCTCATAAAATAAGCTGACTGATTAAACCAAAAGCAGATCATGCTCCAAACAGGTAAGATTACTGGAAATGTCATCCTTTCAAACACAAAGAGGTTCAGGATAGATACTTTGCAAATCATTATAAATCGCACAACACAGCATGTAAATTTAAGCATGCTACTAACAGTTTCCTGGTCAGATTGATGTTGCATTAGATTACTCTGACCTAGCTATATCCCACAAGTCCAAAATATCTTATTTTTCCTCCATTCTATCACAGTTGCCCAAAATAACTACATGGGACAATGACCTACTTATATCCTACAGCTTTCATGTGCAGGTAAAAGCTTGGTCAGAAAGGTATTCCGTAAAGTCCCTTGAAAGAGTAAGTGGCAATTACTTTAAGAAGGGGTTTACCGGTGGTAACTGTTGTTTCCCAATGCTTCAATCATTCCTTTGTAAGAAATGATATTTTTGCAGTAATAATTAATGATTATCATTGAGTTAATGATTCAATCTCTTTACATCACTGTGTGGATCAAGTCTGCACAACTAAGGTCTAATTTCAGACGTACTAATCATCCACAAATCCCATTTAAGTCAATTGTAAATTATGTCTACATATCAGTTCCTAACTTTACTTTGAAATTGTACAAAATGCAAAGAGCTAAAGAAAATTACCTTTAACATAATAAATAATATTAGAAATTCCTACACTGGTTAAAAGAATAATGAAGTGGGGTCTATCTAATACTGAGTTTCAATATGAAGAATTCTTTCATATTCAATTCATATTCAATTCATTTATTCAATATTTAGGGGAACTTACACTGGGAAGGAATGGAGACACAAGATTTCATTTAACAGACTGCCCTGTATTTCCTATTTGTTCCTCTGGACTCAAGAATATGAGCAGAATATTCCTTGGGCACCAAGAATTATTGGTTTACCCAACCACCCAAAAACGGATTTATGATTCACCCTGTTCTTCTAGGTTTGCTTACTGGTGATGAGCTCTACAGCATCTCCACTCTTATATGAGTGTTGTAGAAAGATAAAACTCCTTCATGCAACATCCCTACTAATGGGACTTTCCTTAAGAAGTAACTTACCCTCAAAGAGTCTATCAATAATGTCAAAACCAGCACGGAGATCAGACAAAGAAAATTCATAAAATTTGGTCCAACCCTACCATGAAAAGAAATCCAAAAAATTTAATTAGTCACACAGTGATGATCATGAAGTAAAATACCAGTATCCTGTGGTTACTGAATGCTGTACAATATAATTAATGAAAAAAGAAACAACCTGTGTCCACTAAAGTGCATTTTTTGAAACAGTCAGTAGAGGTAGTATAAAAAAAATTCAGTTGTAACAGTGCATTTAATTTTATATACATATATAAACCAGAATCCACTGAGTATGAAAAATGTAAAATCAGGGTTATTTTATTTCCTATCAATATTTACTTCAACTAAAACTTGCTGACATCTGTGACTAGATCATGCATTGAATTACCATTTTGTTTCTGAGGGCCTTTTTGTATTTCAGTATACAGACAGTATTTTCATAAATAGGACTGATTCTTCAAGCATAGTCTTTAACATACTCTCATCATCTCACTCCTTAATTCATGTCTCTTCTCTTCTGATCAAAAAAAATTTATCAATTACTGCTACTATTACCATAAAAATGCTGACCACCATATGCATATTTTGCAGTTTGTACCTCCTTTTTGTTCTTGGGACATTTATAGAGCAGGAATGCATACTGTGTATTTATTTCTCACAAAAAGCTTTCAGTGTAAATGGATAAGTATAAATAAATATTGATATGAGAAAGAATTTAGGAAATCCAGATCTCGAAGGTATGTCCTGTTGCTCTATCTTCTTACAGGTGTACGTCTGCATATGGATCATATCATAGGAACAGTGCATATGATCCATGATGAGAAATGCAAATGTGTCAGAGAACATGCACATGTCCAGTGAGATGGATACAGTCTGAGGTCAAGACTGCAGCTGCTCCACAGATCACAATAAACTATCAGCCAGCCACCCTGAAGGTCTGCAAAGATGCTCTTAACAGTATTCATGTTGGGGTTTTTGGACAGATCTGTACATGAACCCAAAACAACTCAAACTTCATTATAATACACAAGAACTTCTACCTGAGATTAACTACAGTCCATCAATGTTAGAAACTGGTAATCTTGAAATATAAACCCATCACTGTCTGCACACTTGTGCAGTGGAATTAAAGAGAGCACCAATCCTATCCTTGTGTTACTTGAAACACTGGTGCCAAAGAACGTGAATTTGAACAAGAACAAAGGAGAATTCACGTGTCAGTTTAATACTTTAAATATTTTCACCTATTGTACCACTTGAACACAATATTCAAAAGCCTGTTACTACAAAAGGTAAACAACCTTAGAAAAATCACAAAGTCAAAACGAGCAAAAAAACTCTGCAGCATTCCAGGCTGTGCCAGATCAAATCACAAAATACCCCGATGCAGGCAGAAGCAATTTTCAGAGTGACAGGAACTGAGGTTACCATGATCTTATTTTGCAATGAGTTCAGAGACAATAAAGGCAGGCACCAGAAATATCTAAGTTTTTCTCATTTCTGAGTATGATCCAACATATATGTGATGAAAAACGCTTCCAAGCATAAAAGCTAATAAATGAGGTAATTTTTTTAAAAGATAGCAAACAAAATATTACCTGAGGGATATAATTCCTTCTTTCTTGGCACACAGCATGAAACCACGCTAAACAAAAGAGAGAATGTGCTCTAGACAAATTTCCCTTTTTGTTGATCTGCTCTGGTGTCCAAGATTCATAAGTTCGCAAGAGATTTTTTTTGAGGCCTGGAGGTGCCTGCATTGAAAGGAAAAACACTGTTCTAGACAGAAAACCTGATATTTTTATGCGCTATTTTCTTAAATTATAATCTAGAATTTGTAGCTTAATGAAATGACAAGCAGTACTTAATAGAATAAAATTTAACAAGTAAAAAAAATGTTTGTAATAAATGACCTAACAACAGAACGATTCTCTACTGAAAATAACTTCAACATACTGAAGGAAACGGTAACCAGGCAACCAGGACCAACTGATAGGACTGTACTACACTAAAAGAACTTAGTGAAAGCATAGTACTCTACCAAAATACAACAGCATAAAGTAAATTCAATTATTTTCAAACAAAGAACTTTTTTCCTGATTTTACAAGCTCAACTACCAATTATTTCTGTGATGTGATGAATGTCAAATCGTCTTATGCCATCACCACACTCTGT
Source organism: Edolisoma coerulescens (assembly GCA_013397115.1). Taxonomy (NCBI): domain Eukaryota; kingdom Metazoa; phylum Chordata; class Aves; order Passeriformes; family Campephagidae; genus Edolisoma; species Edolisoma coerulescens. Next base: position 784,422 of record VWZW01008218.1, on the reverse strand, counting down.
CAGCTAGCATATTAATAAGGTATTTATGTATGATAAAATGCCAGTTCTCTGATTTAGTGGTAGGTAATGTTCACAACCGCTAGAAATAACGGCATTTAAGGTGTATATGGTAACTGAAATTACAGTGCTTAAAAGTAAAAACAACTGGATACTCAGCCATTCTCAAATTATTTGCAAGTCTGAAGGCAAACATAAATTTTAAAGATATTTAAATTACAATTCTAAGAAGGTGTTTCTAAGTGGTTTTTGTTCTTTCTTTCTTTTTAAAAATGGCTGTTAGTGTTTCTATAAGGTTACCATAGCTGGTTCTGACAAATAATTGCAAAACACTGTAGTAAACTGACCTTTTTCTTCATTGGTAACATTCTACATACATTGGTACATACTACAACCATATAATAATCAAATATCATTTGCCAAGTCATTGCCTATCATTGTTCTTTCATGGTAACAAAATATTTACTACAATTGGAAAGGAAGCAAAATGATTTAGAATATTGCATTTGTGCAAAGTTCCAATTATTCCAAAGACAGTGGGATGAGTAACACAGTCCTGCAGTTTCTGTACCACTGAAGACCTCAAAACAAGCAAGAGGGTACTCCAAAAGCTTAAAAATACCTGCAGTCAATATGAAAGTGTAACAATTTTGGTTTCTTGAAAGTCAGCAACATTGGACTCTAAAAGGTCAGAGTTTCTTGGATCACCTGCAGGCAAAATCTCCCCACTCCATTATGAATGGAAGAGTTAGAACCATTCCTGTTAATGATTTCCATACTAGACATTACTGCTTAAGTGCATTCATGATTAGACTACTTTCCAATCATTTGGAGGAACATGGTCCCAGTTATTCCTTAAGCTGTGCCATTTCAAATGCAAAGCTCTCAATTTTGAGTAAAGGCTTTTAACTGCATCTTCTGCTGCATGGGAGGAGAGCCATTTTTGTTGAAAGGGTCCAGTGAATATAAAGCTATGGGGCCAAAAATGAAACTACGGAAGACAAAGAGGGATTCTGTGATCTTCAGATGAGGACATTCATCAAGAAGGAGAAATTCCTTGTTTTCTATCCATGTAGCAACACCTGTGTATATTTTTGTTTTTAAGAAAAACTGATTAAATGCACAAAAGTATCTGGAGCACAAAACAGATCAAGTGCTTCTCCTATGTAAACTTATTTCCAGTTCATACTTGCAACTGGGAAAAGCATGTGGGAAAAAAAATCATCTTTTGAGGTAAATTCATTTTATTTTTTGTATTACATTTAATTGAAATATAAGATAAAACCAGTTATTCTATCTAAACATATAGTTTGCTATACATCAAGGTGCTTTCCAAAAAAATCTTACTTCATAGGTTATTTTCAGACTTGATTGAAGCAAAATCGGAGTAAATTTTGGATGAACTTCAGTAGTAAGCCAAAGACGAAAGTTTGGTCGTGGATGCAATGTATTCAGTTCCTATTAAAGAGATGTTATATATTGAAATATATAACAAAGGCTTTGAGGTGGTTGGGGTTTTTTTATATATAGAACAGTATTTACAAAATTATAATATCCTGGATTAGAAAGTTAGGTTGATCTTAAAAATCGACAGTTGCTTAAACAGATAAGGTTATAGTTCAAGATGTGTTGCCTCTGCACATTCTATATCATTGCTCTGTTCAAATGTGAAGTTCATCTTAGCTGTGTCAAAGTATTTGCACCTTTCCCTTAGATATTAAATTCACAACGTAAAAACATAGAGCAGTTCTTTACTTCTTTTAAGTACATAAACACCAGAAAGCTTCATCAAAAATGATGAAGGCTTACAATGTGGGCTGCATATCAGCAACAGTTCTCAATGACTTTCAACACCAGTATTGCTATATTAATTTCTTTTTCTTCACGTGTCTGTTGTATGACCCCTTTATGTATCATGATTCACAGAAAACTGAAGATTGGAAAATTGAGTTCTAAGAGAAATACTGTCAAGTTATTTCAAATATAAAGGCTTCACAAAAATATATAATTATTGAATATATGGAAACACACTGCTGGTGCTTCACACTCAGCTGAAACCCACATATTTTCCATCAAAGACACCAAAGTTGCCTGACAAATGGTTTCAGAACAATGTCTGTTGTGTGTGTTGAAAGACACACAGCTCAAAAAACTCTTAAAATATTTTCTCACAATCCGTTCATTCTGATAATCTCTAGAGCATAATTATTATAATTTTGTTTTCAGTGTTTTTAATAAAGAAAAAAATCTGAAAAACCATTACTTGTTCAGCTATTTAAGCAAAATGACAACTCTAACTGGTACACAGAATTATGGAATTGTGGAGCTAGGAAGGAAGCACCAGAGACTGCCTAGTCCAATTCTGTGCTCAAAGCAGAGCCAGATACAAGTTGCCCAGACCTTTATCCAGTCAGGTTTTCAGTATCTCCAAGGATGGAGACTCTGCAGCCTCTCTGGGCAGCCTGTTCCAGTGTTTCGCCACCCTCACATTAAATTATGATTTATCATATATTGAAATGGCATTTCCTGTAGTTTAAGTTTGTGCCTGTGACCTCTTGTCCTGTCATGGGACACTACTGAAAAGGGTCTGACTCAGTCCCCTTTACTCTTTTCCATCAGCCAATACACAAAATACTAAGATTCCCCTGCAGGCTTCTCTTTCCCTGGCTGAATAGTCCCAGTTCTCTGAGTTTCTCCTTGTAAGATACATGCTCCAGCTCCTTCATCACCTTTGCAGCCCTTTACTGAACTGGTTCCAGTATGCCCATGTCTCTCTTGTACTGGGTAGCCAAGCACTGGACACAGAATTCCAGGTGTGTCTCACCAGTGCAGAGTAGAGGGGAAGGACAACCTCCCTCCACCCACTGGCAACACTGCCTAAAACAGCCCAGGATGCCAATGGTCTTTGCGGCAAGGTCACTTTGGTGGCTCATGGTCCCCTTCTTACGCACCAGGACTCCCAGATCTTTTCTGCCAAGCTGCTTTTCAGCCAGTTCATCCCCAGACTGTCTAGGTGGTTGGAGTTACTCCTTCTCATGGGATGCACTTGCCATTTCCCTTTGCTGAACTTCGCAAGGTTCCTGTCAGCCTGCCTCTCCAGTCTATCAAGGTCTTTTTGAATGAAAGTACACTCATCTGTTACATCAATCATTTCGCTCAGATTTTTATGATCTCTACTTGCTGAGGATGCTCTTTGTCCCATTATTCACCTCAATAATTAAGATGTTGAACAATGCTGGCCACAGTACCAATGCCTAGAGCACAACACTAATGACTGGCCTCCAACTGGATTTTTTGATGCTGAAAGTAACGCTTGGAGTAATGCAATTAGGCTAGTTTTCAATCTACCTCACTGTGGTACACTCGGTTCCATATCCAAAGACTGTGAGAACTGAATTTCTGTCCCTGGATGGAACTGACTTGTGAATATGCAGCAGTCTCTTAAGAGGATGTTCCAATGTAAGAATTACATAGCCTCACACTTGCTAATGGTATGCAAAACAGGCAAGGGGATGTGCAGAGTCAAACATCAGCAAATCTTACTCTATATAAAGCTCAGCAAGAAGTTTAACACATTCAGTATTATGTTCATGTGGAAAGAATAAGAACCTCCTGACACATATCCATATTTTAATTCTTATATGATCTGAAATTTTGTATTCAGAGAGGAGTTTACAAATATTTCCTTACTGTTGACTGTCTTGTTAGACTACATGACACACATCAGTGTTATCTTGCTTTGCCTTTCCATTTTTCCAGAATGGATTATAGGAATGCTAAAGGTACATGCCATATGGTTACTGCTAGACAGATGACAGACTCCAAGCTCACGTCCATGGACTGCGCTTTACAAAAATCAATGAAAACTGGAAAATTAAAACTGTAGTAACTGTTAAAGGAATTCCATTATTTTCTTCTGATTTAATTTGTTTTGAGGATTTCACAGTGATCTACATGAAAAGTAGATCACATAAATGCAATTTTAATTAGCAAGTTAATGATTTTATATGCCATGTGTGTTTCTATAAAATATGAGACATTCTAATTTCAAATTAGCAAAAACCTCCTAGTGACTCAGACTCAGGCTGCAATTCACAAAAAAAGAACTACTAAACAGAAAGTCTTAGAACTAAAGGGGAAAAAATTAAATTCAAGGATACATAGACTCATAGTTCATGAAAAAACATGGCCAGTATCCCATAAAATACCAGAAGTCCTAATTGGACCATTTGACCATTCATTGTGGTAGAAATACTCTACCTTGTATGAACATTAAAGCATTCACACAAAGAAAGAAGCTGCTTAGATGTGAAGTAGCTCACCTTATTCATGACTGAGAAAACCACAACAACATATTTTTAAACTGGAATTTTAAACAACATGCCGGAAATGCTTCAGAAATGTTGCATATTAATTTTGTCTGGCTTCTAGTGTCTTCTTTTCTATTTACCCTCACCTTTTCCAATACAGGAAGCCAAGATGTAACGAGATGCAGGTTCTTCAAACACAGCCATTCTCCATTCTGTGCACATTCTCTTAAAGTTTGAATAGCCAGGTCAGCTTGGCCCTGGCCCATGGCAATCTGAAACGGCAGACACAGTTGTATCAAGAATCTCACAGACGACATTTAACAGTTAAATACAAAACTGTGTTTTCAAGTTAATTATATATACGTAAAAAAAAAAAAAAGAGTGCTAAAGATAACCAGAATTTTCTCTAATTTGATAGGTTACTAAAGTAGAGAAAAGATTAAGGGAAACAAGTTTTTCTTTGCAACTTATCTCACCAGAGTTTCTGAACAAACAACATTACCTAGTCTTTTAACAGGAAAAAACCATATGTCACTTGGTGACAGTGATGGTATTCCCTGGGAAGTCGAAAAGTAATTTATATATCAATGCCTAAACTGCATTGCTGCAGAACTGCAAAAGTAAGAGATAAATGAGAACAAAGTTTCTTTGAGTGGAAGTTAGGAGCACTTCCTTTGAAGACAAAGACTCAATTTTATATTAAGACGAGCGAAAAACTAAGGCTGCTCTCTTTCCAGCCGGGATACATGAATAGTTTAACATATACTCCTTTCTTCACTTTTTATAGTACCATATTAGTTCTATCTTAGAATCTATTTGGAAGCTATACATAACAAAAAACCGTGAACCAAACAAGCTGAAAATAAAGAGGTCTTAGCCAATCTGAAAAGTCCTGTCTTGGCATTATGATTCTCTGACTAAGGAAAACTGAGCACAGTATCTTGAAATAACTGAAAATAGCCAAGAGAAGACAACTGAAAGTTGCCAGCAATATGGTAACAGATGGCATAAATTTAGCACTCTGTTCTTTATCCCATATAAGAAGCAAATCAACAGAGAAGAAAATTCTATCTTTTATGTTCAATTCAAATTACATGAGAAAGCATAGGAAAAAATAATAACAAAATATTCTCATTAGTAAGACAACTTTCAGATGATTTAGCTTTGTGTCCTGATCTTTAACGAATACCATACTATGCTACATTTTGAAAGTCCAACATGTAAAGGATATTTAGAGATAAACATGAAAATCCACGTGGCAGAGTAAGAAATATATATTCTGCAATGTTCACAGTTAGATAAGATGGCAGTAGGATCTAAATATTTACAGTTTGATGGGAAAAACATATTATATCAGTTTATATTCCAGGAAAGGAACAATTTCAAGGACTGTTTAAAAGCAACATTAAACTTGACATTTTCCATTTCTATGCTAACCAGTGATCAGCTAGATAACAACTTCTCTTAATATATCAAATGACAGAAGGAAATAATATTTTACAGAAAGTTATAAAGCATGTTGGTACTGTTTATTGGGAATATTAGGAAACCATATGATTCATAGAATAATTTAAATTGGAATGGATCCTGGAAGGTGTCTAGTCCAATCTCCTGCCCTAAGTAGGGCCAGGTATGAAAGACCAGACCAGGAGTTAAGGACTTTGTCCAGTGGATTCTTGGGAACCTTCAAGGATGTAAAGTTTCTCAAAATATTTTACAGAATTTCACAAAATACCTAGTATTCACAAACACTGAGCACCTGATTTATGTTTTCTGCTGAAGAAATAAATGTGCAAACTCTATAAGCAGAGGAAATGATGAAGTCTTGTTTTCAGTGGGTTTTGTTTGTTTCAATTACTCCACACTAAAAAAGATAATGCTGCAGCATGTATAACAATTCTCAGCCTCTTTTGTTCTTTTCCATCCATCTTCTCACTTTTTCCTTCTCCACACTAGAGGAATGTCTCTTGTTTGGATTCTGCTTCTGTGAGCATGACTAATTGTGTCTCTCTTCTCCAGCCCATTTTGCCAATGGAATGAGAAGTTAGTGTCAAGACAGGTGGGAACAACAAAACGACACAGACGCCAAACTATGATTTTGCATACTAACTTCCTTAAAATACCAAGTAAAAGAGATATTACTACAGTAAAATTTTACACATTGTTGTTTTTATTCATTATGCTTATCTCAGACTGACCTGATGGTAGCCCTCAGTATTTCTTTCAACACTGGCAAGTTCCTGCAACTCTTGAGAAGGATCAGCACCAGGAGAAATTATTATCAAGATGGGCTCAATTTCCAGCGTCTCTTTATACAGACGTTTCATATTCAGAGGCGACGGAGATAATTCTTTTATTCCTACAATTAGAATTAGAATTATTATGGAAATAAAGTGACTACACATGATGGAGTGCTTCATTATCCACTTCAGAGCTCATCTGGCTGTCAAGAGTTCTGTTCAGCAGACACCATAAAACTGGTTTTAAAATGAAGAAAAAATCCTTACAACATGCAGGTATAAGGCACCCTGTATTGATAAGAAAAATATAAAAGCACAGTGCCTGGATTTCCAGCTTGACAAATACAAACTGCAGTCTTTATTTAGAGTGTAGTCTTGAGGAAAACACACACAGAGAGAAGAGTGGAATGAGAAGCTATGCTATTTGCTAAAACTAATTGCAGTGTGTACGTCCACATGCAGAATTTCTCTCCTTACTGCCCTGAGAGCCTTAATTATTACACATACATGGTTCTTCGTGCTATGATTACTTATGTCTATTATTTCTTTTAATATACAACTTAAATGTCTAGAATCTTGACCTAGTATAGGCAAGGGATTTATACACGAACCCAAAGATACATGTGTAAGTGTATCATAAATTAAGTAGTGTTAATCACATATCTTCATGCATCTTTAGACTTGCACTTAACTAGTGAAGCATTGGGTGCAATGGGAAATCACAAAATACAGCAAGACACAAGAGCCCAAATCGGTGACGTCTACGCCACAACTACTAAAAGATGTAATACACACTTCCTTGAGGGCACAGACTGTTTTCAGACTTGAGCTGTTGTATGTTCCACATATAACACTACTACATAATTTGTACCATAGAATTATAGAATGGTTTGCACTGGGACCTCAAAGATCATCTTGCTCGACACCCCTGCCATGGGCAGGGATACTTTCCAGTAGACCAAGTTTCTCAGACCCCTATCTAGCCTGGCCTTGAACACTTTAAGGGATGGGACATCCACAATTTCTCTGGGAAATCTGTTCCAGTGCCTCACTACCCTCACAGGGAAGAATTTCATCCTAATATCTAACCTGAATCTACTCTCTTTCAGTTTGAAGTTGTTCCCCCTTGTCCTGTTACTACATGCCCTTGTAAAAAGTCCATCCCCAGTTTGCTTGTGGGCCCCTTTAGGTACTGAAAGGCTGTTAACATGGTGCATTTCTGTATAGCATGTAAAATAAAGAAATAAGCATGCTTTGGGTGTTACAAAATACATTGTTAGCAATTCTTATGAACCTTAACTTCAAAAGAAATTATTCTAATCCCTCTTCATCCATAAATTTAAAAATATAGGTAAAAGGTGAGAAAAGGAAAAAAGAAACGTCTGGACAAATCAGAAGTGAAAGGCTTTCTTGTAGGACATTACAGGTCTTTAGGAATTCATTTCTCTCACAGGAAAGCAGCCAAACAAGATTGGAAACTTAATGGCTCCCTTCAGAACTACGTAAAACAGTGTAAGTTGTTTCAGGGCAAGGACACTGAAAAAGACACGGTAGAAAAAAATACGAAAAAATATTCATACAAGCATGACATCTCTTTCATTGGTTAGAATGTGCTAGTCATGATTTCACTGATCTCACTGATATGCATGAAAAATCTGGGGATGATTTGTGGATGATTTAATGGTTTTGAAAATCCAAATGGAGTCAATGGTATTCTGCCTTCCTTGGTGCGGCTGTAGCTCCATTCACCAAAACTATTCCCTTGTGCGGTGCTCCTCCAAGGAACTGGAGGAACAAGCAATTTATGTAATATATTAACATTTGGAAGACAGTAAGCAAGCAAATAAACTTACTCTGCATCCAGGTCTCTGCTGGTTTTTGAGCCACACACACTGCAGATCACTCTTGTCATTTGATTCCAACAGGCAGGGACATTGTCAGCATGGGCCATGTCACCATGATCAAAGTACCCTCTCTACCTACTAGTAATGTTTGACGGAGAAGCTATACCTTAATGCTGAAAATCCAAGTCTGGATGGCAGATATGGAGGCAATTTTGAACAACAAATTATGTCCAGAGACAGCATAAGGGAGTAAGATAAGTGACTTTTAAAACCTACAGTGTCCACACCGATGATACACTCAGAACTGCTAAAAACTCAGTGAAGACTTTTGTGTGCTGTACTGCAATATTAAGATTATTTGGCATATAGGTTTCAAAAGCTGGATATAATAGACTTGAGAGGAAACAGACTGACTAGAACAAACAGACAACTGTAGCATTGAATCACTCTAAATCATGTGTATTTTTAAACAGACAGTAAAAAGTATTACAGACCAAGAGTTAGACTAAAATGACTGATATTAATTAAATAATCTTTTGAGACTCAATTTATAAAATCTCAAACCTAATGGTCTTTAAATGGTAAATGACATTAAATAAAATAATATTTATGGAAAATCTGAGTCTGAAGGAGAGTGCTGCAGTGTAAAACTTACAGAAAACCAGTTATCTTCCTTTCTTAATTATCTAGTGTTCAAGAATTAATTAAAAGAATCTGACAGATCTTTTTATTATATTTTCAATCACTGTGCAGCATAAACCAAACCATTTTAAAAGCACTTTTAATATTTTACAAGAACAAAATCAGCAAACCCATTTACAGCATATTTTCAGATGCTAAAACTTAGGGATTCCGTAAGAACTATAAAATAAAAGAGAAATATAGGACAAAAAAAGATATTTAATTGTTGTGCAGAAATACCCTAGTGAAAAATTAACTTACCTAGGGTTTTACATGCAAAAAGACCCATGGCACTCTGTAGCCTGTCTGGTCTGACAGCCTGGACCACAAGTACCTTAAAACAAAATATATTCAGGGGAGATGAGTCTATAAAAGTATATAGTGAAAATTTAAAATGCAAGACTCTTCTAAGAAAGATGAATTCTTTGAATTTATCTTAAGAACAAACTTATTTTCTCTGAATATATCGAGCTATCTGATCATTCCTTTCCAAGATAATCTACTGGAATTGTTCTTTTGTAAGTAGCTTGGTCTATCAATAGAATCAGAAAATAGATCTGTACCTAATGTCTATTTGTAAGCTACAAACTTTTCTACAGTGTTTTAGAAAAAAAGTAGTTATGTGGGTAGTTAGAATGACAGAAAGCACACTTAGCTTTATACTAGCAATCTAAATTTTATGCACACATATAAGCAGCAATGTCCTACTCAGAACAGTAATATTTCTGGTTTCAGTTCAAACTAATTTATGGGTAGCACATCAATGTAACTGCATAGTTTCAGTATACTTCCTCAACAGAAACATTCTTAATACTTTCTGTACAAGAAACAAGGTACACTGATCATTCCAGATTTACTTTCCTACAAATGCAGACATTTTCTGACAACACACTGCACACATAAGAAGTGCTCTTCAGCATTTCATTGAATCAAATATGACTCAGGGAAATTCCTTTCCAAAATGGTCTGTTCCTAAATTCCACACATGCTATTTCAGAAATTTTCCTCCTCCACAAAAAACTCCAAATAGACAGCTGCTAAGAGCCAATCAACATGAAACTACATTGTCTAATACCTCATCCTTTCTCTGGATTTTTTTTACATAAAGTAACTTCAAATGAAAAATCACAGCATCATTTGAAATTAAGTAACAACACCTTTTCATTCATAAGCACAAAAGTGATTGTATTTTTCTCTTCCAGTGGAAAAGGACCCTCGGGTTGAAGAAGGAACTTGCCTTTCCCATATTCTCCATGAGTTCTTTATCACCAGGTTTCCAGAAGTAATTTTTCATTACTTCTATTCTAAAGAAGCAGAGGCTGCTACTGCATTTTGTGTCAGATGTGTGTTTGCACATTCAGTGATGAAGTAAATTAAAGATGCTCAACAAGGTGACACATCCAGCAGTAACAAAGCAACCATGAAAGAATTTTAATACCCATTCATAAAATTAATTCTGTGTATATGCCTAAAGAACTTGTTGTCTTACAGGGTATACTCAGTTGCAGCTAATATGCCAACACTAAAAAGACTCAGATAACAGAGAAATTATATGCATTATGGTAAAAAAATACATAGTCTTAAAACAAAATAAATAGTTAAACTGTAAGACAGTGTAGATACTGCCACTGATTATAATTCAACTAGGCCTGGATGTAAAATTTACTTTCAATTCAGAACTCATAATTGATATTATGAATGAAAGGATTACCTGCTGAAACAAGGAAATTCTTTTTACAACAGAAGATGGAAAGTCTTGTTCACATATAGAGCTCTGAGAAAAAGTGTGCCACAGACTTTCATCTTCAAAGCAAAGTGTCTGATAGAGACCTGGGAGAGATATCTACAAAACAAATGGTGTAGATTTAACTGTAAAGAAGAATAGCCGTTTGGGCACTGTATATTTTAATTTATTTCCAAATATCACTACGACCACTACTTGTGCAAATCACAAAATTCAATTTTATCCTTGGAATTAGAGAAGAAAAGAGTACATTTTAAAATTAACAACTTGTTTACCTATTCTCTGGAAAGGCTAAATCTATACTGCACTATAATTTTAGTTTTAAACCTTAAGGTTCTTTGATTTTAAATGCTGGGCTCTACCTTTAAGTCCTTTCCTCTAATGATGATCTGCTATCAGTAATGGTTTGCTATCAGTGCATGCTACTGATTCACTCAGTTACTCAATTTCTGTTTGTTTGTTTAAACCTCTAACTATTATGCTTGCCACACCATTATTGTAATTGTTCCGGATTCCTGGTTGAAGAGAAACTAAATAGTGAACTCTGGGTTTAGCAAAAAAAGTCCTTGCCAAAGACCAGTCAAGGTTTTTCTTCTTGCTGATGAGCTACATGCAGGAGGAGAAGAGCCTAAGACAGAATTTCAGGATTAGTATTTTCCTTTAGCTCCCTTCAGGATCGGAGGACTTCAACATTGACTACGGTAGGAGGAACCACTGCAATAAAGTGTTTTTGTTTTAGTTCAGTCTGAGCAATCACAAACTCTGAAACACCTATAAAGATCTACAAAGAAATCTGATGAGAAGAATACTAATTTCTGAATTAACAGTTTATGGCTTTTAATACAATATGAAGTGATTTGTGAAAGTCATTACATAAGTGAAATCTACAACTAAATATTATTTGCAATTTTTCCTCTATCTTCCTGTCTATAAAAGTTGTAGTACCTTGGCTAGACTTACAGTATTTTCTAATCTCAGTGAGATGACAGGTTCACTCATATGCACTGAAATGCATTGTTAGACGGGGCAGAAATGTACATGAAAAAGGCTCAGAAAAGTGGTATTAAAACAAAAAAACACCTTTTTTTTTTATTCAAGTGAGTATATATTAAGCTAGGGTTTCTGAAAGATAGAATAAACACCTTAAAGTATCAAAATCTTTTGATCTGGCAAATACATATCTGAGTATTCAAGTTCAAACTGCTATCTACCAAAAATAAAGTTCTTTAAATTTAAATCCAACAGACCACATGATGTATACCTTCAAAGATGCTACCGCCCAGACTCGGTCCTGTTCTATCCAAGAGGGAATCTGGTCACGCGCGCTTCTTTGTGAATCCTTATGGAAGCAAGTTACATTACACAAGGAGGTTACACAAATTTTTGTGAAACACTATATGGAGTAATAAGATTGTGAAACCCACGTTTTAATAAAAATAGCATTCATAACAGCAATCTTTCTGTGGTCTTTGCTAAGTTCATAAATGGTGTAACAAAAAAGCTAACAAAAGATTTAAATATGAGACATACTGTTCACATTAACATTTGCTTAGCTACTTGAGCCTGAAAACACTTTACCATTCAGAGTATCCTTATGACACACTCAATTCTAAGTATTTTTTTATTAAAAACAAGTGACACAAATGACTGGCTATCTGCATATGCACTCTGAGTAACTGACTTCAAAAAACAACTCCATTGCACGTATTTGCAATCATGAAGATGGTTCTTCACACAAAGGGCAAAACACCATTTCTGAACATCTCTGCACTGGTAAAATTTGGCCACAGCTCTATTTTTCTATTTTAGATGTTTGGCATGGAGGAAATTCTAAGGATGAACAACATTGCTTAAGCTCAAGTAGAATTTCTGTATTCCCTTTATCATTTGATATGAAAAGATCTTACAGTACACATTAACCAGTCTGATGAGTCTCTGCATGGAAATGCATTTGGATCTCTCAACGAGTGAGCAACTTGAAGAGAAATCTTAAATGCTAAGCAGAAAAAACCAGAAGCTTTCTTGTGAAAGGCTATGTCAGCCATAAGTTACGAATTCTGGGAAAGAACAAAACTAGGGAACTTGGAAGCAATTGTAGGAATAAATTTGGCATGGGTCTGCAATATACATTCCATTTAGAATTGGGCTGAAGGACACATATGCACGGTCTTTCCAAAATCTATGGGTTGTGTGTTCGGTGGGGTAGAGGTAAGACTGGTATTAAAGTCCATTACACAATCAGATTTCACATTCCTTGAAAATGGCCTACAGCAAGAATATACTTGACAATCACTCAGTCCACAGGCATTTAATTGAATTACAATGACTCCAGAGAGATGAAGGGGGGCTTCTGCAGTCACACTGAAATGCAAAGCCTGTAGTAGAGCCACCTAATGGCTAGAGAAACTGGATTTTAAGGATCATTTCAGCAACCAGGTGCCAGAGAAGACTTGAGTAATACATTATATTTTAAATGACTTGCCACTTCTACCAGCATGCACAGGAACACAGTTGCTCTCATGAATATTCTAAAATCAAGGTACTCGCACTGGTCATTGTCTTGTACCACTCAATGCACAAGATACCCTGACAGATATTTAAACAAGGCTGTAGGTTAAAGTAGTCATGAATGATGAAAAATACAGCTGAGCCAGAAAGAGGAAAAGAGCAGAAAAGCAAAACAGGAGGCTAAGGCTGAGCTCATGCTTCCTGATTGTGCTCACGCTTCCTAAAAACACCTTTCAAAACCCTTGCCAAAATATTTGGCTCAAAGAAGGGCTATAATGGGCAAGATTATGGAAAGCTTAGCTTTCTTCTCTACCCTTTCCTACTGGAATGTTATGTTAATAGTATACAGATTCAAGAGAACTGAAAGACACTTAGTAAACAACATCATGCTTGCTCAGGCATGCAAAGAAAGCTTCACAAGCTTGCTCAGTTACCTAGGAAAACATATAAATACATCTCCCGATGTAGAACCCTTGACACTGAGGAAAAAAGCAACTCAAAGCTAGCGAAGTTTGTGGACAATTTCATTAATCCATACAAAAAACACAACTCATACATGACTCTGGGAGAAAGGGGGATTCAGAAACACTGATTCTAGTTACAGCAGAGGGCTGAAAGCCTCCTCAAACATGCAATTACAAATTGTCATCCTGGTAACAGAAAAATACAAGATAATATGCAACAAAGGCAAAAAGTTATTCAAATTAGAAAATTAGTTGCCATGTTCAAAAAGTTTTAAATAAATTTATATTTTTATATTACTATGTGAAAAGTTGTTAGTTTCTTTAATATATGAATACAACTAATTAAACAACACAATCAGAATACTACTTTAACTTTTCAGGATAAATGTTCCTTATTTCAAAATATGAAAATAAATGTAGCTTACTGATTTTCTGATGGTGTCTCCAATGATCACACCTGTAAAAGTTTCCCATTCCTAGGAGGAATAAATGAACAACTCAGATAAGTCACAAGACATCTTTAAGAATAAAGATTAATATGTAGGAGCATGTAGGCAGAGCAGGAAGATAAACAAATTAAATCCTAGATTCTGAAAGAGTTCCAAGACATTTTTTAAATGCTAGGTGATGCGACCAGAATGTAATTCGTTTTGCAGAATCCAAGCTTTATAAGAAAAAGAAGCAAAGGGGAAGTTCTATACTTTCTCAGCACCCACAGCTCCTACTCAGATTCCCCATCTATAGACTATCAGGAAGAAATAAATGTGGCTGGCAAGGACACACATCCTGCCTGGTGCAGCATCAGCAGCCCCCATAGAACAGGTAACTACAGAAAGCATGACTGAATTTATGTATGATTAAAGCTTTTAGACTTGGTATATGTATCAAGGCAGAGAGTTTTTAATCATTTTAAAACAGATCAGACATGTACTTAAAACCATTAGAAATTGCATAATCCTGTATTTGGAGATGACAAGAAACAGACTAAAATCTCTTTGTAAGTACTGAAATTTTGCATAATTAATATGTATATTCTGTGATAAAGATTTTTTTATTAAAGACAATAGTAACATTAGAAATTTAGAAGTCAACTGACTAAGAGTAGCACTGCTGATACAAACCCCAGCAGACATTTTTGCACCCATCAGTCTCGCTGAGTCTTGAAATAACTCCCTCTTTCAGTTACAAACTGATACTTGTCTCCCAATTACAAAGAAAATGCTTGTGCACACAAAAATGCACGGAGTATTTTCTGGTTTGTGCAATATTGTTATGAAGGAAAGCAGAAGTATAATATATGGAGACATATAAAACTACCTCAGAAAAATCTATACATATTGATTCAGGAAGAGAATGTCCCTACTAACAACCAAGGCATTCTGTAGTACATTGTTGAAGTTGTACTATAAATTTCGTATCGCTATGCAAAAAAATATTTAAGTGCAGAAGGTTGAATTCTTTTGGGACAGGGACTTAGAATACTAAATTCTCTAGCAGCATATTAAGCAACTCCTACTCTCATCACATTAAAAGCTTTAGAAGAAATAATTTTAAAAGAATAACCACTTCAGCTTCATTTTCCCCACTAAATATTTTGCACAAGCACTTTTCTCTTAACAATTTAATTAAAATATCTTCTACCTTTCCGAGAAGTAAAAAAAATTATTGATATTATTTGCCTGTTTTGTCTCTTGAGTATTCAGATACTGCAGAAATATGCATTATATATAACCTAGATTAAGATGTCTAAGAGCACTAATAGCTGATGGAAATGAATGCTAAACAACAGAAACCAATACATAGCGCTGTACTTACAAACACTTAAGAAGCGAGGATTTAATTTACTCAGAAAACCGTGTGTAGGTTGCTGCCGTCATGACTTTAGAAACCCAAGAAAAATAAATCAAGGTATTTTCAGAAGCTCAAACAAAATAATAAACGTGCAATAGGGAACTTTGGATAATGAAGAGCAGCCAGGATATACTTCTACTATCAAGATGAGTTATTTTTATGAGGCCACATCATTGCTGGAAGACTGGGATGTCACTTTGTCAATCCATGTCTACAGTGAAACTACTCTACATTCATAACATCGGAAGGCTCCAACCAACTTTCTTTGAACCTTGTATCTTAAGCTCACATCTTTCATACAATCAAGTTCCATTACTTCCGTCAAATGTATTATCTGCTTTTTGCCTTTACCTCTGTAAGGGACTCTCCTCTATCGAACTGACATCTACTATCATTTGATGTCCCTTCTGGTCTCCAGCTTCTAGTACAGAAAGCCATAGTTTTGTCTCTCCATTCCATGTATGCACTTTAGACAATTAAATATGTCTTGACTCAGGATAATCGGCCATAATCAGCCATTGTTAAGCAATCATATTAAGTCAATTATGCATACTGTTTCACTACAGGCAGACTTCATAGGATTAATCTAACTACACTACAGACAACTACAACTAAGTCCTACCTTTATTGATAAAAACTTTTTATCTATTTATTTACTTTTCATATTAAGTTTGAGTAAAATACTTGGGGATTTTCTTCTCTAGCACTTACATTCTCTTGAAAAAGTTCAGGGTGCATTCCTCGTACAAAATGTAAAGCAAACATTAGCTGATCAGCCTGAAATAAAAGCAGTAAAGATGTATTTATATACTCAGCAAAAGTCACATTTCTGGTTCTTTTTTACAAGTAACATTTCATTAAAAAACACCTCTAATTCCATAGTAATGACTTAATGATGTATATCCTAATGTAAAATTGCCACACACCTTTGCAACTTAAGAGACAAAAACTAACTCAAAGCGCGCTGTGGAGTACAGGGCAAAGAGGCGGCTACTAGGAATTAGGACCAAACTGTGCAAGGCACTGAAGTTCTCCTTTTATTGATAAACATGAACATCATATGACACCGAGAACAAACCACAGCATTTAACTCTTTTATCTTCTCTGTAAACAAATCCATATCAAAATTGCATATTAGGATGCTCCCTGGATGATCTAGTATCTAAAATTTGAACAAGAATAGTTTGGAAGAACGCTAACTGGCCCAGACTAAACCTGTTTTGACAAATTAACAGGAAAGGTGGGCCAGTTCCAGGGCTCAGGTAAATTTCTTGGCACCACTTCATTTAGTAGTATACATGAAGCCTATATACACATAAATAATAACCACAGACAGGCAAAATCATTCTTCCCAATTCTAACATGCTTCAAAAGGTACAAACTCATATCAGCTATACCTTTTATGAAGACACTGGTACAGCCTCAGTGTCACGGCAGTCTTTAAAAATTTTCGTGGATAAAAGGAAGAATTAGCAGTGAATTGTTGATGGTGTGAACAGTTCATTTTTTCTCTCCATTATTAGAACACAATAGTAAGCTGGATGGACCATTAGTTTGAAGCTGTACAGTAACACACTTTCAGTATTTTCTAAACTCCAATCTGATTGCAGTTAAAATCTTTCCTACTAGAAATCTCTTCTCTGCCTTGCATTTGAACTCTCTACTCTTTTCTTACATATAAAAATAGCTGCCTTCCATATTTACAAGATGTAATGACTTAGTGGAAGGCTTCTCATACCCATGACTTCAAAGACAGACATTAAGCACAGTGAGACTATTTCACGAGAATCCACTTGGACTCTGATAAAAAAAACCCCTTAGAAATAACTGCTACCTCTATATCCTCAACATAGCATTGCTAGACTGGGGGACAGGGGGAGGAGGTGGTGTAAAATTTTCAAGATCTCTCCGTTCTCACAGATCAAACTACAGACTTGTGTGATTTGTACTGCTCAAATCATATATGCAGATCTACGCATTCTTCAGCCTGGCACTACGAGACAAACACCTCTTGTTATGACAGCCCCATGTGAAAGTAAAAATTAAAACTGAAAATGAAAGCCGTATCTTCCCCGGGTTTTCAGTAAGAAAGCAAGAAGTGAAAAGACACTTGACTGAAATAAAGAAGAAATACACTAAGAACATTATACGGAGAAGGAACAAGGAAAAGATAGAAACAAACAAGGTAGCAGGTAGACATTTGGGACAGGCTACGAAAAGAACAAGGAGAATATCACGATGTAAGACTTTTAGAAACACAGAATCATCTAGGTTGGAAGAGACCTTTAAGATAACCAAGTCCAACCATCAACCTACCAAAACCATTTTTGTTTCCTTTAAAAAAAACCCATACCAAAATACAGAAAAACCCCAGATAATCACACAAACCCTTATATTTAGGAAGGCAAGAAGTAAGAGCAAATGCAAAAAAGTGCTCAGAATACTGTGAAGCCCAGGACTGGACTCTGAAGCCAGAAGGAGGCAGAGAGGTAGAGCTCTGTGGAGAAATGTGCATCAGCAATATTAATTTGGTCATATCCTGATTTTCAGTCCCCCTCATTTAGCATGTTAATTATTGATAGTGTCACTTTTTGCATCTATTACACAATATTGCTTATTTGAAGTAGATCAAGTGTTGACTGCTGAAAGAATACTTTCAAATCCAGTGCACTATATAAAAGCCAGAAAAAATACAATCTTACCTTAAACAAACAACGACAAACATATTCATACACAGTATGTTTCAATGAGCCAATAAGCAACTTGATTCTTTCCTCAGTATTACTTGAATCCTAAAAAAGAAATTTCAGATTTCAAAAATTCATGTAGAAGTAAAAAACTTTTCATGTGCTTTGTAAATTTCAGCGAAATGACACAAATAATCTGGACTCTATGTGGCACTAGTGCTAAAAATATGTTAATAAATTCATCTGCAGCTATCAATGAGCAGATGATTAAATGGGAATTTCATGCTGAATTATTAAAAAATAAAGAATATATTAGCTTAGAAATACAGAAGAATAAAAATTACATTTTAAACGGGACAGGCTGCAGGCAAGCTTACAATCTGTATAAAAGTAGATAAAGTTTTGACCTTCCTTTGGGTAAATGAACAATACAGAAATATAGGTCTTTTCTTATTCTACCCCTTGTTGATAAAATTAGCATTAGAAGCATCTTAAATCATTAATTTATTTAAATAAAGCCTTTAGTAAAGTCATAATCAACCATCATTTTCCTAATTCACCATAGACAAAGAGCAAGCCTGAAATCACAAAGAGTTACTTTGCTTTCAGATGTATAGAAATTCTGTGATTTATATACAACATAAGATAATTTAAAGTCCATGCGCCTGTATTCTGAACATCTAAAGCACAACAGGTCAGCATCACGACTTATTACACACTTCATAATCAGCTACCATAAGCTGACTTTAAAAAAAGTCCAGAGTAACTAATAAATTCTAAGGGCTGAAGCAGATGGATTCTTCTGCAGCATTAGCAGCTTCAGGAGAAGAGAAAATACCTGCTCGCTCTGCAGAGCTCTTTGGAAAAGCCGCAGGAACGCCGCCAAGCTAAAGCGGTACATATTATTAATTTTGGACAAGTCAGAGATAATGAAATACATTTTGCTGGCACTCTCAGCCAAAGGGAGATAGGCGTCCCTCTCCTGCGGAGAAAAACAACGCACGCATGAAACAAGCAGGTGCATTACTGCCACCTACTGATTATTTCATACATATTTACTCATCCCACCGAGAAAACATTCCTGACTCCCACCGCTTCAGAAAACCAAATCCTTGCCAAGCCTTCACACTGAGGGACCAGCACTCCAGACTTCAACACTGCCCTTAGATTTCAAAATTGGAAGTAAAAATTTTTAGCAAAAAATTCTTTAAATTATGAAGAACATGCTGGAAACTAATCCCTAGGGCACTAAGGTCTTTTCCCATCACAGAACACATCCCAAAATTCAATGGGAAATTTTAAAGTAAACAAATAGAACACAGAAGAAAATTCTGAAATCTGTCACAAAAAGAGGATGTCAGATGAATAACACCACCAATGATCTAAACTTTTCCAATAGCAAGGGGCATATTAAGCAAAAACATCCATAGGAACTATAATGTTTGCAACAGTGGATGGCAAAACTAAAGTCAAAACCCATGACTTGCCAAAATTCCTTTAATTCAAACTGGCAGACTTTAAATTGTGTAACTGTTCAGCATATACAAAACAAAGCATTTTAATTACTGAAAATACTGCATGTACTTGCACATACCAAATATCATTTACTCAAAAAAAACCTAATTTAATATGTTACTCATGTTATAATCCTGTGGATATATGTATCTTCTCTAGACAAAAGATGATCATATTTAGCAGGAGAGAAACAGTACTTAAAGATTAAAATATTCTTCTACCTTATCAAGGAAACTCTGAAGTCTGAAAGATTCAGCCAGTGATTCTTGGATGAGTGCACTGCTTGCTTTAGTTTGATTCAAAGATTCAATCAGATCCTTATTTTCTAGTATATTGCCTTGTGATGTGGCAAGTGTCTGGAAAAAAGAAAGTCATCTATATTACATTAAAAAAAAAATCCTGTAAAGTAACCATTTTGGAAGCTGTCTATCTTTCTGAGCTGTACGTATTTCTTAATCACTGAATGCATCTCAAGAGTACTAGAAAAGAGGTGGTTACCCCAAAAACAGAGATGTTTTTTAAAGTATGGAAAACAAAGCTCAAGAACATACTCCAAAAATCCAGATTCTGAAACATGGGTTATCAGCAGGCCCTTGAGAATGATTTCTAAGATCAGAGTCTTAGGCACTATATTCCCCATGGTAAATACAGATTAGGGTATTTTTTTCTTGTGTTTAACTTCCCATTTAACCTGAAGTTGGCTACTTGTAACAACTTCCTGTACACAGTCATTCATAAATTCATTTTCTTTCAAAAGCATTCCAGTATCTCCTATACAATCTAGTTCTCATTTCCGACTGACATGAATATTCACATTACAACAACTTAAGTTTCATAATCAGAGATCACTTCAAAATCCTTGAGATTACCCCACAGTCTTACTGAGTTCCCCTCATTAAATTAAGCAATTAAGTAATTAATTTCACTTCTAATTAGTAGGAAAAGCTTGAATAGTTCACTTATATTTAAAGGTTTTTTACTAACCTTCAGTAAATACACATCAATAAATTTATTTCAGTCAGACAGAAAATTGGCTGCCTGTCAGTCAAACCAGTACTGAGCAACCACCTGTAGGACAGCATTTTAGCATATCTGGAGGCAGAGATTCACCAGTCAGAGCAGCAGAATGCACTTACTTCTCTACCTGAAACAAGTTTAGGACAAGATCACCTGCTTTTTCAAAAAGTCCAATTAATCTATGAGGAATCATACTGTGAGACAGCAAGAGCACCAGGACAAAAACCAGTACAGTACTTCAGATGGAATGGCAATGTTGCTTTAAGACTAACTTAAATTTAGCTAGACCTCATCCAACACTGACTTCTTTGTTGACAGAGTCCATGTAGCATCTGCCAGTTTCCACTGAGCTTTAGGTTTCTTTCTTCAGGGTCAAACAGTATCCTGATTCCAGTGCTAACAAGAATTCCAAAACTGAAATCAACCTTGCTGTTAGTACTCGGACGCTTTTTGTTGCAGATATCTTAGGCATCAACTACTTTAAGTTTTGTACTTAATAATTCAGATCGAACAAATTATAAAGATTTTTGAGTTCCAAGATCACAGAAGAAGCGTGTTCTAAAAATTGAAATTCATTTTGTTGCACCTCTGAACCCTCAGCTTCTGGTAGACAGTAAGATGTTAAAATGGTCAAATCTGGATACGGAATTTTATTAGAGAGCAAGTTTCCCTCTTCCTGTAAGACAAATCTGCCCCCTTAGATTTTTAGAAAAGGGCTGAGCTTACGATTTGAGAATTAATAGGGAGTTCAATAGGGACAGTAAATGTGGAAATTCAAATCACATTAGATAATTATGCACAAAATTCTAAAACTGAGCTATTAATCATAGAATCATAGAACAGAATCATAAAATGGTTTGGGTTGGAAAGGACCTTAAAGACCATCTAGTTCCAATCCTCCTGCTGTGGGCAGGGATGCCACTCACTACATCCCATTGCCCAAAGCTCCACCCGAACTGGCCTTGAATACTTTCAGGGACAAGGCATCCACAAGTTCTCTGGGTATCCTGTTCCCAGAGGCTCCCAGAAGAACTGGTGCCTTATCACCCTCACAGCAGAGAATTTCTTCATAGTATCTAATCTAAACCTACCCTCTTGCAGTTTAAAAGCCATTCCTCCCTTGTCCTGTCACTGCATGTCCCAGTAATAAATCCCTCTCCAGCTCCCTTGTGGGCCAGTGTAATAAATGGCCAGCCTAATCTGTAAAAACTGTTATCTTATGCTAATCCATTGCACTCAATAGTGCAGAGTTCTATGACTTAGCTACAGACTGAGGGTTTCAGGCACCAGGTCAATCTCCCTGCATCTCTGACCTTTCAGAAAGACAGAGGATTTGAGGATCCATTCCTACAAGCATGAAGTACAACTGGAGTGAAATCCATGGCAAGATACAAACAAAAAATAAAACAGTCCTTCCTTGGAAGCTACCTTCTTTTTATAGAGGTGAACAGCTGTTTCTGAGCGTAAGTACTTCCAATAAAATAAAAAGATGAACTGAAAATTGAGAATATTAATTTTAAGTGCAAGATGGGGAATGTTAACTGTAAAGAATATTACAGCTCATTGCTAGTAAGAAACAATTGTGGAGGTTTAAAATGTTAAATATCTCAGCAATCTTTCAATTTTGTAATGGGAATTTTTTATTGTTTTCACAACACAGGATCATTTCTCGACTTGAGAAAGAATCCTTTGACATGATTCACAAGCTTAAAAATGTGGCTTTTTTTAAAACTCATAATTACAAAACGAAATAGTATAATTTTTAATAGTTTTCTCTTCTTAGTGTGTTAAAAATTAATTACATTTCTAATCAATCTAAATCAGCCTAAATCTAGCTCACCAAATTCATGAATTTAACTATGGAAATGCTTAATGTATTGAAATACTACTGTTTCATAACAGATGTACATTTTTATCTACTCTGCTCTTCCAGCAGGTCCAGGCAAATCAAGCCTTTTGCTTCTCTAATCAAAAATCCTGAGGGCTCATTATTCTAACACTTCAAGCATCTCCATTCAAACACATGCCAATGTGATCATTATCTTATTGGTCTAACAGATATAGAAGAGGTAAATTTGTTTTACCTCCAAAAGAGAATCCTCAAGCTTAGCTAACTGTATCTTCTTATCTTCTTCCTGTTGTAACAGTTTTGTCTTCTGCTCTTCCAAATCAGGCTTTTCATGCTGAATTGTTAAAGCCAAAAGCTAAAAACAAAGAGAGAAAACAAAAACAAAGCTGGGTTTTTATCTGCATTTCCACCTAAGGAGGGGTCAGTCTTCATGGATACATTGTATGATGCCAAATCTCTATCTCCAGAGGAAGGAGGAAATCTGTATGGTTATCTATGCCTCACATTTTTAACTATATCTTACTTATCAACATCTTATCTACCCCATTCTAAGCCTCTTGTTAGCATAGAAAAACTTGTTTCATACAAAATAATGAGGGGATGTTCTTCCCTTAATTTATATATCTTCTTTTTTTTTCTTCCATTTGTATGTTACATTTTGATTTCTAGACTTTATAGAGAAAACCTCAAAAGCTACTAGCATTTTAAAGGACATATAATACACAGTATTTTGGTTTCAGTACATTTTTTCAGTACACAAAGTATCTTGATGGTACCAGCATTACTCTCTAAGTAGGACATTGGAGAGCTATAACAGAATATGTTTCCATGGTACCACAAATGCATCTTGAACAGAAAGCAAAGGCTTAGCAACTAATCTGTTGCAACTGAAATCAATGAGAACATTTTCATTTTCTCTACTGGACTCACTCCTTGGTTCCAAAGTGCGTAAAAATTTTACTATTTATATTTGTGAGCTAGAAAACACCTCCATAACCATTAACACAAACTGCACCATAGGGTTTATTCCAGATGCTGGATGCAGCTATGCATGTTCACAATACATACACTGGTTTTATTCTAAATGCCTACCTGTCCGCTTAAGCCACTTGCTGTTGTGGTAAAGTTTACTTCTGTAACAATTGAAGAAGCATCAGGTGGAATGAAGGGATTTGGGTTCCTTGTTGATAGAAAAAGACGGAACTCTTCATTATAATCTATCATTTTTTCACCTATTTGTACAGCATAACGGGGTCCTGTAAATAATGAATAGATGTTACATGCACTCTGATTGGAACATTCTAAAATTATCTGAAAACAATGGTATTTGTGTAATACTTTATGACCAATGGATCTAAATATATTTTACAATATGTACTTATAAATTGATTGGAAAAAAATACAAATTCAAAAAATTTAAAGAACACATCCTAACCTGCTTTCTTACTAAAGAAAAGTAATAACGTAACACTAATGTAGGAAATTACATAGTAAGAATATTTAATACACCTGAGTAATTTAATTATCCTTATCCAGGACACACAGCATAAAAGACAAAAAATGCACTTGACGTAAAAGTAATACTAGCAACTTTTTGAAATCTTCAGACCATGAAGAGGAGACAAAACACCACAGAAGTCGACCTCGAGAATGCCCCTTATATATAAGAGTCTCGTCCTAATTTAAACATATTCCTTTACCTTTAAACATCGGTCTACCACTCTATACTAGCCATAATTATATACTGGCTAACTAAGATGGTTCAATATTTCCTGAAATGTCATCCAAACCCATTAGATTTCACCTCTGGATCTGTTATATTTATTTGTAAAAGGTTGATCTTGCTGTATAATCATAAGTCTATTAAGATACTATTTTCTATGATAACTGTTACAGAGCAAGTATATGAAACTAAAACTGATGGAGTATCTAGGCAGTAGAACAAAAGAAAAATATTCCATCAAGAAATATCCCATAAATTTGTATTATTATAAATACATTTAATTTAATCATACTATAAAAGAAACAAGTGATTTATTAAATAACTGATGTCATGGTTTCAGTCTGTTTATACTCCTAATATTTCTCACTATGCCTGTTACAGAATAAAAGTACATGTACGGCCCCCCCCACTCCTCTTCCATGACAGGTTTCCATTCTAGCAGGGTTAGAAAAGAATAGACTCAGAAAATCACATAATTAGAGTAAGATTTTGCCTCTTGATACTGAAAAAGAATTAAGAACAGAATTATAAGATGAAAAGTGAAAATTTCCATTACAGAAAACTTTCCAAGATGGCATACTTAGGTGCTTCTCTATTTGTAGCACTGAGTGCAGATCAGAAATATAAATCTCTGGCTAAAACACTGGTAGAGATGGAAACCACATAGCAATTTTGCTTCTATGCCAAAGATCAGAATAAATTTTAGGACTATGTTGTAAAAATGTCAAACAGAAAATGGAAGCTGTACAAAGATGAATCTACTGCAGTATATACGTTCACATTTTTCTTAACATTTCATTCCAAGTAATGAAGAGATGTACAGTCATCACAAGCAAAATAATGCAGACAGGCCCCCACAACCACATTTTGATAAAAAGAAGGAGCGCATGCTTGCTTGCAAAGTGATGGAAAAGATTCAAATAGTGACCCATTCTTGCTTTTCCAACAGCAGCTCTCTAGTTTGGACCTGCACAGACCAGGCATTACCATAGCTTATTAACAAGCAAAAGGGGATGTCTGAGCGTTATGAGCAATTTTCCTGAACAAACTAGTATATTTGAATTTAATCTGCTTTCTCCACAGTTCTGCAGACATAGTCATCTCTCACACTGTATCTCATCAACTTTCCAAAATTCAGCAGAAGCTAGAGGGGCAAAAAAAAAAATCATTACAGTGTTCTACCTAAATCCCCAGAGATCCCTGGAATCACCACTTTGGTGGTATTCTTTTAATGAGAATAAACAAGCAGGTACATCTGTAATAGAAGACTGATTTAAAATAACACTTTCTTTTCCCTAAACAGATCTTTCTTGTATTGGAGATAAATATATGTAAGAATCCTACAGTATTTGCATTTATGTTTACCATGTACTTAATTTAAAGAATTACTGCTACCTCACACATTATTAGATCTCAATAGTAGATTAAATGACAGCAAAAAAATTCTTGAGCTATCTTCAGTACCCAAAGTTCATACAGTAAATTACATGCACGGGCTGTGGTACATGCTGAGGAATTACCACTTGAGGCAGAAATACAATTACAAAGGATAATGCAAATCTATTTTAATTACTGTAATTTAGAAGGTATTTAAAACACACATTGCTGTATTTTTCAATTCACCCAGTTCTCTTGACATAATTTCAAAATATGTAACATAATTCAACATAATTCATGCTGAGATACTTGCATAATTACTATTTATTTTTGCTAAACTTTCATCATAATTTTTCATATTAAAAAAAATTTTTTTAAAGCAACTAAGTCCAAAGCAGTTATATAGACAGTTAGATAGAACACATTCTCTGTCCAAAACAGAGATACTATATTGCAAAACCTAAACGTTGTGTACTTTTTTCTTGCATTGGTTAAGGGACTCCTTTCACCAAATTCCACCATTTTGCTGATCTCTACGACCCTCCCCATTCCAAGGGCACATCAGGAACAGACCTGTGTGTCTTCTTTAGTTTCGGAGAAATGCAAGAGAAGCAGGAACATCAACACTCTAAACCTTTGATTTCTAACTGCACGAACAGCTGTGTAACTTCTGGTTTATTTAAGGCCCAAGTTTCCCATTAAAACTATGTGTTTGAAATCATCACTAGAAATTAACTTGAAATTTAAATCTGTAAGAGTCAATAAAAACACATTATTTTAATTTCAATAAAAAATGTTTCAAATTATTTTCCATATTTTCCACTTACTAAATAAGAACATCTCTCCAACATATTTCATGCACTGAAGTGTTAGCAGCAGGTTAATACTAGAGGAAAAAAACTACACAATATTCATGTTTTCAAAAAAAGCAAGTTTTATATAAATAGATCTAAACTACAGAAGTTTTGAGCAAGCATTTGCAAAGATCTCGGTGATTTACCTTGAGCAACAAGATCTTTTCTTAGCAATGGGTAAAGTACAGGCTCCACTCCATCCATTTCCTGTATAATAAGTGTTTTCCCAAATCTCACTGCCAGCTCAAGAGCAGTTAGGAAGTTGGTGTCCTGGATAAATAAAAATAAATTCTTTTGATTCATGCTTCTTTGAAAAATGTAAACACTTCAGAATGAGTAGGAAGGCATTACACCAAATAGTCCAAATCTAAAAATCAGTAGTATAGATGAAAAATCCTACTAGAGGCATATGATATTTCAGGGTTCAGCCACAAATGTTTAGTTTAAATAAACTTGATCTACTCAGCTACTGACATGCAGAAAACCTATCTAACATGCCTAGATCTTCAAGTGCTGCATCAGAAGAGAGCAGGTTCACCATCACGTCTGCCAGGTGCACCTGAAAGTCCTGGCCAGGTCTCATATCTCAAATTTTAATATGTAGCTGTGTCTCAAAACTGAACCAAGCACAGGATTCACATTATTAAGAGGTCTACATGCAGTCTTTTGTTGCAAACAGGTGTTTAAACAGTCATGTGGTGCTTAAGATCCCATTAGTCAATAGAGATCCTAGACAATATAGATAACAGAGGCTAAAAGGTAATCAGGCCAACCAGCTAGCAGGAAAATCCATTACCCAAAGACACGTTATCTACTACCATCAGAGAGTATCTACAAGGCTTACACAGAGCCAACAGGGATCTGTGGAAGACCTACATAATGTTGAAGGAATATTTGGAGGCCAGGTGGGGTTCAGCAAGGGACTTCTGCATAGCACCAGATGCCCACCTATGTGTGTGCAACTGAGCCGCACCTCGCTACTCAGGTAAACAGTTACAGGTACACAATGAATTTCATTACCTCCATCTCAAATTGAAATCAAACTTACTCTTTCCAATGTAGATAATACAATACAACAATAATAAGGAATTAACTGTATATATACTCCTGAAATCCAGTGAATTGCAACCAAGTATACAAAAGACCTCTCTATTTGAAAATCTTTTACTATCTTCCTCTCAGCAGGGAATATGACATTCTTGGAGACAGCAGCACAAACAGGCAAACGTCTAGAAGTAATACCAGATGTTGACCTTCCGATTTTAAATAACCTAGAACTCTGCGAGAAATTATATGCTTCATAGAATACAAACTCATTTTTGGTGATTGCTATCACACACCTTTAAAACTACTCTGTAAAATCTGGAATAGAGAAAGCTCAAACAGAAAAGACCTAGAGTAAATACTGCACCTGTTGGTTAATAACTTCCAAACGTGATTCCTTCAAATGTGTCTTCAACCATTCAGTAGCCCGGAAAGAAGGGTCTATCAAAAATGGGCAAACTTTACTCTAGAGAAAAAGAAACACGAATATATTTACTAAAATCTATTTTAAGAACAAAATTGGAATCCTTTTTTTTTTATTTCTCAAAAATAATGGAATATATAGTTTAAAAACTTTTTAAATTAACAAACTGTCTAGAGAAACAATAACAGACTAGGAAATTTATGTCTTTCATTTTATCTCTTCTTTAAAAAAAAAAGGAGAGCACCCAAATCCAAACTTCTCAGATGTTTGTCCTGCTGAATTTAGGCAGTTCTTCACCTTCTCTCAAAAGCAGGAGTCTATTCAATGAGTATAATCTACAGCTTTTGTTATTCACAACTGCTTTTAAGTTTGGAAGAGTTATTAGTTTTCCTTTTTCTTCCTCTGGTGGGCAAAGGTACAACACGTCTGGGTTTGGACCTCAATGCATTTTAGAAAGAATCATGAATACAAGTATTTTGCAGGCACAAAGCTACACTCAAGTCTGTCTGAAACATCCATGTCTCTCTTGTGCTGAGGATCACACAACTAGACCCAGGATTCCAGGTGAGGCCTCACCAGTGCCGAGCGAAGGGGAGGGATCAACTCCCTTGACCTGCTGCCAATACTCTGCCTAAAGCTGTTCAGGATACCACCACGATACCAGCAAGAAGGCAAGGGCCCATTACTGGCTCATGAATAACTGGGTGTCCACCAGGTCCTTTTCTGGAAATCTGCTTTGCAACTGGTTGGTCCTCAGCACATGTTGGTACATGGGGTTGTTACTACCCAGGCACAGGACTGTGTAATTCCCCTTCCTGAACTTCAGGAGGTTCCTGTCAGCCCATTTCTCCAGTCTGTCAAGAACCCTCCGGGCTTCAACTTTACCCTCTTGTGTACCAGAGACTCAGTCATAGAATGGCTTGGATTGGAAAGTCCCTTAAATACCATCTAGTTCCAGCCCTCCTGCCAGGGGCAGGGATGCTACTCACTAGATCAGGTTGCCCATCGCCCCATGCAACCTGACCTTGAGCACTTCCAGGGATGGGGCATCCACAGCTTCTCTGGGCAACCTGTGCCAGTGCCTCACAACACTCTAACTAGTTAAAGAACTTTTTCCTAACATCTTATCTAAATCTCTCCTCATTTAGTTTATAACCATTCTCCCTTGCCCTCTTACTATCTGCCCATGTAAAGAATTGTTCTCCCTCTTTTTTGTAAGCCCTCTTCAAGTACTGAAAGGCTGCAGTGAGGTGTTCCCAGAGCCTTGTTTTCTCCAGGCTGCACAACCCCAGCTCCCTCAGCCTATCCTCAGAGCAGACGTGCTCCAGCCCTCAGATCATCTTAGTGTATCAGCCATGTCTCCCAGTTTTGTGTCAGCAAACTTGGTGAAGGTTTAAACATGTATTTTCAACAATTCTCTGGTTCAGTCTGATAGAAAAGGATTTCCAAGTTTTAGGCTTTTTTCAGATTGAGTTCCAGTATTCCAAAATGAGCAACTACAGAGATCTCAAATTGAAAGACAGGGGAACATGATCGGTATTCAAGCATCAAAAGATGATGAACACAAAAGGCTGAGAACTGTACTGCAAATCACATTGGTAAAATACCATGCCCATTTTCAGCTTTATAAGGATGCTGAAAAAAACTGTACATAAAGAAAATTATTTGAGCTGAGGGAGTGCTTCAAAAAGCTCTTTACACACTGTGAGATTTTTAAGAGGCCAATCTATTCAACTAATGAAAAAGATGAAAATGAGATTTTATTATAGCATGTAAGTAGCTTCAATGTTACAAGACAGTATTTATTGAAAAACTTTTTAATTAAATCGAGAAAAGAACATACAGATCTACTAAAAGAGGATGATAAAGCAAGATAAATTCAAATTGGAGAAAAATCAATAACTAATTTGAATCACAAATTATCTAAGAAAATCACCTGTAGTAAATGCAGTTTCTCCTCATGCCATTAAATATTTACTTGTTAGCAGACCTAATAAATGACTAGAATATTACATACATAATCATATATTATGTATTTTTTATATATATATCTATATATAACTACACAATAAAACTGAATGTTTTCCCATTCTCAAGTATTATTAGCTACATAATAGCTATATATAGACTTTTCCTTTTTCTGAGAAAAAAAGTAATAGAAATTATATGTCAAAGTGAACATATATAGGACATAATCTTCCACTGATTGTACTGGTGTTAATGACTATTTACACTTTAGCCTGAACAGACTGATATGGAATAAAACAGTAAAAGCAAAAATGAAAACATGTATTTTCTTTAACAGTGTTTTTTTCCTTTTGCTACAAAACATCCATTGTTACATAAGTATTTATTCCTATGTGTGTTCGCTCTGTGATGCCAATAAATAACACAAATGAAATAGTTCAAGTTACCATGCTACTGAAATTTGTAAAAATTTAAATACTTCCAAGACAAGACAAAAAAGCAAATTTACCTGCAAGATGACAAGAGCATTTTCTATTGAAAGGTCATCTGAAGGTAAACCTTCACTTTTCCAAACCAACTCCTCACTTTCTGTACACAGGAACCGCCGTAAATCGAACTCTGACAAATGAAAGTGTAAGTTTCTGTCAGCATTTACAGTCTGCATAATTTTAAAGTATTTATCAGTCTATACAGAACAGACTTTGTCTAACAGAGTTCAAGTCCGTAGATTTCCCTTTAATCTATTATTTTATTGCTTTTATTGAACTTATTATTAATAAGTAGCTGATGTCATAGAAATATTTAATAGTCTTGCTAACACACAGATAAAAATGATTACTGAAAAGGCAGACACATTCAGAATGCACTGGCAAATTTACAACAGTTAATGTGAACACATTCATTTTTGTAAACTTTTCTTTTTAAGCAAGGACTATAAAGATACAATTATTTATAAATATTTATAATCTTAATAATTTCATTGAATGATTCGGAGAAATAGTCTGTCAGTATGTAGAAATATTTATTGAGTAAGAAAACATCTCTTCTCATTTGGGACCACAAAGACAATTGAGACTGTTCATTAGAACTCACTGGCATTTCTCACTTCTTCAATCGAGCTTAATTACTTGCACGCAGACAATGACAAACACACACACAAAATTACTTTCAAGGCCTGCTGATTTGGTCCATTCATCCAAGCTGTTTTTCCTCTGATCCTCGGGAGCAGCAGAAAGATATGTAATAAATGCAGCTGCTAACTGAGCTCTTTTAGGCAACGTAGCCAGATCATCTGTTATCTCTGACACCTTAAAAAAAAAAAAAAAAGTACAGAATGTATAGGTGTTTTGCAAACAAAAACTGCATTAATACATCTCATCAGTTACTAAAATGTCAGAATTAAGTTTGCCTGCCATTGGTAATACAGATGAGACAGTTTCTCTTCCTGCATTTCAGGTATCTATACCTAGCTAAGACACACATGGAGGTATGGGAAAAATTCCTTTTAGCTCTGGGCTAGGGCATGGGCAGATATTTCTGAGAATGTAGCTGCTAAAAATCCATTAATTTGATGAACAGTTCAATTTATAAGCAAATGGATAAACAGTATTATAGTAAGAAAAATAAGAAATATGTGATCCTAGTCACAGTCAGGCTGTAAGCATAACTTACAATATGTATACAGACAATAAATAATATATGCAACTATTATACTTACTGTTATTCAGTGCACACTTACATGATAAAATATATTCATCATATATCGTCAAATAATTTATCTGCACTAAATCAATTCGGTTTTGAAATGTTCCAGTATTTTGGAGAAAAATAAAGTGTATCAACATCCTGTGTGACTGCCGTAATTGGTTTCACATTACTGTCACTTTTTTTTTTCACTTTAACCAAACTGACCTTAAAAACAAACGGTGATACACAAAATAAAGGCAAATTTTTATTGCTTCTTCCTTACTCTAAAGGGAGAAAAATACTGCCTTATTACTGTCTTCATTATGAGATGAGTTTCTGATTAATCTAGCTGTCAGTTTAGTCTACAGAATACCATTAATAGATAGTCTGAATTTTCTAATGTACCAGGCTGATAAACTGTGAGGAATCACTTTTAGAAGCATTTAAACTCTGTGGTTCAAATATATCCAATCCTTACTAAAGCAGATGGAATAGCTGTAAAGTGACTTTCAGAGGAAAATCTTCCATTTTTTTCCAGTATGGTGGTGAACCTACAAGAAGGATTCATCTAACCTTAACTTTAGTTCTTCAAAATGCAGGCATTTAGTCTGATTGTTTGGGCTTTTTCCGGTATCAGTGGAGAGGCAGGACCATGTACCTCTGCATGAAGATATCTTCTGCTTTAAGATATCCATGAAAGCTACTTATGGCTTCCTGGAGGTGACAGCTACTTTCAGCTTATATATATCTTCAGATTTTCCTTTTTGTTTCAGGCTGTAGAAGGGCCTGTGTCTCCAAAGACTTGACAGTTTCTCTTAAATATATCACTGAGCAAACAACGCATGCTTACCTTCCCTACTTCAGCAGCAGAAAAGCTCCAAGCATCTAAGTGAAGACTTCAAAAGCAACCCATCATTTTGGATAGACCTACATCTGCATTTCCAACACTGACACCATAAAGGAGATACATTTTAAGACTGTGATCATTTAAAATCTGTCCCTTTTGGCTTTATCTCAAGTTGGAGAGTCCAACTGCTGATATGTTCAGCCATCGTAACAATTACATTCTTGTGACTGAAAGCCAGCACAGAATTTTGTATGTTTTTTATTAAATACTAGGGATTTTCATACATTTGGTAGAGAGGTGATAAGTATGGTGAAGTAAAAAGAAGTTTCAGAAAGAAGGAAAGCTTTATTTTCTAATGAAAAAGCAAAAAACATGCACTGCGAGACATGCAGAATGGCAGTAACTCACATCCTCCAAACAGTGCAAAGATTGTATTTTCAAATTATCAGCTGTAAGATGTACTTGAGAAAATTTTCACTAACCTGAGTGCTCCATCTTTTGTGCTCCCTATCAAGTTGATTTATCAGTACCTCTGCAGCTTTCAATGTCTTCTGAGCTTTACTTAGTTCTGCTTCAAGTTTTGTTGCTTCTGTTGTTCTATTCTGGAACCTGTAAAACAAATATTCTTTGTAATTGCTACCATGAACTACTAAGTTTATGGACAGACATTTTCAAGGCAGTTTAATTGATTGAATTTGTAATGAATGCCTCACTTACAGTTAACAAAGAACATAACTGCAGCAGTTCTTTTTTTTATACCTTCTGCTTCTAACTGGCAGATGGGCTTGTTGACTTTTAGCTAACAAAATTTAGATAGATGCACAGGTGAGATTTAAAAATAGATTTGAAATACAGACTATAATGTTTGAAAATCATTCCTTCTTCTATTTAAACAGCCTGACAATTTCAGTGATTGTGTAGAATTTTGATCTGCACCTAGTGAGGACAAAAGCATGCTCAATGCCATACCATACATTTGTAACTACTTGGTCAATTTAATCTACTAAATGTTTAAAAAACAATATTACTAATTCACATGGATGACTCCAGTTCAATGCACAGTAGTCTATTTTGTAAACTAATATGAAGTAAGAACATACCCTAAAAACCAGATACGGTTTAGGTATTATTTTGTAATGTTCACTAT
The DNA here is from genome assembly GCA_013397115.1 of Edolisoma coerulescens. NCBI lineage: Eukaryota > Metazoa > Chordata > Aves > Passeriformes > Campephagidae > Edolisoma > Edolisoma coerulescens. The sequence continues at coordinate 750,645 of VWZW01008218.1, read as the reverse complement.
CTATCTATTTTGATTAATATTTAAAATACTTAATACATTTAATCCACCTATTTTAAGAAATACATTTTTATATAACTTTATTAATATATGATATATAGTATATAAGGTAATATATTTAACTCTAATATATAGTATATAATCAATTATAGCTGAATTACAAGAATTATCCCTTTTTTATTTCTGCAGACTACAAAACATGACTTTCAGTAATATGTACAATATATGTCAGGTTATAAAGTATCTCCTATACTAAGTACATAAAAAAACCATCAAACTAAAAAACTTGGGATTAAACAGAATTTGGAGAAAGTATAAACGCTTACCAGATCTATTTTTATGCCACTGTGAGTCACTGACCTGATGAGAGGCTAAGAAAAAAGGAGATAGCTAACTAGCTAACTGTCAGAAAAGTAGGCCACCCTAAAAGAAGTAGAACTGCCTCTCTTCAAGCTGTGATCAGTAGAAGTTTTGTATAGGAATGTTTCCAAAGTCTTAAGGAGTCACTGAAGTCCTCTGTGATTCAGAAGGCGAGAAACACACTGCTTACCTTTGGCATCTGCAATGGCTACAATGAAGGCTACCAACACAGTACTGAGAAGCAGGTACTTTCAAGGAGCATTTATTTCATCTGAGCAAAGACATGAACTGTATTCTAATTGTATTTATCTCCACTGAGAGCACAGATAGCCTAAGCATCACTAATTCTGACATAAATATCTTGTAGTACAGGAAGTTACATTTCCTTAGATAAAATCCATTATTCATACTGTAAAATCATCAATGTTTTTTATTTGTATCTTGAAATAAACAAACCCAACTTACTTTTCTTTCAGTTCCAATACTTTTTGACCAACAGAGTTCAGAAGATCCTCTAATTTCTGTTTTCTGTTTTCAGTTTTCTTGAGATTACTACAAAAACGTAATATTTATTTTAGGACTATGGACCCAAAGGGAAAAAAAAGAGCAAATATAACAGGAAAGTAATTTACATAGAGACAGATCAGAGACAGTTCTTCCTTGTGTTTTATATTAAAATATATGTTTTCACATGTAAAAGCTTTGAGTACTTCTCAGCACCTAGTTTTAAAAATGGAAACTAAACACCCCATTCTTAAAGATCAGAACAAATTCTTCCAATACAGAAGTTTAATACCTGGAAAAACAATCAGTACAGATTCCTCAGGTTATGGACGGTCATAAGACAACGTCTTATCTTTCTGATCCTAAGGACAAACTGATAATGCTTGGTACATGACTGAAAAAAGAGTAACTATATATCTCATAAAATAGCACGGGTTTCACTGAGAGAATACATTTTAAGCATACCTGTGATGCTCATTTCTCCCTGACAGTATTCAGCTGAGACAGGTAACTCATGATTGTACAAAAAAACATCCAAGGCATAGCTTCAAGGAAAAAGAAACTATTGCACACTTACTTCTTCTGTCTCATAATGTACGTTTTGTTACCTCAGGATGAGGTTATCTTTTATCTTTTGTTTTTAATAAACTTCAATTCACACAGAATCACAGAATGGCTGGGGCTGGAAAGTGCCTCTGGAGATCATCTAGCCCAACCCCCCTGCTAAAGCAGGATCATATCCAGCCATGATTTTAGTATCATCAGAAGAGACTCCACAACCTCTCTGGAAGCTTGTTCCAGTGCTCTGTCACCCCCAAGTAAAGAAGCCTTTCCTCATACTCGGATTCCTCCTTGGTGGCTTTAGTTCCACCCACCACCTCTGGAATTAAAAACATTTATTTTGTAATAGAGTCTAACTTACGCTTCCAAGCCAGCCTTTTCTTTTTCCAAAGGCTGAATTCGTTCTAGGACATGGGAATACTGGATGTTGGCATTCACCCAAGCTGCTAATGGAGCAGCTGCAGCACTGGCTCGCTTAGCATTCTGAAAAATTCAGTACAAGAAGTTGTTACAAGAAAGTCCTTGAAGTATAATGTAGAAGAGATAAATACAGGATAAGTAACTGCAACAGATTTTCTAGTTACCAACTTAAATATGCTAATAAGCCAACTCTTCTACTTAACTAACTTTTTAAATTGTTACTAAGAATTTATTGCAGGCCATCAATCCATGTAAAAAACCACAATGGGTATCTTTATAACTATGAAGCTAAACTGAAATTAACAGGTTTTAAATTAATGAATGATGTATTAGATTCTTACTGTTACAAGGAGGCCAGAGGAGCCAGTTACAATTCCTTGGTCTGAGTTTTACAGCAGTAGAAAAATCTTTTGAGTACGCAACTCCATAATGACTTCTCACCCCACCCCTTCTCACTCACCAACCAAATTCTCACTGTTGGAGGTAGTATGCAACAGAGTAATCTCTGCTACACCTTTATCTCTTTACGCTGACAAATTCTGTAAGCAGAATTCTTCACTTTTTCTCTAACTTAAGTTTATCTGAAAAATTATATTGGCAAACTGGGTAATCATGTCTTTTCTTTTGGTCTTTTTTTGGTCTTGTTTTCATTTTACGTAATGCAATCAGGAATTACCTTTGGATCAAAAGATGCTCTGTTTTTATAAAGAAGTTCTTCAACACTCTCTCGTATTTCTTTTGGAATATTACGGGCATCAAATGATCCTATGTCCTCCCTGACGCTTCTTTTGGCCAAGAAACTGTAAAAATAATTAAATAACTAAGTAAAGAAGAAACAAATGTTAAAAATGTTATTTCCATATGAAACCAAAGAATTCTGAGCACACAGTATTCCAGAACACAATAGGAAGTAGTTAATATTGTAAATTAATGTTTAATTTTAAAGGTTAAATAAAATTCTCACCTCTTCATGCTCACCCATGATGTATCAAAAATCCCCATCAGCCGCAGAACTCCCTCTAGAATGTCTCTGATTATGTCAGGGGGCATCCGTAGCGACCGGATTTCTAACAAAGCCTCTGGCTTTATATTTCCAACAGCTAATTTAGCTTCACTAACCAGTGGCTTAAAACATGAAAACACATTAAATAGAGAGATGAGGACATGAGAAACTGAACATTTCCTATTCCAGTTTTCATACAATTTCTTGTTCTTTTTAAATACTTTATTACCTAAGAAACTACCATTGATGCAGATTCATGTTTACAAGTTACTAAAAAATTGCCACGTATTCACTAAGTGATATTAAGTATACTTCCATATAAAACAGCATAATATAATCCTGACATTGTGATACACGTATCTTTTAATAACGATGCTAATTACTATTTATAGGCATGACTGAGGATCTCTTTGTAAACATCCATAGAAGTACAGGCCACAAAAGCTTTCTATTTCCAGTAGCTAAACAAATCCTTCACCCTTATCAACAAAGCAACAAAATGGTCAGGAAACAAAAGAAAGTTACAGATTATCATTAAAGATTGTGCACACATTACACATCCTTTATATTTATCAAAGACCACAGAATGGGTCTAATCCTGTAGTTCTATGTCACTTACAATACAAGGATATAATTCCTTGGTACCTATGATATCTAAAAGGAAAAAAATTAAGTTGTTGTACTGCTCCCTTATTCTTTAGTATAAATTTAAAATGGATGGGATGAAAAATACAGACTAAAAGCAATGAGTGAACACACACACCTCCCAAAAAACCTCATGCTTAACAGCTGTAAAATCTCTTGAACAAGCAGTTTGCTATAGTGTCATTAGGATATACACTTTTCAGGATTTAGTAATAACTGTAAATTATCTCTCACTAAACTATTTCCATTCAGCTGGGAGTACCAAGCCCTATATTACTAGGTTGATCAAGGCAATGCAATGCAGTTAGTCTATATCTTAGATATGAGTAATTGAAAAATATTCCATAAAATCAGAACTCAGCTGTAGAGCATGGCAGCATAGAAATAGCAGGTGGAGGCAAGATTTGGCTCGAAAACTCTTTCTGTAATTACTATCTAATAGAACACAAATGCCAAAATGACAATCTCTATTTGGCAAATGGAATACTGTTTTCTGATGCATAAAAGTCTTAATATCAAAATAATTTAGAGTAAAATTTAAGAATTGCAGGGATTCATTCTGCAAAACTATTTTGCACAGCGGGACATAAGTCAGATAAAATCAGACTGCAAAATATTTCTTTTCCTTATCAGATCTTACCTGAACCTCTTTTAGTTCATCTTCAATTTTTCTTTTTCTTTGTTCTATTTCTGCTGCCTCTTCTGCTATTCGGTGTTTTATTTTTTCCATTTCTGCTTTTTGCTCACTAGCACTCTTTAAAAAAAAAAAGAACACCTTTAGTTTGCAAATTTACACAGATTTTATTTCTTTAGGTCTCTTATTTCTTTTAGCCTTCATTAAAATATTTTGCACAATATCATTTACAATAAAATATTTGAGTCTATTTGACCTTAGGCAGGCTGCCTAGGTAAATAAAGTATATGGAATAAGCATCATTTGCTTTTACTGTGCGTCCTTCCCTTTCTTTACCACAGACCAGATCTGTACGTCTATCTTTGAGGCTCATTATGACTTTTTTCCCCTTGCTTCTGATTTTCCATTCTTTATCAAGATGTCAGCCTTCCTCTAAAAGCGTATGAGTGACAGCCTCTGTAACATTCTTACTACATTTGAAAGTACTATTTTCCTGTCATTATTTTTGTCCTGCTCCCATTTCTATTTCAATTTCTTTCAGAACACCATTAAAACATTCTTTTTCTATCATGGTCATAAAAGCAGCAGTTGTATTGGAACGAAAGCTTATTAGCCTAGAATTACTAATTATGGAACCGTTTCTTTATTTGTAATTTTGTACCAATCTGTCTGTAAGGATACTGGTCTTATGTCCTACCAGTATACTGTAAGTTGTTGGGGCTTTTGGGATTTTTTTCTGGATTTGTACTGTGCACACCAGTGTCCACCAGCAGACAGTAGCTATTAGCCATCTTCAGGAATCCTAAACACTTCAGTACAACAATTAATACCTAGTATGTAAATGTTTGGGTTTTAGGAGTTACCCTTTTGTTTTCCTTTTCTCTTAAAGAATTTTTCCCATATTGGCAGCTAGGAGACAAATCACTGAGTACTTAAGAGAGACAAAAGGACCTGGCCACAGGAAGGGAGGGTCTGTGAGTGGCCTCTTTTTTTTTTACTCGAGGTGGGGTGCGGGCCCTGGCGCGGGGTTCTCTGGGCGTTTGGGGAGAGAGGGAAGCCACGCTTCTGGGGGAGAACCCACCACTGCGGAGTCCGGCTTTTCTCNCGTCACTGCGCGGAAGGGGAAGGTGCCTGCGGCCGAGAGAGGCTGGCACTGAGTGACTGGTTCTGTTCTGTTGTTACTGCCACAGTTATTGTTGTTAGTTGCCTTGTTGTTTATATATATATATTAGTAAAGAACTGTTATTCCTATTCCTCATATCTTTGCCTGAAAGCCCTTAATTCCAAAATTATAATAATTCGGAGGGAAAGGGGGTTTCATTCTCCATTCCAAGGGAGGCTCCTGCCTTCCTTAGCAGACACCTGTCTTTCAAACCGAGACAGTAAAACTACAAGAGAAAGGATCTTATACGTGTTTTATCCATAAATGTCCATATGTGTTTTGAGGATAAATGTATAAAACGCATAAAATAAAATACTAATATTCTAGGCTCAGTTCACCCAGAAGACACAAGACAATGCAACCTAGAGTGTACGCTTTTCCAGTATATAACACATTATCATCACCAGCAACTGTCAAGCTGAGTGGAAGATGTAGCAGAAGGTAACAGATGCATAAAAGCAGAGAAAATCTTAAAATAATAATTCTCTGAGCACTTAACCCAAGCTACAGATCAGCATGTTATTGAAGATTACATTCAAATCCATAAAACATTAGCTACATAAAACTAGATTAGACATTTCATGCAAATGAACATTTACTGAATGATCACTCTGAATAAGAAAACCTTAAAATTCAGTTGTAGGTCAAAAGCCTTTCTCTAAAAGGAGATTAAAAGAGTCTGAATGTATTAGAGCTCTCTCTGTTATATAAGCCAGATCATTTGAAGTGACATTAAAATGTTAGAGGGCACTTATACTTTATGCTAATCTAAATAATCAGCCTTCCACTGTAATTTTTCTGATGTCAGTGGGGCCATCATGTTCCATTGCTTTTGGCCTATTTTGTCTTACAGTTTAGTATGTGCTACCCACATACCCGTAACTCTACTGGACAACAGCAGACACAGATTTAAAACTGAAATCATAACACACCAAGCCAATCATCATTATTCAAATTCAGGTACAACAGGCAGCTAGAGCCCGAAAGTACTAAAAACTGGCAACAGGAAGAGACTTATAAAGATGGGAAGTAATGCACCTTTACAGCCTGCGAAAAATATACTTTGGAAAACTAGGCATTTACTTTACTGCATACAGAGGATGTCTTTGACATCGAGCTCCAGACTGACCAGATTAATCCAGTAACAAAAAAGCCCCACTGCAGTGACAGCAGACTTAGAACAGCTTATCCCACATTTATAATTCCAGGAAGCATCAATGCCGAGACTTATTTTCTACACAATTATTTCACTTGACTGAGAAAACACTACTAAAGAAAACTATAGAATTTTGAAAAAAAAGTCTACCTCTGAGCTGAAGAATAAAAATTCAAAGAGTGATGAATACAGAGGCATTATCTAACCGTCTCTGAGGTTAACTTTTGAGAACCAGACCTCATGAAATACATACTTTCTAATAGTCCACAAATTTAATTCCTGGTATTTGTTACTTAAAAGAGGGTTACTTGTAAGTATTTGGTTGAAAGTTCCTATCTGGGATAAACATAAAATCGATCAGTTTGGATTTACAAAGTTCTAGGAAAACTTTCAGACAGACTAAACTACAACAGTGAACACTACTCAGGTACAAAACTGGCACTGATCTCTTCCTACTCAACCAGTTCTAACCTGATTTAAATTACATAATCCTCTGTCCTGTTGCAACTTTATTCAAGCCTCTGGGCTCATGCCTTCCCTTAGGCAAATTCTTGTAAATGCATCAGGTTTTGTAACGGTTGAAAAGAATACAAAACATAGGCAGCTACAGAGACAAAAGATAGAAAAACAGCTTTTTTTGCTTTTTCCCCCCCCGCTATTGATGGGATTGTATACACCACCTGCATGGATACTGTAATTTCTTGAAGAGCAGCATCAGCTTCATCTTGCTTCATTTTGAGTAAAATGCTTTGTTCTCCAGCTTTCCTGTTCAGTTCATCTACCAGGGCTTTAGCTTCATTCAGCTTTGAAACACCTGCCTATAAAGGTTTATAGGAAGCAGATATTTAGCAACAAAATTTTAAGTGAATTTAAATGAAAGTTTGCAACAAATAGTATGGACAAACTCAGAGTACTGTAGACTAATTTTCTTTTTTTATATTATTAATTTTCAGATTTTCCTGATATTATTTAACCTAAAAATGAGATCTGGCACTTCTAGATACATCATTCCAAAATCTATTACTACATCAAGAAGATTAAAAAAAAAAAATCTCCAAATAATAAACTCTTAATGAAACAACAACTAGCACATAACCATTTTCCCAATAATTCAATAGCATTTCAGTTAACTGATACTAACTCAATGTAACTATATCTCCCCTAAAAGCAAATCTGTAAAAATTAAACAGAATTAAACAAAATAGATTATCTGATTTCTACATATTTGTACACTCTCAAAAAAAAAAAAAGATAAAATAAAGTCTCAATTATGCTTAAGATTAACTGCTTTCCTTACTCACACTTTCTACATTGTTTACTTTATGCTAATTATGTAATATCAATATTTCAAGATACATTTGAAAATAATTACCTAGAAGATGTTTTGATTTAGGATATACATCTCTAATTTTTATGTAAGTTATTACCTTTATTTAACCAGAGCATGTAACAAGTAAATGAGTGTTTGTCACAAACAAACCCCAGTTACTTTCTAAATAAGCTGAAAAACCAATTTTTATTATTACAAATGGAAGTCTTGTTAAATTGCATACTACAGTGATGGAAAAATATTGGCAGGCAGAAACAAAGCAAAGCAGAATACAAGGCAAGGAAGCAATTTTGTTTTGACAAGTGTTTCAAGAAAAAAATTCAGATTGCCAGTGTGGTTCTGAATAACAGCAAGGGTCACTGAGAAGAGGCGCTGAAAGGGGTGGGGGGAAAGATAAAGATAAAAGTTGTCCTAAAGGACCACACAGATCTTTCCAAAACATACTGGTGGGAGGGAAGTAGGTGTGACTGGAAAGATACCAAATGGGTTTCAAAAATAAGGATGTTATAGATGTATAGCACAGGAGTAAAGCAACACCTGCGAGAAGAACTGCATTTGGGCTACAACTGTCTAAAGGACTGATGTGTGCCAAAGGAATTCAAAATCAATTCCAAAACACAAAAGGAAAGAAAATCACAACACAGGGAACCTTGGTCAAAGCTACATAAGAGCACCATGAGGTTAACGTCGAGTGTTAACAGTTTGTTGAACTAGAAGGATATGAAAATCCCACAAAGCAGGAAGTTGTCAAGATATAAAGACTGGGATGGAATACGGAGCTACAAAGGGAACACTTACAAAAGCGGAGGCAGGACTTATTTAATTGAAAGATGTTGGGTTTTTAGCAACACAATTCCAATACACATGGGTGAAAAAATTTAAAGTGCTTTCAAGTACTTTTTACTCTTCCAAGAAGACATGCCCAGTCTGATACATTCTTGAGGAAAAATATTAACGAAAACAAGAAAACCACTTTTCACTCTTTCAGGCACCTGAACAGAGAAGGGCATTAAGATTGATGTTATTTCTCTGCTAGAACCACAGCATGGGCATATGCCAATAGAGGCCACATCACATAACCATGTTAGCAGCTACAGTCCATTAATACACAAGACATCTCCTAATGCAAGAATATTTTGAAAAGCAATATTTTAATTGTTTTAAACACATACCTGCAAGTGGCTCTGCTTTTTTATTAGCTCACTTCTTTTACTGTTATTGATGGTACTGTATACACGAAGGAATGTCATATACCTGCTAGGCGTTGCTCCATATATTTTACATGATTCATGGATTGCCAAAAATGACTTCAGAAAATCAGAATCACCTGTTCAACATCATTTGTTACACAGATAAAATTATACTGAATTTTATTTCACATCAAAATAACTAAGAAAGAGCAAAAGAATATACTTGCTTTTTGAGATATGAATTAAGGGTATCCAAAATAGCACCAAGACTATACTTTTTTAAAGTACTCTCAGGGAAACAACATGTAAGTACATTTGAAATGCCTATTTCTCAGAAAGAAATACACTGAAACTGTATGATGTTTGGAAAAGCCAACAAAATTAATTGCAAATTACTGAGGGCTAATCATATAAGAAACTACTTCCACAAAAATTGTATTTTAAAATATTGGGACTTTTTTATAAATAAAGCCCATGTGTTTTTGTCTCCTCCTTTATCTCTGATGACAGGTAAACTAAAAGGTTTTCTTGCCGTTCAGTTTGTTGAACAGTTTCTCAAAAGAAGGCCAAAGATACTGTAAAATAAACTGCATTACCCTACAAAAGAAAAAAACTGCTAAAGCATATCTACATATAAATACTAATAAGTACTGTGGCCTAGATTAAGTACAATGACCTAGGATAGCGAGGGATGGTAATGTGAACACTACATACTATTTTTGGCCATTATTTAATTGGCTGGAATACCTATTAAAAAGCAATATAAAACAAGAAACTCCAAGTGAACCACTTACCATCTTATATTCTGTTGGTTCCATGACCTCTAAGTGCCACTTTTATGGAAAGTGGCTAAAAGTAGTATTCTGCAAGTAAGTGCTTGCACTGATCTCTTAGACTATATTTGAGACCCTATTTTTAACATAATTATATTTGAAGTCTTATGATAAAAACAAATTATTCTGAAAAAGGGGCATTACTTACAAGAAATTAGCAGAACTACAAAAAGAATAATGAAATACATAAACTGAAAAACTCTCAAAACATTAAATTTTCAGGTTGTGAAATAACATCCACATAGAAGGAAGACCCAGACCAAAACAAGTTACAGCTAAATCAGCTTATAAAATTGAATATACACAGTGACTGCCTGTGACAGAGGAGACTGCATTTGATCAGCCAGGATGTATGCTCCAGACTAATACTCCCTTGTGCAAAATGCCTGCCATGTGAACAACACCAAAATCTATGATTATGCTACTAAACACATACTCAAAGTATCTATGTTATTATCTATGCCCAACACAGGATCAAGTGTTTAATAACAAGAATAATAACTAGTGGGTCTACCTAAATATTACCTGAATGTTTTTTCTTAACTTCTTTATGTGTTTTTTTCTTTTCTTGTTCATCTGAATCATACAGAAGCATTTCAGGTATCTAAAAAAACCACAAGATTTTTTGTATGAAAATTTCAATGAAAATTTTGAGTTAAAATTTAGAAAAAACCCACAAACCTTCAATCTACCTTCTCTTTTGAAAAGACTGAAAATTATACACTTAGTCAGAATAAGGAATCTACAGAATATTTTTAGCATGAGAAAGATAAATTCTGCCTTTCCATGTCAATGATAATTTCCAATTCTCTCAAATGGAAGAGATTTTCCTGGCTGTAAGAAGGAGCAAGTAATTCTCAGAGGATTCCAACAACAGCACAAATGTTGAAGATTTAAAAGTATATACAATTAAAGATGAAATAAGACAGTCTTAATCCATATTCTGCCCATGTAAATATTACCCACTAATTGACCTTCATTGAGATCACTCAGAGAGGGGAACAAGATGATGGCAACGCTGTGCTGGTGCCGTTTATGTTAGTGCTTAAGGGTTCTGTTTGTGTTGCTCTGTGTGACAATCACACGCATATACGTGCATGGGCTTCCCACGGGGTCACAGATTCCTTCAGGTGCTTCTACCTGCTCCAGCATGGGCTTCTCCATGGGCTGCAGGTGAGTCTCTGCTCCACTATGGACTTCCATGGGCTGCAGGAGCACACCTTCCATGGTCTACAGGCTGCAGGGGAATCTCAGCTCCAGCACCTGAAGCACCTCCTGCCTCTCCCTCTGCACTGACCCTGGGGTCTGCAGGGCTGTTCCTCTCATGTTTTCTCACTCCTCTCTCTGGCTGCAGTTGCTCCTGTACAGTAACTTCTTTCCACTTGTCAGATGTTATCCCAGAGGCACTGCCACCACTGCTGCTGGGCTCAGCCTTGGCCAGCAGCACATCTTTCTTGGAGCCAGCTGACACTAACAGAACCTGACATGGGGGAAGCTTCTGGCAGCCTCTCACAAGAGTCCCCCCTGCAGGCCAACCCCCACACCAAAACCTTGCCACACAAACCAATACAATTGGCTTTAACATTTTGCCTGTAGTCTGTATTTTGTTCTTAAATGCTGTGTTTGATTAGAGTCATAGTAGTCAGCATGTTGTTCAAGTCATGAGCAGAGAGAACACAGAGAGAACAAAACATCATGTTAGTGGCAAAATAACAATGCTAATAATACTTAATTGTTCTGCAGAATTTTCTGTCTTTGAAGGAGTGCACAAATGGATTAACTAAGTACAGTGATAATTATTCCTTCACAACTTCAAACATCTTAACCTTATTTACAAGAGCTCAGTTATATCTAGAGATACTAATTTAAATAAGTCACAATTAATGCAATTTACCTTTTTCATACTGTCCTCTGACCAGGCTTCCATCCACAAAACCTGACATTTCTTATACAATGCTGGATTACTTTCGCAGTTTATTGTGAAATTTAAATTGGTAGAATCCATAATCAAGACAACATGCAGATTTTGTTGGATCCCTAACAAAATGTAACATTTTAAATTTTTAGTACATAATAATCTGACTACATGATGGTAGATTTATAGCAAATACAAAATAATTTACTTTCTTTCAAATACTTATCACAAGGTAATTTCAGAAAAAAAAGAAGAGCCTATAACACAAATCACACTAGGACAGGAATGTTTATAAGTAAAGCCTTATTTAGTATCATGAATTCTCATTATGAATACTACAGTGTATTTTTTAATTCTGAAGAGCTGACTGTATTTCAACAGATACCACTAATTCTCATTCCAATTCAGGTAGACCAATGAAACCAATTAGAAGTAGTTCCATGGCCTGCTACTAAGACTGTATTCTTTCAGCTGTATTCTTTGATTTATTTGTAAACTATTTAATCTTCTTGTTGGGCCAAGGAAGAAACACAAATAATTAAGAAACCTATCTATAAATTTGCTTATAGTTAGTCAGAATCTGAAGTGATTTCTTGGTATAATTGACAAATAGAAGAAATCTCTGTTACTAGATAGATATAAAAGCTATACAAACCAGAAAATAAGGGGAACAAAAGCTTTCTTCCTTCTAATTACTATCAACAGCAGATTTCATAACATTTGTTGAACATTCATCAATATAAAATTTCAGACAGAAAAATAAATTTTGAGGATTCTATGCCCTCAAATATCACAAATATCATTATTCCTGCCTCATATTTAATAACTAACTAATAGCTAAAACTGCACGCAATAGAAGGACTATGTTAGAAATTATTTGTCCATTATTATACCACTTTTTGACTTCATAATAAATTATAACTCTGTTGACATACGGTATGTGAAATAGTTGAAAATTGGTCCCGTAAATCCATCTTGCGAAGCTTGATCCTTCAGAGGAGATAGCAATGGTTCTAATTCTTCTATTTTATACAGCCCAGGAACTTCTCCTGTTTCAAGAATGAATTTAAGTCAGATAAAATACACTATAAATCTTTAAATTCCTTTGAAGGGTTCCCTTGAATTCTCTGTATATAGAATTCGAATATGGTAGTATTCACCTCTACACTTTCATGAGTATTATCCCATGTACTTAATCATTCTTTTCATGATATCATGAAAACAAAAAAACAAATTCCAGTGCTTCTATTTAACAGTCAACTTTATTCATATTGCTGAAATGTGTTTGAAAAAAGCTCCTTCAAATCTACCCAAAGACAGTGACCAAGTACTGTATACAAAACAAATCAAACCAAACTGTCAATACACCAGAGCTGCTGATGGCATCCTGATGTGGTGACGACACGGGAACATGAAAGTGAGTAGTTGTCTAAATCCTCAGACATAAAGATTTGATACTAGGTAATGAAAATCTGATATTTTAAATAGATTTGGGTTTGCACCTGAGAGACAGAAAAATCTGGTGCTCTTATCAATCAGCTCTTAAACTACTGCAGTTCCAAAAAAACCATGTAGTAAATTAGACTCAATCCTTCAATGATCCTCTCTCTGATCCAGGAACAAAGCAGGACAGTAAAATAAAGTCACTTTTGTATTGTTATTTATCATCTCAATGCTTTCAGAAGAGTGAGTTCTGCTGGTGTTTATTTAAGTAAAGGCCTCAGTCTATACAATCTAGTAAAGCATTGGAAACCTCTCTATTTTATTATAGAAGGGAAGCTGTAGAGAAGAATGCATTCTCATTTTGTGGTTACACTGTTATAAAGAACTCCTTTGAAACAAGTTAGAGGAACTGAAAGCACCTGTACTATTAGGCTAGGTTAAAAGACAGCTAAGTGAATTTTGAGTCAGGTTCTCATGTGCAAGGACTCCAGCTAAAACAGCATAGAAAGCTAACTAAACCTTCTGACAGAGACATAAAGTTAGAAAATTCTAATTCTGCTTCATTGAGCTAATTCTGTGTGGTAAAAGTAGTACCATGTCTTTGGACTTGACTCACCTGAGGACAGTAAACTGTTGACCATCTCCAGGAATGTGGAATGAACGAACTGATAGTCTTCGAGCAGCAATACCACCTGCTGTGCTTCAATGCCTGCAAGCTCCATCACCTAGAAGCAGGAAAGACACTTAAATCTCAGGGTAAGGAATATATGTAAGGATCATAAGAGAATGATAATCATACAATATCCTGAGTTGGAAGGGACCGATAAGGATCACAATCTTTCTCTGAATACATATTACATACGAATTTTCTCCACAGCATCTACGCTACTATACATTTACAAAAGATATCTAGGTGATGCAGTCGTATGAGACATCAAACATAAAGAACATTTTACCTAGATACAAATCTTAGTAATGAAAAAATAATTAAAACAGACTCTTTCATAGAGTATATTTATGTATATGACTCAGTGATAGAACTGTATCACTCTTTTGTGTAAGCATAGATCTAGAATTTTCTTTAGTATTGCTGAAGGTAATGAGAAACGCTTGATTCAAGGTTTGCATCTGGTTTTAAATAATATGTACACTTTCATCAATCACTAAAATTTTATTTGATTCAACTACCATTAACTGGCAGATCATAGTAGAGACAGAAAATAAAACTATATAGCAATACTGAAATATACACATGAAAAAGCCTTTCCAATATTCACATAAACCTCTTATAAATAAGTTATACAGCACTCAAAAAGAGATCTAGTATTCCAAAAAGTGGAGTTTCAGTTAATCACTATAAAGAACAGTATACACATCTAGAGTGAGAACTTCTAAAAAATTACTTGTTTCATTTAGACTGTCATTTTTCTTCTCTTAAAATATCTCTTCACGTAACCCTTTGTGTCCTTCAAAACTTCCTTTTTCTTTTTCTTTACCATACACCTACACCATTACAAAATAGAAGAAATTGAGTGACTTACATATTTAAGATCACTTTTGAACTGCTTCAGCTCATAACCTCTGGAAATTTTGGGAGTAACCAGAACAGCTCCATGCATATGACTAACTAAAGAGGTAACTGTCCGACGACCTACACCACTCCGTCCTGCCAAAAGAAGTGATCCTCCAGGAAAACTTAGCACTCTGTCCACTTTGGACATATAACTGAGGACTTCGTGGAACAGTAAAATATCTATCTCTTTTTTGTCCCGTCCATAATGAATGATACCCTATTTTAAAAAAAAGAGAAAAAAATCTGATCACTAATAATAAATAAAAGCAGTGAGATATGAAAACATCCAACATTTAAATGTTTAGAAAAGAAGGTCTTAAAAGCTTTAGAGACAACACTGGTCTTCACTCCAAACAAATTAGTTTTGTGACAGAATTTAGAGACTTTGTATACCCTTTACGAGTAATGAATACAGCAGTAATGAACATATTCTACAGCCAGCACCAGAACACTCAGGAAGTCTTTGATATATTGAAATAGGAATCTAACACTGAACTAATTAAAGTTGAATAATGGACCAGAACAAAATCTGAGCTGTGTCTCTGACTCCAGATTAATTACTTAATAACTCAGGAGAGTGTTTTAGGCACCTAATGGCTGCACAATTTCAGATTATGGAAGTTCCTAGTGAAATACACAATAACAGATCCTATGATTAAATTCTGACCTTGTTATACTTATTAAAACCTCATCTTTGAAGCCCAATGTAACTGTGTAGTCAGAAAAAAAACCAAAACCAACAAACTCCCTGCTTACTGAGGCTACTGAATTTCATCATTTCCCATAGTGTATTGGTCATGAGCTGGCACTGAAGGAGAGGGAGTAGATTCCCATCTGCCAGAGCAGTCCATCAAACACTGTGGCTAAGGGTAACGATCTCAAAGCTCTCATCCTAAAAATCAGATAGCCTAGAAGAAGAGTTAAAATGTTTGCATTTCCTCATCAAGCTCATTTTTTGTACTTTACTGCTTAAAAGCATGCCAAATCTCCAAAAAGTCCATTTGCATCTCTTCAAATAAAAATTACGTTATCAAATTACAAATTCGAAAAGTAATCATTCAATAAAACACTTAGGTACTCAAACAATATACAAATATATATGGGCATAAATGTTTCTCAAAATGTTGGTTCATCAAACTGTTGTAAATCAGCAGCAAATGCAACTGATGCCCTTTCATTAAAGCAACCTTGCTACATGATACTTCCTACTGCCTGTCTACATAACATCACAAGTCTTCCCTCGCTTCACCAAATGCAAAAGAAGATTCTTTGAACAAGAAGCAGCCCCCACCATAAACCTGGTGCTTGCATGTTACTCTTCACCAAAACTGTCCAGAATCATTGCTGTGAACCCTTGCTGTGCATGTTCTTTAATCATGTCTCACTTTTTGAATAATATCTTTCAGGTCTGTTGAGTTTAGTCTGCCAAGTGGCCTCCCATGTGGTGGTAGTGCCTGTCCTGGTGTGATGTATGCCTCTTGACAAGCTCCCCAGGTTACATAAAAGGTATCTGTGAAAATAAAAGGAAACATTCAAAACTTCCTATGTTCAACTCATATGCTATCTAACTTGATTAGGTAGTTCCTAAACAAGTATTTCAAGTTTGTGTGGTATGCTTCAAATGGCTTACCTGCCATATTGTCCAGAACATCTGAGCCCCAATCACCTTGAAACACTTTGATCAAAATGTTGTCAAATACATGAAGTTCTTTCATGCCAACAATTCTGTCACGGAACAATCGACGTGCTTCATAAGCAAGAACTTCCAATACAAAGTCTGCAGTTTGTATCAATGAACCTACAAAATTTAGGGAGAGAATTAATTTTACATATTTATAATAAATTTTCAAATTTCCTTTTCAAAATATGAAATTGAAAATAAGCAAGAGAAATCACATACCAGCAGGAGAGCATCGGTAAGGAAGAAATAAGAGAAAAAGTAAACATTATGAAGTGCTTTTTAGTAATATCTTGTATCATTACAAGATAAAATGAAATATATTCTATTAAAACAAGTTCTCTCTATTAAAACAAGTGTCAGCTTCTAACAAAACTGAACAAGGTGCTGCACACAAAGTTAAAATTAGAAGTCAATTTTCCAGGCAATGAAACCAAGAAAATCCAGAAGACATTTTTAAATGGGGAGAGAAAGACTGGTAACAAATACTACAATAAGAATAGATACCCAAAACATGCATACCAAAGTATGTATTAGAAAATGCCACTAGAGACTCCAAATCTTAAATATTCCTCACAAAAGTGAAAAGGAAGGTGAGTAAATTAAAAGCCGTGTTGTTCATGACTGGAAAAGCACATGCATATGTCAACATTAGATACATCTAAGAAGTCCTTAAATGGGCTGAGATTACCCATTCATTGATGGTCAGTGCAGCTTTTCTGACATCATTCAAGCTGCATTTACCCTCTCATGATCCCAGAAAATAAGTGGAAATGGAGCACAACATTCTTATCACTTTTATCCTCTTTAAGCAGCCCTCCATGCAACCTTTTCATCAATTAAGAGCTAAAACATAATGAGTAATTGCTCGTGATCTAGTAATAATACCAGAGACAAAAACAAGATTAGAAAGCAGCCTATGAAGGATGTGTATAAACCAGGTTTATACAACCAGGTATAGCAGGACAAGTACAAGAGGCAAGGCTCTGGGAATCTAGAAAACAACAAGTATGCTCAAAAAAACCCCAACACAAAACAAAAAAACACAGAACAAAGCAGTGGGGAGTAGGGGGCACAGTTCAAGTTCCCATAGTAAGAATGCAGTCCCAACCTATTAACTTCTCTTAAAACCATAAGTAGCTCCCACACATATTTTAAAACAACACTGGATTTTTTTAAACTTGTTTACTTTTATGTTATGGCATGAACTGTCAAGCATTTTTTTCCTCTACTGAGTTACAGACAGTCCACAGTTTAAAAAGATCAATGACTTATATGTCGAGCCAACAGTAAGACTGATATCAATAATAATCTAGGCCATTTTAGAACTGCTTTATTAATGAAAGCCAAGTAAGTGACTTACCACCTTCTAAATCGTATCTGAATAAACCAAGAACCCACTGAGTAAGAATACATGGTGTAAAAAGGTAATGACTGTGATCATCAACTGTGAATTTTGCTCGTACCTAAAAATGGGAGTTAAGGGAAGGAAAAAAAGTGATATTGTAAAATGTAAAGCACTTTTTCTAAGGTACCAGATAAATAAGTTTTCTCGCTGGTGTACATTTAGATATTTTATGAATGCACGCCTTGTTTAAATCCTGTTTCTGACCAGAAAAGATTTTCTGAGAACATTTTTTCTGTACCATTTTTGATGGAAACAACTGCACATCTCACCTAGGACTTTTAGTGCATTATTATTAGACAAAATAAATATTTTTTTAAAACAATACAAAATAGGAAACACAAAGGCAATACTGAAATGTAATAAAAACCTACCTAAATTAATAACATTTTCTCACTAAAACCTACCTAAATCAGTAATGCTTTCTCACTACAAAATACTTCATACTTACTCTTCTCCCAGAGTGGATATTTTAATTTACAACTACATCTTTAATTTAAAGAATAGCTGCTTTCATCTGTTATTTGATCACAGTGTAATGAGATTTAAACTCAGATTTCTCAGAATACATTGATAATGTCATATGAAACTCCTGCTAACAGGTGCATGCCAGCCAGTGACTAAACTCACATTCCACTCATAAAGATCGGGTTTGTATCATGCTTCTGCCTGGATGGGAACATTCATACATTCTACAGCACCCACATATATTCTACAGCAAGCACCACACAGTACCTTCCCCAGTAAGACTATGTAGTGATTAGGAAAAGCAAGTAGTTAAGCGTTTTGCTAGATGGAAGTCCATAACATTTCAAGTGGGAGGCTAAAATGAACTTGTGTCCAGTTCTAAACACCTGCTTTTAACAGTGTACAATTTTAATAGGTAGTCCTTGATGTTTGCAAAGGACTCCATCCTCATATCTCCTTCTCTGTTCATAGCAGCATCCATAACAATTGGGCAGACAACAATCTGTTGCACTGTCTCCTCATCCATTAAGTAGGAAAATACTACTATCCACATTTTATAAATCAGGAACTGAAAGTATAGAAGTGTTTTAAGATGCATGCCAAAATCCTAAAATAAATCTGCGCAAAAGCAAGAGTACTTACTACTTACTCTGCTTGCTTCTAATACCTAGGATTCTCTGAAAATAAGAAGCTCCAAAATTGATATAAACTTTATTAAAAATAAATAAACTTCGATTTTAATACTGATAAACCTTTTTTCTCACTTTTTAATATCAAAAGCTAATTATTTGTAATAAAATATCTGAATTCTCCATCTCCTTGAAGAAAGAAAAGTTTCCATACCTGTTCATAGATTTGAACCATAGATCCTGCTAGCTGATGTATTTTTGGTAAAGAACTCCAAACAGGGTGATTCTTTAGGTTTTTCTGTAGTACGGGTTCCAGGTAGGCACTATAAATAGTTTGCAGTTGTTCTCTTTCTGGATAGCTAAAAAGAGAAAAAAACTAATCATTACGGACTTTTTCTATTTAATTAAAACTGAGTTAAACTTATATACACAATTATTGAGAAATTTCATTGACTAGCACTTCCATCCAGCAGCTAAGTAAAATTATCATTCTATTGCAATAGGCCGCTCTCAGAAATTTTCTAAATACATCTGTTAATATGGTCAAACTTAAAAACAAACACATAAACTTCAGTTTCTCTAACTTTTTAACCAAACAGCACCTTAACATAAAGCTGCAGAAAGTAGTTTACTGAAAGCAAAATTATCCAACAGGAAACATATTTCAAACTCTTCATTATCAACAGGCAGCTGCAGATTCCTCTTAGCTGGACTCTGGTGCCAAGAGGCACCAAATAGCACCAAATCTGACAATCACAAACTGTGAGAAAAGATAAAAGACTAGAAAAGCCACATCTTTGTAAAGACTAAATTGACAAGAGGTCATTATAAAGAGAGGCTGAATCTCAGTTCTGAGAATTAGATTAATTTACATATACTTACTCAATTGCACACAGACGAACAATAGAAGTAAATCTGGAGGTAAGTTTATGTCTTCCTAATGTTCCTCCAGCTGACATGGAAGCCACAATTTGGATGTTTTCTAAACCAACCCATTCCAGATTTTCATCATAAAATCCTTGATATGTAAGAACCTTTAATAATTAAATAAAAACTTCATAAAAAGACAGTCAACAGAGTATCATACAAAATAAAATAAAATAGCGAGAAGTATACCATTATTTCTGCTTTCTTACTGCCTGAGGTGTCTTACTCCTCACTGTTCTGTCAGCTGCAGACTTGCAGGACTCCATTGTTCAGATCATGAATGAAGATGTTAAACAGATACTGGCCTCCAAGTGGACTCTATACCATTGATGATCACCCTCTGGGCCTGGCTCTTCAAGCCAGCTTTCAACCCACCTCACTATCTGCTTATACAGCCTATATCAACAGCTTTTCTCGGGAGACAGCATCAATGGTCTTAGTGAAATCCAGGTAGACTGTATTCACTCTCCTCCCCTCATCAAGCATTGATTGACTTGCCCCTGGTGAATCCATGTGGACTACTCCTGGCAATTTTCTTGTCATTCATACGTCTATTGCATTGTAACTCACTGAGATGAGCACTGTCTTTATTTATTTATAAACATAAGCCAAATGAAAGTGGCATCTTATTTCTGGCTGACACCAACATAGTCTATTAAAGCACAAACAAAACACAGATGCAGGATTTTAACTCTGAAATTAATCGATGTAGGTATTTACTACGTACACTAAATTATATCCAGTATACTTGAGTCTCTTTATAAATAATAGACATAAGTGTTCACCTGCTGCAGAAAAGCCACAAGAGTGCTTGTTCCCCATTTATCAGGTTTGGGTAGATTGATGTCTTTTAAGTACAAAACAAGCCTTTCACAGTCCTTTGGTCTGTACACTCGTCCAGTGTTTGTACTGATTACAATGCAAGTTTGACTTAATTTTTGTAGAAGATGCTGAGAAGTAGTCTGTGCACTGCAGTGAACAGTAGCAATCTGAGTGGAGCGGAGCTGAGAAAACGCATAGTGAAGCAGCATCCTAGAAAAGCAAACATGTACATATACATAGGCATAAATAAATTAAAATCATGTGTATCCAAAGATATTTTATAGTTTTTGAATTAAAATGCATATACTACATCCTGTATTAATGGAATAGGTGGAGCTGAGGTTTGCTGAATTCAACATCCTTGCCTTTAAAACTGTAATATTTTCCATTCACAAAATTCATTGAAAATGTAGTGTATACAGCTACACAAAACAAACAGTTAATTTAATACCTTGATTATAGTGACCCAAACCATCGAAATAAGGAATCTAATAAAGGCAACAGCATGTGCTAAATTCAGTTGCCTGCACAAGGCATCTAGAGCCCCTTGAAATGAGACTGGATCTCACGTGCCTCTAAGCTGTTGCTCCACAACCGTAGGTTTTCCAAAGATCCTGTTCCATACCTAAAAGCCACATTCAGATGTCTCAGATGCATAGTGACAGTCAGAACTGTAGAACTTCCTAAGAATTTACCTATTTGCCACTACAGAAGGTTTGTTTAATTAATGACCTAAACAAGTCATATTCTATCAGAAAGTCATAGGATAAAAGCATTATAAAAAAATACTACAAATTCTGTCAAACAACTAGAAGCATATTTTACTTAAAATAGGAACAATTTTTTACCCCTTTCCGCATCCTTCAGGACCCACAAGAAGAAATGGCTGCTTATTATTAAGATCTAGCCATGGTCTAACGTAATCTAAACCTCTCTGCATGTCAGGGGTTTGGATGACAGGAAGTGTTTGGATATTACTGAAGTCATCAGCTGTTAGATTTTCAGGTTTTTTCAGCTGATACAGCACTAGCTCTCCAATGTCAGTGTCATAATATGTGTCCAGGGGCTTCCTCGGATCAGGCGGAGACTCTTGTGCCCAACTGAAGATCTTTAAAAAAAATAAAAATAAAGCTTCAGTTAAATCCATACTCCTAACAACAAGATCTACCATTTCAAGCTAGTCTAAAGAATGTTCAAAGAATACTTATGTAAAATCAAACATATAATTCTTCAATTTGATAGTTCAAGGCTTCCTTTGAAAATTCAATTATATCATGCATATGCTTTATGATTAAGTCCTTAAACTAAACAGCAATATATTACTCTTCCACTTTTCATAATATGAAGAAATTAGATTAAATTATATTTATAAAGGCTTTACATTTTTTTTTATATTAGGCAACCTAATAAGAAGAATCATGAGGTAACTCATTCACATGCATGAACAACTAATTCCTAGAGCTGAGTCTAAACCTTTACCAATTGCCCAGTATATATGTTATAGCTCATGGCTGTCTTTTGGAAGGAACTACTTCCCTCTCTCCAACACAAAACCCAAGTGTGATTGTGGAAATAACTATCTCCAAGGTCAGCATTCTCAGGCCACAATGGACCAGTACATCCACACAGTTTTCCAACGCTTTAGCCTGGCCCTTGTGCTCTCAAGTATCTACACAGAGACAGAACCTCACACCAGTGCATACAATACATAACCTCAGTGTAATGCCCTAACGACGCCTCCCTGATGAGGTGCAACGTCCTGTTATTATTTCAAGTATTCTGAACAGAAAAAAACCCCACAAAAATAAATCTGAATTACATATACAATGCATATAGACAAACACAGTCTGCTACAGTGGGTCCTTGCACTAAGCAGTATGGACAAAGGCATTTCGCTATCTATTGGTGCAGGACCAAAGGATTGCTATCTGGGATGGATGCAATGTATCAGTGACACATAAAACATTCCTTTACTTCTCAGCTATTTCCCTACAGATAACACAAATTAAAATCAAATTACAGCACAGAGATTACCTCTTTTGCAAATTCATGTCGTGACTTCATGTTGAGATTGCCACCAAGACCACGTAACAAGTTAATAATAAACTGTCCACGATCAGTACTCCCATGAAGATGAGACAGTCCATTCATCACAGTTCCAACTAAACTTGTTTCTACCACAAAGTCATTCTGTAAATTGAAAGTTGTAGTAGATTTAAACATATTCCTCAATATAAATGTGATATGTTGCTAGCACACAATTATTACTCATTGGTTTTTGACATTTCCACAAATGAGGAAAGATCTCAACACTGCTATTGCTCTAGAAAATTCACTTGGCATTAAATTATTTCTAAGCCTTGATCTGGAGGTTTTAATTCCAGACTATGAGTTCATCTAATTTAGGATAAGCAATCAAAACTTTCCTCACAGATTTTGAGAATCTATAAGGAATAAACATAACTATACACTGGAAATCTTTCTTTTGAACAGATTATTTATGGATTTTGCTCTTTAGCACCAAAGGGGATTTGCAGCTACAGGAACAATGCCATGGTTTCTCCTTTGATACTTTAAAAGTCTAAAATGCCATGGGTGGAAGAACTAGGAGAAAAAATGATTAGAAGAACACAACAGGACCATATATGTTCCCCAGGAGGAGACAATACAGGTCTCTTAAACACTAGCACACTGGCCACAGCAGTGGGGAAGTCTCCTAAAAAATATTTTGTGCACATAAGCTACTTGATCAAGGCAAATCCAACTCCTCCAGAAGGCGAGTCTGGGAAGTATCTAGAATCCTTCAAAAAATCTAGCATATACAGAACAATTACCATGATGTACATCTCAGAGTCCCAGAATCCAGAAAATATACGAAGTTTCAGACTATCCTTTTCTTAATATTTTAATTACATATTACTTTTCACTTATTAAAACATTTTTCAGTTAAGGTTGTGAGTAGAATCCTAAAGAGCTAAAGTTATATACTTAAATCCAGGACAGATTAGTGGGAGCTGTTAAAATTTAGCATTCTAAATAGTCAAAATACTTTTCCAGATGTGTCTCTAGCAATCTTACAACATTACATTTCTCCTCAACCTATTACAACCTCCAGTGTGCACTGTGCAACTCGTCAAATTTTAGACATCTTTTTTTGTGATAGACAATAACATCAATCTAGAAAATAATTTCTTCACTTTTTCTTTTCTTTTAGTGTGGATATTTAAGTCTTTCAGATCTTTGAAAATGTATAAGAAAACATCTGGTATGAAATAACAAAATACACGCTATTTCTGTGAAACTTGGTATCTGTCTTTACTAGTTAAAATGGTATTAAATGTTTCAAAACTTTAAGTACAGAGATCAGTTGTTGGGACCTTATTAGAATAGGTCCAGAATTAATCATACCAAGGAAACAGCATCATTAATGCGGACACAACACCAAGCGTGCCAGAGTACAAGAAGGGTTTGGACAACTCTCTCAGGTGCACGGTCTGATTCTTGGGCTAGTCCTGTGCAGGACCAGGAACTGGACTTCAATGATCCCTGTGGGTCCCATTCAACTCAGGATATTCTGCAATTCTATAATTCTATCAAAAAAGCACTGAGTTTTGTTTTTTTTTTACTTACAATTCAAAAATTAATCTGAATGAACTATTCAGTGCTAAACTAGAAAAATGGATCATGCTTAGCAGAAGCTGAAATTCGATTAAGTATTCATTTACTAACCTTCTTTACAACCCAGTTTAAAGCCTTTTCAAAATAGTCCCCAATCCAATTTTCAAGGCTGCATCTGGATTCTTCAGGCTGACTTCTTAACCAAGACTTTATTAGAGCATTAAGATCTGTATCTTCATCACTAAGTCGAAACAAAACAAGATTCAGATAAATACAAGGCACCCGTGTCTTTAAATAGACTGTTTTAAAGGAACAACAAAATTCCAGAAAAAGTCTGATTAAATACTTTAACAATTTCTAACCAGTATTTAGGCTCTCCAATAAAGAATTCACCATGTCTTTTTGTAAAAATCTGAGGTATTTAAGTCAAAAGATTATAACAAACAGCACAGAAGGGATATGCAACCTAAAGAAACTTCCTCAGTGACTGGCTTCCTAAGTGTAAGCAAATAACCAACTGCTCCCTTCACTTGAGAATACCTTTCAAGAAAAGTAAGTATATATTTGCTTACTTTAAAAGTATGTAATACTCCTGTGACTTACCTCAGAAAGATCATTCCCATTCGCGATATTGTAGCAGGAGAGGCACAGCTAAGGTCATGAGTTTCAAATATAAAATTGACATTTGAACCAAACTGAATTCTTTCTCCACTGGGCATAGTCAACAATTTGTTGTCATCCAAAACAGAATTCAAAGATTCAATCCATTCAGGATCAATATCACCATCACAAATTATCCATGAAGTAATATCTATTTTCAGACACAAAAATAAAATATCAAACCCAAGAAAAACAGTCTAAAAATATCACCCCTTGCTATCTTAACACTATTCATTATTCTTTCATCATTATGACTTGAAGTTTAATGAAGACACTCCTCATATGCTTTACCTTCTGCTGCCTCTTTTTGCTTTCTTATCACAAAATTTGTAAAGAATGTACTGAGGCTTTTGGCAACAATTGTTACCAGTTTTTCTTGCCTTATGCTATCCACAAACAGTAACACAACATAAAGATGTACCTGAAAATGAACCATTGCAGTAATTTCAGTGTAACAGGCTGCAAGTCCCTCTCAGACTTACCTCGGGGCTCTCGCACCACTTGCCGAGCACTGTTTGTAAGCACTCCATCAGACCATTCCCTGGTATCCATGTCAATACGGCCCAGCAGCTGATGCCGAGGCATGGCTTTGGGATTCATTGTGTACTGCTTCACTACTTTGCCAGTTTTACCGAGGGCTGTCTTTAACATCCGCCAGAGCGTTGATTTACCTCCACCACTTGGACCCACGATAACTACACCCACTCTTTGACGCAGTTGTTCATACAACTCCAGTGCCTTCTTGATCTAGACAATGAAAGAGATAATGGCTATGTGAAACTGTAAAGCTAAATCAAACATGTTCTTTTATAGTATTTCTGTGATTTACTTCGCATGCAGACACTTTCTATAATTTTGTTTTTGTAAACAATAGATACTTGCAGGAATAATAAAAATTATGATACTAAAGTTTATGAAGAAATTTATTTTACATGTTAGAAGCATTTCACTGAATTACTAATACAAAAATAATAGCCATCTTTGGGCATATTTTTAATGAGATTTTAACAAATCTTCAGTCACAAAACTTTGTCCAGTTCTACAATAAATAAATAAAAACAAGACAGAGAACTGCTTGCAAAAACCAAATATACATATATTTCATTCTTCCACTGTCCAAAATATTCATTGGCATTTGTATCTGGCTTGAATGAAACTGTGTGTCACATGTTCACATCTTCATTTTCCTTGCACTATTTTTCTTTCCATTACGTAACTGATCTACCATGCTTCGAACACACATCTAATTTTTTGTATATATGTAATGAGAATCTAACTACCAGTTATTCTCACTTTTTGATAAAAGATTTTTCAAAAGAAAACAGAAATGAGTTAAATGAATGTAATATTAATCAGTTCTAATGCAGAATAATACTGTTTTGTTGCTGTAGTTGATGTTTACCTGTGTGCTTATAATTTCCAAGTTTGCTTCTTCAAAGACTTGTTGTAAAGCTGCAGTTAACTCGGCATATTCCACATCCTTAGAATCAGTGCCAGGAAATACATCTTTAACCAGCTCATCAAAACGTGTGCAGTCTGCAAATGTAAGCTTTGATGTGGTGTTCAGCCGCAAAGCTTGAACCACTATGTGACTTTCATTAACTGGAAAGAAAAACAAAGAAAACAGATCAGTTTAAGCTGTGGTTGGGGTTTATTTCCTTTGAATATATCAGAACCTGAGTTGACACCGCTCAGATGTTGAAAGTAGAATGGGAGCATAGATTCTAGAATTCCAGTTCATGTACCATTCTACTTGGAAGCTAGGCATAGTTAGGTATACTTCCTGTAAGTATGATATATGCCCACAAATGCACTCTACGCAGATATAAGGTGGTTATGATGCTGGTCAGATGCAGACCATTTGTTACGTTAAAATTTGTAAACTCTCATATCCTGTTTAAGCAAACAGGAAGCAGTCGTCCTAAAGATGTGAAATGCTCATCCATTCCACACTCTTTAATTCCCTCTCATTTAACACCTAAACAATAATTTAAGAAATCTTAAAAAAACACAGTGACTCAGTCTAGTCCAATACATTTCTATCATTCCTACCTATCCTTATATTTGTCTGTCTACCAACCTGAATCTAGTGCCATGTGACAATTTTTGCAAAACTCAAATAGAATCAAAATGGTATAACTAATGAACAATGACAGCATCAGAGAAACAACTTTCCTCTCCTAAGACAAGTGAAAACAAGTCTTTGAGAATCATTTAAAATGATTCCCAAATCAAGTCCTGTAATCTGTGTTGTTATCATCATATAAAAGCTCTATCTAGAATATCAAGAATCTTTTGTGATCTCCGAGTGAAGTTGGGCTTTCACGGATATTTTATTCTTTCCTAAATTGCCTAAGGATACAAGCCATGGCTTTTTAAAACTCCAGTGAACAAGAAAGCTGGAGTGAATTATATTTGTACAAGATCTTAAAGAATCAAAAGTTGGGTGTGGTCAATCTTACCTTCTTGCTTGGCATCACTTTTCTTCAGCTGATGAAGAAGATTGCCACAGCCTCTCAAAACAGTCTTCAGTGCTCGTAAACCCCAATCATAGTGTTGCTGTGGTGTCAGAAGCTCCCTGAATTTAAAAATAACAATATGGTAATAACCTGTAGGTGACAGCACCTGAAATTTTAGGTTGGTGAATGAACACACCTATAATACGTGTTTGATCAGAAAAGAAACTGGCGCGTACTTGTAGTGTCATCCAAAATGCATTTCAGAAATACAGCAATGACAATCTGGAATTTTCAGAGGGGTTATATTCAACACGTACTTATCATTGACCCTAACAGCATTCACTATAACCCCTGATCCTCGTACTCTCTAACGCACATACTTTTAACCAAACAGTCACTTGCATTTCAACAATTTCAAGAGTCTAGATACAACACAATGCTTGAGAGCATTCATATGCTCACATTTATATTTAGTGAGATACTAGGGGAGTGGTGGGTCTCTATGTTTCTTTTTCCCCATCTGCTGGTTCTTCTACTTGGAGTTTGGATGAAAAATGCAGGAGACTGAATCTTCTCATACGGTCTCAATTGTTTATTATTTCTTATCTATAGTACAGCAATAGCAATTGTGCTCCTAAGTTAACAAGGTGGAAAATGGCCCCAGAGTTCTGTCTTCAAGGTCTTCTAAAGCCCAAACTATCCAATTATAAAATGCTAACTAATCTACCTCCAATAACTAGTCATCTATTTTTTGCACTGCAGAATTTTTTAAACCAATACCAATTCACCCAGATTTGTGAAGAAGTAGAGGTAGCCTACGCCCAAAACCCTCCATCCTGTTACATGCATATTACTTATTACTACACCCCAAAAATTCTACATGTCTATATGTTCCACCCAGTGATATAACACACTTCTTTTTAATTACACAGCAATTATCCCCGTGCTATTGCATAATTTTTGCAGCCTTTTCCAAGGTCTCAGGTCAATTGCAGTGTGCTTTTGAGGATCACTGCCTGTCAGCACTGAAAGACTGAAATCCTCTGAATTCAGGGCTCCAACAGGGGAGCAGCAATCTGATCCCTTGAAATTATAACTGCATTCAAGATATTTTCACACCTCAACCTCCCAATACACTGCAGTATTTTTATTTTGCAAGTTAAAAGTATCTGTACAGAGATTTGCATGGTACTCCATTTAGATTTAAGAGCTACAAGGGAAGAGAATTAGAAAGGTAACTTTATTAAGGAGTGGGGAGGTGGGGTGGTGAGAGCTTACCTTGCTAGATTAAAAATAGCCACTAGTTTTCTACCCAGTATTTTAGCATCCTTAAAGCCTTCTGAATACAAAATAACTTCTGCAATGAGTTCATTGTCTGGATGAGTCATAGCAACTGGCCTGAAAAGTTGTTTGAGGTTATCAGGCAGTTTTTGTCTTCCTCCATAACCTTTTCCAGCAGGATTCAGAGTGATAAAAATTCCAGAATTAGGATCCATTTCAACCTAGAAGTGCATTGTAAGTATATATTGTCAGATGAAACAGTACTGAGAAATGATGGGTGGACCATGTTTAGTTACAGTAGTCAGTTTTTAAGTTTGGCCTATGTGACGAAAATAGTTAAGTTTTGCTGTACCTTTTTGCCAAGCATCTCACACACAGGACTGTGTTTCTTCAGAGCATGTTGAATTGTCTGAACCTGCATGGACACTGCAGACAACACAGCTTCCTCAAGTCTATTGAATTCATCAAAACAGCCCCAGGCACCACACTTCACTAAGCCCACAAATATGCGCCCCATTGACTTCACATCAATACCCTTGAAATTAAAAAGAATGTTGTCAAAATTCAAATAACAAGAAAATATAAAAGAATGTCTTCCCATCCACTAAAAAACAGGTACCTGGAAATGTCCACAAATTTTGAATGGCAACTGACAAATTATCAGAATAATTTCCATAATAATTTCAATACTACAATTTCAATACTACTACCACTACTCCTACTCCTACTACTACTACTACTACTACTACCAGCAGCAACTTATATAATATGATAATACTTAATACTATCATTTTACTATTACTTCTGGAATATAATACTGCTTTATGAAGTTCGGGCATAGATATCCATTTCCTAAATTAAACAAAACCATATTCACCTCATCACAATTAAAGACTAAAACTTGTCTTCCAAGAAGTCCACCCAAGGCCTTTACTGATTCTGTCTTCCCAGTTCCAGCTGGACCATAGGGATTTCCTCCAAGGCCCATCTTCATGGCCTGAGTAAGAGTTAGGTAACACTTATCTGTCAAAGGTGTATAAACAAGTTTTGGGGAAATCCCCTGCAGAAACAAAACAAATTATATTGATTGGTATACAGAAAATACTGGCAATGTAATTTCATTGATTTTATTCATAAATAATTAATTTGATAATATAAAGCAACAGCCAAAATTTCTGTCTCATTAAGCACATGAATTTGTTTACAAAGCTTTCCTGGTTTTATATCAAATGCCAACGTATTGTTCAAATTTTTTCACAACTACAGATGAGACTGCATTTGGATATATAAAAGCAAGCATATTAGAAAATATTTATATGATAATGCAGCTACTTTGATACAACTTATATTTACCCTATCAGTATCAGGAATGAAAATTATTACCCTATCTTTTAATATTATCTATGAAATAGCATGTTAAGGACATAACAAAGTTTAGAAAAATGGCAGCAGTTGGGAGACAATCAGCAGCATGTATGAAATGAGAAAGTGTTTGACTCGTATATAAAAGCCACTAGGTAAAAATACCACACCTGATATTCATAAGTATATTGGAGTTCAGCATCTACCATCTGAACATAACATTTTTGGTTGTTCATATAGAATCTCAGCTGCTTCTTCCAAGCCCAGTCTTCAACACTGTGAACCTCAGCTTGATTCAGCTGCTTCACCACATCAATGTTATGAATGATATCAAGAATCAGAGCTTTAAGCTTGAGCTCGAGGATTCCAGATTCTGCAAATAATCACACCAAAAGAAAAAAATCACACTGGTGTATTATGGAAGACACGTTACCTATTCACAAGTTCATTGTGCTGCTTTCTATTACCAGCAGATTTTATTTAGATCTTGTTTGAATTATATAAAGATTTTTTATTTTCTAAAGCAAGCAGCGTAAAATAAGATCCTGACAGACAATGTATATCATGTAACTTCAGTCATTTTGAAGTGATTTTGTCTGCCTCTACATGGGGGAGGGGAAGGCGAGAGAGGGAGAGGGGGAGAGAGAGAGGGAGAGGAAAAAGGAGAGGGAGAGGCTTTTCTGCAAAGCAATTTATGCCGAGAGTGTTAATACCCATGTCCACTTCAGCAATCAGTTTGGCCCAACCTGCTGAGTGATCTGTTGAGCATCTGAAAACCACGCTCCATGCACTCTGGAGATTTTACTCAGAATAATTATGGTGATGTGGAATCGATGTTCATTAACAGATTGGGTGCATTAAGTGTACCCTTACAGCATATTGTTTAATTTAGTTTCATTTGAAAGAAATCAAGTTTGTGTGCTTCTATGCCATTCCATGATGGGAATTAAAGCAAAGTAAGTGGGAATAATCAGGCAACTCACTTCAAAATTACACTTACTATCCAAACTAAAAAGTTAACATAATGTATTATACAATAGATGAAATGAAGATGCCTCTGTTACTGATGAAATTTCTCAAACAGCTATAGAAAGAGCACAGAAAGGGAGCTCAGATAAGGAACCACACAGACTTCTGGAAGTAGGTGACATGAATCCTATTTCTAATTAATGTATCAGATGTTTACAATTCACAAATTGTAAACTAGAATTTAATGCAGTAAGCAGCTATACAAATGTGGTGCAAGATTATCAACTATATGTCAAATTGAGTCTTTTTATACCTAAGGTAAAAGCCCTCTCACCTACAGTGAAGAATTTTACATCTGAGGTAGTCACTCAAAGCCCCGCCTCTGGTCAAAAGACAGGAAAAAGCACTCAGAGGCATAATTATTCTAACCCATTCGGACTATGTAAGATTCAGAACAATCATGTCTTGAGAATAACTACCTTATTTTGCCTCAAAGGTACTCAAGAATTATTAGTTCAGAGGCAGCTGTGTACATTTAACACAGAAAAAGAGAATCACCTGCATAGTTGTATCAACATACCGGCTTGACATAATGTACCTCAACTGCTGTTTGGCCACTTAATGTGAAACAGTAGATACATAAGCTAAAAGATAGAAACTTATTTAAAAATTACGAAAAGAGGCCTCCAAATACATAAATTCTCCAAAACGATTTCTAATCTAAATAAAAATCCTTTTGTTTACTCTGAAATATTAAAGACTCTAATTTTGGCTGGAGTAGGTGAGTGTTTTCATGTAACTCAGCTTTATGAACTCAAATTGAGACAGATTTATATAATCTCCTGTTTAAATAAACAATGTAAAATACTACACAACTGCAGTCATAATAAAGAATTATATATTAATTATCATTTTGATACCTGTACTTCCAGTATCTTCTATGCCACTCCCAATGCTAGTATAATGGTCCAGTTTAGCCATGAGTTCTAACTCTAATTGTTGCAGACTATGGTTTTTGATAGCGCTTTCAACATCTTCAGTGAACAGAATCTGTTCTGCCAAGGAAAGAATCTTTGGAAGAGAAAGTTCAAATTATATTTTATAAATACAGAACACATATAAAAACTAAGCAGTTTTTGAATTAATTTGTAATTGCTTATTATGTCTGATATTTTAAATATTTTATTGTGTAATTTTATTGTGTAATGTTATTGTATTTTTTATTCTTTGTATAATTTACATATTTTATAATAATTATAATTTATGTAGTTTGTATATTTTTATAATTTATTGTATAATTTTTTAACAAAAAATATTTGCTACGCTCTTAAGAACAAATAAACCCATCTTAAAACCTGACAAAAACTTTGCTAAAACTTCTAATGTAATCTAATACAGCAAGACTTTTTCATTAAATGGTGTGTCAGATTGCCATGTAAAAGACTTGAATATTTCAAATGTTTACAAAGGAATTTATAATAGCACATATTTTTAAGAATTTCTCTATATGATAAATGAGTAAAATGGATTTGATTTGGGTTATTTTCTTCCTAATCAAAATGTACAGTTTTTTACAGAACTAAAAAAAAATAACTTATCTGGTGATTCTAAGCCTACGCATGGCATTACTGGATCAACTACTACCTGGGAAGGAAAGAGCGATGGATCAATTGAACCTTGCGATTTTTTTCCAGCACCAACACAATCAATTAACATTTTTTTCAGGGTTTCCTTCATCTCTGAAGCCAAACTGTTTAGCCACACCTGACAAAGAGATGAAAAAACTCAAAAATTACATTACAAATCAACTTCTCTAAGATGTCTGAACTAGACCAGGATGTGATTTTCTTACCTCCACATCATTTGACAGAAGAACTTTATTTTTAAGTGGCACAGTTTCTCCTTCTACAGACTTCATGGCAACTATGTATTTAAATTCTTCATCAAAGCTCACACTATTAATGCCTATTATCAGAAAACATCAATAAAGTTATATATTCTCAAAGTCAAATATTAATCACTAAGTGTCTAGTCATGGAAAGAGAGGAACTGCAACATATCACTTAGCTTTGAAGAAGCTTATTTCTAAATAAGTTCATTTCACAAATAAAGATGAATGCATTACCAGCAAAAAGTTTTTTAAGATGAGACTGGATAACCAGAGGATTTGTGGACTGTCCTAAAATTTCTAATAAGTCATCATCTCCAACAAAATAGAATCTTGGAAAGGCTGAGCGCTTTTCCTATAAAAAAACAGAATAAATCAATTTTGTTTATTTAAGCTCAAGCTTAAATCTGACTTTCTTTATAAAAAACTGTATTAATGTTCACTGTACCTCCAAAAACTCATTCAAAGATTTCTGACATCTCTGAAGCTGGTCAAGTATGGTAGTTAAGGTATTTTTTATTCCTGCCCGGGCATTCAGTGATGTTATCCTATTGTCACTCTTAATATCTGACATAATGGATCTTGACAGAAAAAAAAAAGAATTCATAAATCTATTACAATTTTAATTTAAATATGATATTTGTAAAGTTAAGTAAATAAAAATTAACACACAGGCAAGTAATATAAACACCTGATATATAACTTTCAGGTTTCAGTACTAATGATGAAACATTTCAGAATTTATCTCAATGTCTCTCTAATGTAATTTAAGAACGACGATTTCTTGCTAAAATTTCTCTACCCAGAACCAAGAGAATTCAGTTCTTGACTTTTATTTCCTTTTAAGTCATTTCAACTCAAGCCAAGACAGATAATGGCACATATCTTTCCATATTTCTAAAACCTACTCCCTTTTTATCTCGTGACTTGTTTGGAACAAATAAACCATCTGTTTCTCCCAAAAGTCTGCGTGTACTTTCTTAGTGAACAAAGTGATGGTCTTCAGCATGATTCTTGAAAACATAATTACATCATCTCTATTTCTGCTGCTAAGACTAATCTTGTGTTTGTCTGCCTTGATCACAATCTTTGACGCTGCACATGATTCCTTTCCTCACATGTACCCCATTAAATGAAAGCATTACCACCGTTTTTCAGATGTATGTCGCCATCGCACATATATATCTTCTGAATTCCTGTTGCTGGCCTTTTTCTCCATACACATTCCAATTGTTCCATATATTTTCACCATGAAGAATGTTCTAGACCACATGTCAAAGATACTACAAAAGGTAAGTCACATTCCATACACTAACCTAAAGTTTTCATCAACTCTGTTAAAACGAGCTTGTTCTTTGGGTAGAGCTCCACGACCAAATATCGGCTCCAAATAGACCCATTTCCTTTGAATTTGGTTTAAATTCTGTAGGTACTCATCCAAGTTAGCTAGCTTTTTTTCCCAGATGGACACTTTATCTTCAAAACCTTTGTAATACGGAGAGTCCTTAAGAGACTGTAGAAGACAGCGATGATCCCCAACTTGGTTGACTGTGTCCTTCCAGTCTTTAATAAGCCTGATAGTCTTGCCTTGGCTGTCTTCATAATCTGTTAATATAAAGACAGCTCCAACTCCCCAGAGTTCAAGCTCACGTAACGCTTCTCTGATTGTGATTTCACCTTGAGCTCGACAATTCAAATCCTATTTAAAAGCAAGAACAGAGCTCGTATGAAACTACAGAGCTTGCAATAAACTCTCCATTCAAAAATATAACGCAAATTCTACTTCTATAGTGTTAAAAAATTATGCATAGGGAACAACACATACCACATAAAATAAACCATAAAAAAACTATAGATCCTGTGTTTAAAATTATTCATACCTTAAGTTCCATTGCTTTTTCTATAATGGCATCTGTCACTTTTAATAGATCTCCAAATAGCAAACCCTCAAGTGTAGTGCCTCGGGGAAGACCCAGAAGACGGAAGAGATCCAACCAATGGTCTGAAGAAAGATGTTCTCCTCTTACATATTTTAGGAGTGGAATTATCATCTATAGAAAAAATGCACATGTCAATCCATCTAGTCATTATGAAAATTGCACCTCTTTGACTATGGAGTGACATGCTATTTGAACAAAAATAAAATTTAAATTCTTAAACTGAGGTACAATTTTTCCACTTCCTGAACTTAAAGTTTAAGAGTATGATTCTGAAGGCAACCCACTGTAAATCTGTGTCTATGTAAGCTATAACTACCATTCTGTTTACTGTAGAGAACTAAAGGTTCTCAAAAGTAAGTGAAATGTTCAAAACAGTACCCGAAGACATTTTGTCAAATTTTAATTGATTTTATTGTAAGAAATGAACAATGAGGTATAGAATGGAGTACATTACCCAGTATTACCAAAACATTTTTTGTTTCACAGGCCTTTTTAAAACTCATAGAATCACAGAATCATTTGGGTAGAAAATGACCTTAGAGATCACCTGGTTCCAACCCCCCTGCTGTGGGCAGGGACACCTTCCACTAGACCAGGTTGCTCAAAGCCCCACCCAACCTGGCCTTGAACACTTCTAGGGTAATTAGCATCTTACTTTATATTTGTCCACTTCTTTTTGCAGCTTTACTGTCATTACAGTATGTTCTTCCATCTTCCTCAGTTTGTCATGCCAGTTAAACAAAAATTCTTCAAATAGGTATACTTTACTTCTGCATGAAAATCAAACATAAAAAGGTCGTAACAGCACAGCACTACTACCACACCTGTAAGTCCATTAAAAATAAAGTAACAAAATGTTACCTATAAGTAATCCAGTCTTCTTTGGCTTTTTCCTGAAAACCTTGATAAAACTCTTCATACAGTGCCCAGACTTCTGCACAACTCTGAATATCTTCGCTTACAGCTTCTGACAATGATAAGTCAGGCTCTTCCAATTTAAAATGATGGCATTCTTCACTGCATAAAAAGATCATTGCATTATGCATTACATTATTTCACTGCATTCTATGGTTTAAGAAATGGTACCATACAGAAATCATCACACTGTTTTAAGAAAAGTCATTGACTTTATTGAAGAATACTGCTGCCAACTGCAATTTCCTTATGATCTCCTTCTTGAAAAGAAACAATAAAGAAATATGAGGGATAACTCTTCTACACAAGAATCTTCTCCCATATTCACAATTATTTTCCATAAACTTTCATTTATTTCCTATTTATGAGAAAAGTGAATTAATTTGTACCCTCAAAATCAAAACTGAGAAGAAAGGAATTGTTTCTTCCTGCTAGGTTAAAAGAATATGCTGATTTTATTTACCATCCTTTCCATGCCAAGTTACGAAGTTAAATAGAAAACTTCATCCTCTCAAAATCTGCAATAATGAGCACAGACACTTACTGGTGGGAGAGGTGAGCTCCTGCCAACTTAAGTTACAAGAGGATTGAGGTTCTTTTTGGACCAATATCCCAAACCTTCTCTTGGTGAGAATTTCAAAAGTCAGAATCAAGCCTTTCGTGTACAAATTTCCTTGTGCAAGACCTTAAGAGGCTTCTCAAATTATTTATCCAAAAAATGTCTAGAAAAACTTAGCTTAAGATATTCACATTAGGTAAAATCAACAAAAAGGACCCTGAAAAGCTAATGAAAAACATGTAATACAAATTAAATTACTTATATTATCTGTTGGGATAAAAATTGGTGAACATTTTCTGAGATTCTATTGCTGCAAAAGATCAATATATTAAGGAATAAGATCTATAGGGAAACAAACATACATACATAAGTTTTTCTTTCACAGTTTTAAGTTCATCAAATTCTTTTTTTTTTTCCTTTATCATCTGAGCACTTTTCTCGAGTACATCCTGATCACCCGTTTCAATGACATCATCACTTGGCTTTAGCTGATCCCAGCGAGCTTTAAATTTTTCCACATCTTGAAGATATATATTGATACGTGAAAGCACATTTCCTCTCATCATTTCAATCTGCAAAGCAATAGGCAAAATTACATTCTTTCAATCGTTTGTATCTACAACTATGATCAAAATCAAAGCACCAACTTCAAAACTTGGTAACTACAACTTGATCAAAAATCAAACTCAAAAAACTTCTTGTATAATGCCCAAAGAAATAGTTCAAAATAGTTCAACTTTATTCTCCTTGTTTTGTTTTTCTTTTAAAGGTGGCACTACTTTTTTTTTTATTATGCTAATACTTGAGACCTATTTATTCAGCCTACTTAGCTTGCCTCTTATAGCACACAAAAATTACTGCATTTGTATGGCAAACTGCTATCTTCAGTAGAACTTCAAATGAGTTCAGTAATTTGCCTATGAACTGGAATTACAGGACTGTGCACAGGTTAGCAAAGCTAAGTGAAAAGAAAATAAAAAGCTTCAATACTAAAAACATGATAAAATAATAAAAATGCAATCTTTGAACTGTTATCCTCTTTTCCTCTTTTAACCACTTATTAAGCCATTTCTCACCAGAAAGTTGTTTTGAGACAGAAGTACAACAATACAACATTCATTTAGGCATCAGTTCAACAAAAGTTTCCCCTAGTTACTGCTTCAGAGTTAACAGTTACTGCTTAAGAGTCTAAGTATTTTTCCTTAGATGGCTCATCCTCAACTGAATAATGCCCGTGTTAGCACTGAACTGACAACATTTATGGATTTAATCTAAGAAAAAAAGTATTGTTCCAGACATATTCAGAATAATTTCAACATTTTCAGGTAAAATTTTAAGCTTTCATAGCTACCTGTTCAGCAATCATAAGCTGGTGGCTTTCCATCATTAATTCAAATTTATCCCATGTAGCTCTTAGGTTACTGATACTGTCCAAACCTGCACCAGCCACAGTTCGCAAAAGTTTGTTTTTACCTTCAGCCTCTTGAAACAGGAGAAACATCTAAAATCAAAAAGATCAAAAATAAGTGTGCATGCAAAAATTCAGAGAATCCTGTTTATCTAAAGCAAATACATAGGAATCGCCAATTGTGTAATGCACAGATAATAAGCTGATATACAGCTGCTTTTTTAACACTGCTTAGAGAGTAACATTAAAAAATTTGAAAAAATAGTGTCTGAGGTATTTAGAGAAATTCTAAACCTTGATCCTAACATGAGATATACAGAAGTGAATGTTAACTATGAAAGAGGTAAGTGCCACCTTACATACTGCAGAGATCAACTCAATCAAATTGGAGAACAGCAGCAGAGCAACACAATTCGATAAATCTGTGTGTATGTTTGCTGGCTTTGGCTGGGACGCAGTTAATTTTTTTCTTAGTATCTGGTAAGGGGTTGTGTTTTGGACTTGTCATGAAAATGACATTGATAGCACAGGGATGTTTTAGTCACTGCTGAGCAGGGTTTACACAGAGCCAAGGCCTTTTCTGCTCCTTTCCCAACCTCACCAATGAGAAGGGTGGGGGTGCACAAGGGGTTGGGAGGGGACAGAGCCAGGACAGCTGACCCCAGCTGACCCAAGGGACATTTCACACCATATGGCATCATGCTCAACACAGAAAGCTGGGGGAAGAAGAAGGAAGGGGGCATTCAGAGTGATGGTTGTCTCCCCAGGTCACTATTATGCGTGATGGAACCCTGCTCTCGTGGAGATGGCTGAACACCTGCCTGCCCATGGGAAGCAGCGAATTAATTCCTTGTTTGCTTTGATTTTGTGTGGCTTTTGCTTTACCTCTTAAACTTTCTCAACCCATGAGACACAGCCAGGCAGAGACATTCCATGTCATGTAATATTGCCTCCTTTCCTTTCCTCTCCTTTTTCCTTTCCTTTCCTTTTTCCTTTCCTTTTTCCTTTCTTTTACTTCTTTCTCTCTTTCTTCATTTATTGAACTATTTTGATCTCTATACATGAGGTGTCTCATTCCTACTCTTCCTTTCCTCTTCTCCTGTCCCCTTAGGGGTGGGGAGGGTCTTTGAGTGAGTGAGAGTGCGACCCAGGCAGGCGTGTGGTGCTTAGCTGCATACCAGAGTAACCCACAAAAATATGGTATAAAAAAAAAAAGAAGGAACAGAGACACTCCAAATAAACAGAAATTATCTAAAAGAGCACCAGTTTTTGTCACTTGTTTATGCAGGGCAAAAAAATCCATCTTTTTTTCTCACATATTAAGAGACAACAGAATTCAAAAGAAAAACCAAACCAACCCTTTTAAACTATAGAAGTCAGAAGAATCATCTGAGATAAACACATACAGTTCTATACATTTACCAAAATTTCCTGTTATGTATGCTTTCCTTTAAAAATTAAGAAGAGACAACAGGCAGTAGTACTACAAAGTAATTCTCTTCAATATCCAATAATTCTCTCAAAGCTCCTACAAAATATAAATAATTATACTCATCCTTACTGAGTAAGGGGCCAAGCAGATAATCTGTATGCAAGATAAAGATTAAGCTTTAATTATCTATATGTGGACTTGTTAAGCAGACATCTAAAACTCCACTGAAACCAGGGACTCAATCATTTAATAACAGAGGTTTCCACCACTACTTGAGATCCTCTACTCTATCCCATCTGCCTTATATCCACAGCCCCAATATACATCCTGTGTCTTATCTACCTTGAGCCTTGTATGGAGCTCTCTGATATGCAGGACATCCCTCAAACAGTAGACACCTATGCATGAGTAACTGCCTTGAGCTCTCAGTGGAGCTAAGAAATCAACTCAGGAGGATCAGCCACAAGGCGTCTGTGCCAGGATGACTAGGATTGCTCCAGGCTGCAGCTGACTGTACCACTGGGACTTGATTCAGTTCCCTACAAATACATGTTTTGGGCCACCAAAGATGTCCTATGGCACTCGCATGGCCGGCAACTGCAACTACAGGAAGGTAAAGGCCTCCAGAACTTATCTGTTATGTCTGCCAGCCTTGTGGGGATGTCAGAAATGCATCTCTGTAATGCTAGAACTGCACCTTTGGGCAATTGGACCAGACTTCTGCCGAGTACATTAACAGCACGTGCACTGCAGACACCTGCACATGAACACCTAAACTCAGATGCACTCAGTTAGAACTGAATCCTTCAAAGGATAAATATTGTCCAGTTGGGAAGAGCTAATACAGGTTTTGTAGAATTCCACAATCTTATAGAACCAGAGCTCTTTAAAGGCATCAGTAAGGGTACAGATGAAGGAAAGTTAAATCATATATTCCAGTTGAGCTTCCAAAAAGCTTTTAACACAAACCCTCATCCAAGGCACTTCAGGAAAACTGATAACCTTGACATAAGAACAAAGGTCCTTGCACAGATAATTAATTGGGTAAAAGACAGAAAACAGCGTCAGGAGGAAATGGCTAGTTCTTGCAATCAAAAAATATCATCCATGGAGTTCTGTAGATACCTGTTCTGGACTGCTCAAAGTGCTTATAAAAGAACTGGAAAAGGAGACCAGCCTGTGAGATGATAAAGCTTACTGATGATACTACGTTATTTCAGGCATTAAAATACTTCATCTGTGAAAAACTGCAGAATTAATGTAGAAGAAATAATGACTGATGATACTGGTGACAAGCAAAATTCAAGTAGATAACCATGAAGTGACATAAATGTGAAAAAATAAATTCATGTGTACAAGCTGAGTCCTAAGATAAAAACTGCGCTTCAGACTTAGTATCTTGGAGTCATGACAGCTAGTTTTACCAAAATGTGAGCTTAATCTAAGGAGTAGGAGGCAAATCAAATGTTATTAGTCACAGAGACCAAAAAGATAGTAAGAGGTAATACTACTATTTCATCATGTAAATGCATGGTTTATTCAGATCTTAAAAACTGAGAAAAATCTGTTGGTCACACAGAGAAATGAAATAGAAAGAAAAGACTTATGAAAAGGCAACAAGGATGATCAAAATTATGAGTGGGTTTATGCATAAGAAAAGATTAGATTAACTAACACTCTTTAATCTAGAACAGAGATGGCTGATACCAGACACAACAAAGAAGAATACAGTCATGTGCCATGAAAAGGAAGAATAGGAACTGTTTGGTCCATATCTCTTCCAGTATAAGACATAAACGGTATGAAGTTAACAGGTGGCAGTTGCAAAAAAAAATAAAAAGGAGGGGTCCTTCACGTAATGGGCAGTTGATCTACACGTTACCAGACTATACCTTGGATGTCAAACGTCTATTTGCTCTCAAGAGAAGACTAGGTAAGGCTGTGGTAAAGAAATACACTGAGTGTTACTATATGCTCAGGAACCACATAAAACTCAACAACATTCTGGTTGAAGGTGAGAAGTAAAAAGTATCAAATACGCTGCCCTGATTTTATATTTTCCCCTAGATAAATCGCTCCACTGCTGGACACAAATTACTGTTATACATGGACTGCTGCCCTGACCCTATATGACTTCTGCACAATCTTTATTAGTTATTAATTGTAAGTTTCCATACCAGAAAGTAATTACAGTTTTACAGCTGTTGTTCTGGTTCGAATAAAACAGTATCTTACCCCTTCTTTTCGTTCATGTAGGCTTAAATATTTTAAATTGTCTTCTGCTATTTCCTCTACAGTCTGGGGCCTAATCACGAGTGTTTCCATTGCATCGGTGAGAAATGTAGAAACATCACATAGGTGAGCTACATAAAGATGGAAAAAAAGTCATCATGGAGAAAATATTTGTAGTTTTAAACATCCAAATCAGACAAATGCACAATGATACAACATTATTCATAAGTATGCAAAGTATTTGCTTAATGAATTGCAGACTCCAATTTTGTCTACTACTGGAACAAAAATTGCAAATTTGTGCTTACACATAGCTTTTGAAATGTGATCCACTGCGTTCAGTGTATTATTTAAACCACAAGTATCAGAGTTCCTTATGAATATTAAACAGAAATATATTTATTTATGTATTATATATGCATAGGCATTTATTAATATACTTTCAAAAGCTGTATAGGTCTTTTTTTTAGGTAAACAG
Organism: Edolisoma coerulescens; assembly: GCA_013397115.1. Classification (NCBI taxonomy): domain Eukaryota; kingdom Metazoa; phylum Chordata; class Aves; order Passeriformes; family Campephagidae; genus Edolisoma; species Edolisoma coerulescens. Next base: position 708,789 of record VWZW01008218.1, on the reverse strand, counting down.
AGAAAAACAGATGTTAAAACTGCTTTTGGGTTCTGTGGGGGCTTTTTCTGTTTGTTTTGGTTTGGCTCTTTTAAAGAAGCTAACTAACTAAAGCCACCTTGCTTTACATATTGAAAAGACTCCCAAGCAAATGCCTGAGTAAGTTACAGTGTTGTATTTTCCTACCAAGGTAGACCTTTTTTGGTACTGGGAAAGGAGCTGTACAGCTCCAGGAAATCTTCACGGAAAGATTCACCTTTCAGGCCATGGAAATAATTCACTTTCTGCACAATCCCTGTTCTATGTTTCCTGTGACAATCGTTAGATTTAAAGCACAACGCACTGTTATTCCTCATCATCTATGCTTTATTCCGTTTTGTCCTACTGTTCCCGATATAGGTCGACCACCCAAAATAGGGAAATGTTTGTGCTCTTCAACACAGTTTTAACAGTTTCGACAATCTAAGTGACAAGCAATTCTATGAAGTCTAGATTATTTAAGGCTCCTCATGAAGTATTTCAATTTGTAAAAGAAAAATCTAATAGCATGTTTTATTACATTTTATATGATGCCTTCTCAAACACCTAAGAAGTATTCCTCCCTCAAACATCAAATAAATTTTTCCCCCGGAAGCAACAAAATTTTCTTTCAGATAAAATAAAGAAGCAAAATAATGTTCATATGTATTCTTTTACACCTGGAACAGATGTGGCCAAAACAACAGAACAGGAAAGATACACAATGGACATCAAAGAGCCCTAGGTTAGGTCTGTAGTGAAAAAGTAATACTGAGGAATATACAGATGTAACAGATTACTTTCTCTGCATTGTGATTTCTGCAGTTCACTGTGCCTGAACGTAAAATATTTCTTTAAAAGAGTATTTACATTAACACAAATGTGCCCAAGTACAACAGAAACAAACAAAAATAGAATATTATTCATTGAAGTTATTTACCTTGAATAGATTTTCTCAAAGAAACAACTAGAATGTCGTACAACTTCTGGATGAAATCATCAATTACAGTTTTCACAGGGTTGCAATTAACAGTTAAACAATCTATTCTGATTGTGCTTCAAAAAAAAGAGATTAAAAGACAGCAAATATTCAGTGGCATACTTGTAAGTCAGTATCTCTAAGACCTATGCACATCTATAATTTACCCTGACTTTGTAGCCTAATGAAAAATTTCCCTTATAATTCCACAAATAAAAGTCATAGCTTATCGGTAAAATTACTCACAGTATTGAAATATTTATAACAATTATGCATATATACTTTCAGTTTTATGGGGACTGATGTCCAATGCCCTGCTTCTCCAAATATTTAGAAAATGGCTTGATTTTATATAACCAGTGCCATAAAATTCTGAAAGGCTATTACCATACTCAAAAGAAAAATACTTTCATTGTTTGTGTATTCATATCAAAATTCTCTAATTTCCATGAGAGTTTACTAACTCAGCCTTCGATAGTAATAAGACCAGAAGAAAAGCCATAGAGAGTCATTTCAAGGCCCCATACCTAACATATCGGTGACCATAAGTAATTACCTAAAGAACACTAAGAAAAAGGTCTGCCCTATTTGATATCTTCCTGAGTATCCTCCCTCAACACCAATATTTTCAACTCATGGATTTCTCAGCAACAGGTTGCTTCTGGCTATAAGTCCCATCAGCCAGTTTCTCTTCTATTCACCTCAGTCTGTCCATGAACTCACAGAAATCTTTACTACTCAGAGAATCACTAGCCAGCAAGGTCTACCAGCCCATTCTCCAGCATGATATGTCTCATTTTTCTCCTTGTTCTGAACATGATTCCTACCAGTTTTACTTGAGAACTCTAAACATATGGTACAATAAGTTCATGTGAATATATGTAAGAATAAAAGCCTACACTAGCATTTTAAACTATTAGTTATGAGAGGTAATCAAATGTTTCAATAGAGGAATTATCCATGACAAATATTTACTATGTCTGTTCTTAACTGCCATAAATATTTCACATGTACAGGACTTAGCTAAAAGACTTGTTAAAATATTATGTTTTGTAATATTTCAGAATCAGCCCTGAATTTTGAGGAAGTTTCCCGTTAGTACACAGGAAGTAATTAAAAGTTTTCAGAGGAGGTGGCACACATAAAACTGAGTAAGTATCTAAAAATAATAATGAAAAATTAAAATCTAAACATTTAAAAAGTACATCAACATTTTAAAAACACTTGAAATTCTATCTATATCTTTATCTAAAAAGAAAATCTCTCTTTTAAATATCTGATAGAATACATCATTCAAACAAAAGAACAGAGTTACACTATACCTTGGAAGACGTTCTGCATCTTTCCCTCTCACTTTTAATGCCTTGAAATTTTTTTCCCAGTCCTGTTTGCTAGAAAGATGTGTCTTCACCAAAGGTTCCATGTCTACTTGGCCAATTACAATCCACTCCTTTCCAACATTATTTTTTATTCAATGAGAAAGAAATATTTTCCAGATTAAAAAACTGTTTCTCAATAACATTAAAATATTTTCATAGTATTTTCAAGTTACATTCTCTTTAACGTTTGGGCTCCTTCAATTATCTGTGGATTTTCTTAGTGCAAACATCAGGAGGTAAAAAATGGTTTGACAGATTCACACACTTAAGGATAATCAAAACAGCAAGACTGAAACGTCAGCTATTATACAGAGCTTTCAAAGGGAACTATACTATATTATATAGTTCAAGCCAGGCATGTGCTTAAGTGGTTGGCTTAACATGGATGGACTTGCTAAGATTTTGCTTATCTGCCTTGAAAAAAAGGACAACAGTGCACAAATGTCATAGCTCAGCTACTCCTAGAATGTCCAAAGCATAAAATGATACAAATCTAAGCGAAAAAAGGCATCAGTCAGTCCAATATTGAAAATACCTTGAATTGATTAGAAACATCTGTCAGCCTTCTGAACAAATCCTCTGCTTTAGTGAAAGCGGTCAGAAATCCATTTGCATTTCTTTCGGTCATAACAGTGAATATAGACTCATCTTCTGCTTCACTTACTCCCCTAAACTGATTTGGAATAGAGATGAATCTCTTCATTTCTCTATAATATCTAGCTCGTACTTCTTCAAAAGGAGGTCTGAATTGCAACCGGCCTTGCCTAAAAAGTGAAACAAATATTAGAAAAACTAATATTTTAATGTAATCTGGGCTTGAATATTTTCTTTTAAGGCAAATAAAAAAATCTTACTTGAATGTTAGATCAATAATTATCTCTGGTAAATTCTCATTGAGTGCTTCTAGGCCCATTTGATACTGATGCTCCAGAGCTTTGTAAAGTTGATGATTCCAGTGTCGTCTCCAAGCTTTCATATCACTCGATTTGAAACCCTAAAATTTAACAATCTTTATTTTTCTTTTACTTTATTCCTCAAACCTTAATTACAAGATTAAACTGCACAGGGTATAAAATCTGAAGACAAGGATCTTAGTAAAATTCAGTGATCACACAGCTGGAAAAGACTTCGCCACAGCACCAAGCTGGTCAGAGATTAAGGTCCATCTGGACAACATACTTAAGTCACATTGTTTAGTTTTAGATAGTCCTGTGACAAGCAGGGAGATGGATTTGATGGTCCTTGTGGGTCCCTTCTAACTCAAGATACGAGTTCTTGATTATGTGACCAATTATTGCATTTATTACATTTATTGCATTTATTTCAAATTAATATAGGTATAAAAAAAATATCCAAATCAAACAGTCTCTATGGCAGATCAGCATAAGAACTTCACTGAGGTTCATCACCCATTGGTTTACCAGAACGTTCCTCAAGGTTACTCTAAAATGCACAGGGTTCTGCTGCAAATAACAGAAAGAGCAGGCCAAATGAGAGATTTAAACCTGTATCATCAGCCTAAGCTGCCTTTTAAACAGTATTTATAAAAATTCTTGTGTGTTTCCACAGATCAATGTTAACTAATAAATTAAGGCAAGATTTTACCTCGAAGAATTCGGATTTTCACTGGAATCTGCTACACTGCACTGTAAGAACACGTAAAGCCTTATCATACACTCAAGTTCTGTAAATCATAGAATATTTTGAGTTGGAAGGGACTCAAAAGGATCATCAAGTCCAACTCTAAAGTGAATTCTCCATACGGGGATCAAACCCGCTACCTTGGCATTATTCTACCATGCTCTAACGGAGGTTAATGGTCACCTGCAAGTCATGCAGGGATTTGCAAAAGGACAACAGAAGCTAGAAAAGAAATAAGAAGCTTCTTCCAGCCTAAAAGGTTCTCTTGTTTAATTAGAGATTTTCAGACAGGGCTTTGGAGGCAGTCCAGGGTTGCCGCAGGAAGCTATACACTTAAGGTCTGCCCTACAATTCAAAGCTGCCCATAGGAGCTCTTCCAACAGAAAGATTATAGAGATTAAGAAAACCTGAAATGGTCTTAATTCAGCCTTAAGACAATTATAAATGGAGTTTTTTAAGAAATACATAAAATCTTGATGATGACAACAGTAAGACTATACCATCTTATAATTTTTGGAATGTGAAAAAAATATACATTTGGTTAAGTTTTATCACTTCCACTCAAAGATTTTTAAAGAGTGACTGAACACAGTTCAGGTAATTTTCCATCTAAAAATATTGTGTAATACCAAAATAACTTTCAAACAGATCCTAAAGCAAATCTAGATTATTTTTGTAAAATATACTGCCTTTAAGACAAAAATCTGCAAATTAAACTTCAAAAGAATTTACAAGCCAGAAGCTGAATCAATACACTCATTTTTCATATTATCTTGAGAGAATGCAAACAAAATCAGAAGTAAAAAACTGTAAAGATACTGCATTTATTTGACTGGCAAATACCAACAAAAGTAATCTGCATTTGCATTATCAAGGATAAGAAGAACATGTCCATCTAAGAATATAGACCTTTGATTGCTGAAGGCTATAGAAAAATTAAACTGACTTGAATGAAAACTCAAAGTAGCTTACTTCGATAATACTTAATATTCTTAATCAAAATCTTTGACATTTTACTCAATGATATTAAGGGTCTTTTCCAACCTTAACAATTCTATGATTCTACTCTAAAAGTTGTCAGTTGATAAGTGAACAAACAAAAATATATTTTTCTTGTTATTTCAGGCAGAAATGCATTTTAATTCTGAATTTTATACATTTGTTCTCTTCTGTGTGGGGATCACTCACTATCTGTACAAATTTCTTCATTTTACCTTGCGTTAATGGCTCAGACACAACTGATCTACATTACCCGAGGTTTTCCCATTTCCTCATCTAATACCTGTTATAGACCAAAAGTTCTTCTCCCATTGCTAATATGACATTAAAAAATTACCTCCATCCTCCCCATCTGAGATTTTACCTCACATCTGGTATTAACTAGGACACAGATGTTTTCCTAAGACAGCTAGCAACTCCTTAATCAAAATTAATTCAATCATGCTATGTTTAAGTCTTAAATCTTGATTACTGTTGAAAAGTCAAATGTTCACAGTTTGCAGTACGAAAATCAAACCCTGCCTGTGACTCGAGGCTGGCAAAACCAGTTCTGAGCTCCTGAAGTCCCTCTTTCCAACGCTGCTGCTGGCGAAGTAGATCAATATTCATAAGCGATATGACCTGTTAAAAGAATTTTAAGGAATAATAAACATACTCATCATCATGTAAATGAAAGAAAGGTTAAGGTATGCCACAATAGACGTGATTTCAATTTCATCTGGAAAATATACCTTTGCAATGAATTTTGTGTGCCACTTCCTTAGTTTTCTATTTTCAGTGGAAAGCTGTTCAGCAGCAGCTTGGAGTTTTTGGATATAAGCTTCCAGTTCTCTGGGATTATCCCATGTTATTTGAGCTTTTCCTCCAGGACCAGATTTTGAATGCTTTAAAAACACACAAACCTCGTAAGATTTAATGACAGAAATAGTCTACCAGCTAGCATACAGAAAGTGATAACATGAGAAAGATGGTTTCATTTCTAGTAAAAAATGGAGGACCTCCCTTTCTGTAGCTGCATTAGAGACAAAATAATCTGGCAAATCACAGACATGGAGGGGCGTAGCATTATAGCTACATCAGTGCACTGGAGAAGGATTAATGACAGACTCCTAACAGAGTTTGAAATAGATCAACTGATGTCAACACTTCTGCTCCACAAACATAAGCAGACATCTGAAGATGAGAGGACACCTTTGTTCTGCACACATCAACACCAAGAATGTGACATTAATACTGCTAATCAACTTCATCTGTTTATCAAGAAATAATTTTTTAAATTACAATGCAATAAACATAGAAAAAGTGGCACAGAATATGCACAGATACCACTGAAATTAAAAAGACAAAGAGAGGGGAATTCTTTCACCTTAATTATCTGTTCAAATGCTAGAGCAGATTGTAACATCATTGGCTTCTGACTCCCAATCATTTGTTGATCAATAGAATTATAGAAATGTGCCACCTGTAAAAAAGGAGAGTTTAAATTTACCAGAACAAATAAATGGTCTTATGGCATCTTTGCCTTAGCTGTAGGGGTATCTGAGATATCAATGACACCTCATGTGAAATTGAATTGAAATATAAGCCAAACAAAAACATACATGGCATTGAGTGCAATCAAAAAAATATACCACCCCCCGCCAAAAACCCCACACATACTTCCATTAAAATACTTATTAATATATTTTCAGTTGAAAACTAGCAATGGCGAGGACAAGTCGCTCCATTTTATGACAATTCCCTTAAGTCATAATTATAAAAAACTGGGACTAAAACTAGGCGATCAACTAATTACTTGCCTCATTTTTGCATATTCATAAAGTAACTTCATATGGCTTTAATACTGTATTTGAAAAGAAGACACATTCTGAAATCGTAAAGCATACCCTTACTTTTTTTTCTTTTATGGACTTAGTTAATTTGTTCAAGAAAGAAGTCACTTTCATACAAACAAGCACAGCGAAAAGCTTAACCACACAGACAGACAGCACTAGTTCCACAAACTAAAGATGGGAAGTCAGAACAGGAAGTTATTATGGCATAATCTTATACCTGCTTGAGGATGACTGCCTGCTTGCAGAACTTTTGTGCAGTGTTTGCAGCATGCTGTATCTTAGCTGGTATAGCAAACCCAAGTGCTGATAGCTGACGGACTTCTCTTAGCAGAGTCACCAAATGATCTGAGTAAAGTATGTTTAATGTTCCAGAAATGGGATCCAACTCCATCACAGGGCTATTAGCTTGGATACTGAACCAAAATCAATCATATTACTGAATACAATTTGATATTTATCCTTTCTTAGGTGCATTTTACCATAAGATAACGAACTATTCTAAACAGTCCTTCTATTTTGTTTTTCTATGCTTATTAACATTTTAATTTACTCAGAAATCATTCCAGTAACCTTGGCTTTAATTCAAAGCCAATGAAGATAAGACGGAATTAACAATGCCTATCATTTTTGCTTACAAAGTTTTTCTGGTTTGTGACAATAGCTAACTGGTAACTCACTGCTAGACAGTATTTCTAAATTACACTGTATCCATCCCATTCTCTCAAGTAGGCACGTTAACCGCCCCAGTCTCCAGCGCGGCAAAGGCGGAGAAAATAATGAGGGAACCAATCTAAGAACCAGAATTTGCATCAATGGAGCATTTTGGTATATTCAACCAGCTGGTAATAAGAATATCAGCCTATCTTCAGACTGTATGCCAATTTTTCTTCTACTTTAGCAATGCTTCTACCACCATCCTTTCATAAACACTTCAGCCTTACTCATTTTTTTTTCTCATCTCTCTTCTAGTTCCCATACCCATTGCATTCCCTTTTGTAGGGAGCTACTTCTTTTCTTGTTCTTTTAATTAACCACTTCACATCTTTCAAAATCTCACAATAGCAAAATTTTATGGTACTAATAAATTAGATGGCTGTTATATATATGAGTATTTTCATTAAAATAAAGGTTTAAGTATCAATTCATGTATCCTCTGTAACTGCAGACAAATTCTTTCAGAGGAATTTTGCAACACTCAGAGTTGAAGACAGAAGCTATGTGGCCAATCGACTAAAACAAAAATCGTTAGAATATATTTTAATATCCCATAAAAAATTCAATTATTTTGGGCAACAAAATTCATAAAATTTAAATTTATATGCTTACCCTTCTTTCATCTGCCTTATGTAGACTGCAGAATTTCTTGTGAATAACCATTAATTTGCTACTCTACATGTGTCATCTGTATATCACAGCTATACTCCCATCTCATCTGGTTTCTATACATTATCACTATAAGGATTACAACGGGTAACAAGTAAAAACAACAAGAAAACCAAACATGTCTTTCATTCCAAGTGCTAATAGAAACTGCAAGATTAGTTATTAATCTGCAATATTAGCTATTAATTAGTTATTAATAATGCTGTTCTGTATACTTCAGCTTACCAAGCAAGACTGGCAGGATGACATAAGTAAAATAAATTGTTCTATTTCGTCTCTCCAGTCATTCTCAATCCTGGAATTTTTTTTATTTCCTTTGTCAAGTTCTAAGAATTACACTCTACTACAGATTTCATTATTTAATAAACATTATTTAAACAAGCGTGTATTTACCAAAGTCCTGACTTGGGATTTGATAATTCTGACTGGATATTCCTAGACCAATCATCAAATTGTTCTTGCTCATATACTTTTAACTGTTCCAGAAAACAATATGCATTTTGATGAAAAGTTTGAAATCCGGGTAATTCAGACAGAAGAGCCTTTGCCAACTTGATAGAATCATCCACCTTAAACACAAATAACAAGAAAAGAAGGTTAACTTTCCAATATTCGATCAGAAAAGAAAAATCACCACAGTAAAAATCAGTATTAGAAAACATCCAAGTGGGATTCAAAAGCTGATTAGGAAACAAAAAGTGAATTCTAAACTGCATCCCAGATGTTTATTATTTTTATAGTAAATTGTGTCTGAATAAGCTGTCCACCAATGGCATCCACCACTATTAAGATACCCCAGTATATCCCACTTGGTCTTTAATTAACTCTCTGTAAAGGCACAGATCTCCCACAAGTCTTCTGTTGTGTCTGTAAGGTCCATGACAATACTCAAAGGTCTTTGAAATGGAATTTCTCATCTACATGCATACAAATTAAAACCCTAGTCAATACAATCAGTGGAGAATTGAGAGCAATCAAAAACTTTAGCACAGCCTAAAACAGACATACAACTGACACACATCAGGTGAACTGGGCTAACAGTTATTCTGGGATAAGTAACTTCTATTCTCAAATCTATAGTTATTGTAGAGACCACTTACGTTCACAAAATAAAATTTGGTTTTCACTGGTCAATGTCTTCCAAAAAATGTTCAAATTTTCCTACTAAAGTGTAAATACAAACTTACAAAAACAAGATAAATTAAAACAGAACTGTTGTACATTTAGTACTGTAAATTCAGGCACAAGCTCAAAGTGTACTACCAAGAAATCCCTTTGATTTCAAGAGGACACTACAAAGGTTAGCAATAACCTTTAGGATTAGGATTTCAGAATCTGGCTGTCCATGAATCTTAAATACTGGAGGGTAAAATTTAACAAAAACACTTCCTGTCCAAATTTTGGTCTTTAAAAAAAAAAAAGTTCCATTTACTACAAAAAGACTGCATTCTGGATCTGCTAAAAAAATTCAACTTAGCAAGCAGCACCACTGATAAGGAACCTTGATTATATAACTCTTGGGAAACTCACAATCTTTCTGTGTGGAATTCCCCACAGAAATGTCAAATACCATGTTTCACATTCTATAATAAATTGTGTGTAAACAGTAACAGAATCTCTTACCTTCAGTTCCAGCTGCTGTACCCATACAATATTATTGACAACTTCAGAAAGGTTCTTGCCTGACAGGGGTCCAGAAACATCACCAGGAACACCATGGCATCGAGTTTCAAAGTCTGTCTCATAGTCTAACACATGCAAAAGATGCATTAGACCAGAAATTTAATAGAACAACCTTAGATCATTATTGTAGTTATAAAAATATACTCGGAAAACTGACATAATTCTACAAGTAAATAAAGATCCTAGCATTCACAAAAGAACTAATGCAATTAAATACCTTTGACATAATCTTGAAGTGCTGCTAGCAATGTTTCCCTTTCAAAAAGCAATTCTTTGCTTATATTCGGGTGCTTTATCAGTTCCTTATGCTTCTGAAATATTTGAAGAAGCTGGAATATGAAGATTTAAAAACATTATCACTTTCTCACGAAAAAAAATTAAACATAGGCTGACACCATCCAGTAGTGCTGTCTTTGGCTCGAAGTACTTACTCCTATCCCCTAAACTGACTACTTAGGCATTAAATAACATGATCTTCAGGAAAGTTTTCAGACTACAGAATTACCCATACCTGCTGTGGACTGTCCTGAATTTCTGAAATAAACTTCTTCAATCTGCTTGCTATTTTTTGTTGCGCCGGTGCAATAATTCTTTCATACTGAGAGACTGCTGCTTTCCATAACGGCTAGAGATAATGAGTTCATGTGTTAGTTTAGGACTACATACTTTGCAAAAAGACACAGAAAGAATGTGAATAAATCAAAAATAAGCATTATACCTCCGTGTAAGGATTATAGTGCACAGGATTTAGGCCAGCAAAGGGTTCAAACACATGAGAAAGGTGTAAAGAATTTTGTTCTCCAGCTGGCAAAAAGAACATAAGTTTTTCATGCAGTGTTCTAACAGTTAGCACCTATAAAGGAAAAAAAGTTTTTGATCTATCAAATGTATTTTTACATAAAACTTACATTTACAAGTACCCATCTCTCTCCTTTTTACAAGAAACTTTTGAAAGGCTCAGACAAACAGATTACAGAATACTATCTGACTCTGAAAACACTATGAAAGTATTTCAATTCCCTTTTTTAACTTAAAACAATGCTGTTTAATTCTGTGTCTAATGAAACTAATGTGTATAATTCAAATCTCTACCTCATCAAGACGTTTGCCAAGTTTGGCTACCAATTCAGGGAAAAATTTCTCATTTTTCCATGGATGCAGAGTATAATGTTGCCATAGTTGTCCAGTTAGGTATTCACAAGCTGACACCCACTGCTCACAAATCAAGATGCCAGCCTGTATATTTTCTTTAACACTGTGAAAAGTATCCTCCCACAAATTCAAAGCTGCCAGTTTTCTCTGAACAAATCTACCTAGTGAGCCACCTAGAAGACAAAAAATTATAAAAAAACCAAGATGTTATGTTTGTTTAAAATAATTCCTTTAAAGGCTACACCACATTCCAACCACTTTTTTTAAAAATACCAGTGTAGTGTCTTGATTTCAAACCACACAAATACAGCAATAACTGATTATTTTGTTTCAGATTCAGTAAAGCTCTTGAATACTTCCAAGGTAAACAGAGGTTGGTCCAACATGTGAAGCTGATGGATTTGGATTCTGGATTCCACACACAAGCACCTGTCTTTATCAGCAGCAATGGCAGTATCTGGCTGCTCCCCACAACTGTTCCTCTCACGCACACACACAGCTGGCAGCAGCACACAAACTCACTGTCCTTTGCCTGTCCCCAAACGTGGCGCTGCTCTCAAGAGAATGAGAGGAGAGAAGAACCTGTCTGCACATCCTGCTCTCACCTCCGCACACACTGAACCGACCTTTAATAGGGGTTTATGCAAATAAATTTTCTCCTCTGAAACAAAAACAGGAAGTCAAACACAAGCATGACAAATCCAGCCCACAGGCTGAAAGGCATCCAACTCCATCTTCTATCACCTTTCCAAGCATGTGTGAAGGCATCTACCAGAACTGGCTAAATTATTGCATACTGGAAGGCAAATAATATTCATGTATCATAATTACAAGAAGCAAGCACCTTCATGCTGTGGGCTGTTATTGGTGCCTTTACAAGGAAGAAGGTCTCTGCTCAAGGAATCATTTTACTTTTCTCGACTGTTCATTTAATGAAGACTGCATAAAGGTTTACCTATCACATCCAAGAGATTATGCATGCGAGACTGTGGATAAGGATCATGTTCTGTTTGTCTCCACACACCATCAACAGTATCCTTGGTAGCCTCCACCAAATCCACAACTTCAAATAATGAAAGAGTATCCAAGTTGTAATAATCCTAGGAAAAAAATCCTTAATATGTTTACTTTGCAAATAGTATTGTAGAAACATTTAGACTTTTCTGAAGCTGGCAAGTGTAGTTTCCTGAGGTTTACTGCATAACAGAGTATGTCATAATCCTCTTAAAAAACTAAGCATTTGTGTAAGTTTATTCATGTGAAGTATTCATTGATATCTGAAGCACTATTCAAGAAAGTGCTTTGTGGGCGCTGAAAATTTTGCATGACAGCATTAATAGTGCCCTTTTCATCTCGTGAATCAAGCCCCAGTTCACAAACTGCAGCACACAGTTGTACTTCTACGGCAGCTCCTAGTATTCAATGATCAAATCCGCTCCCAATTAAATGTCGGCATTCCCATGCACCACTGTCACTACAAATTACATGAATATCATTTGAAGTAAAATTTTGCCTGAGAAAAAATAACTAAATAGTTCTATATTCACATATTTGGAAAGAGTGTACATATACTGACATATATTTCACAGTAAGAGTGATTTTCACTAAGTCCAGAAACGTATCACTGATCACACAAAATAAAACATACTTTTGCAATGTCCTCAAAGAGGTCTCTAAAATATGAAGCTCTCTCTTTACTACACCCTTTACTTCCATGACGATCACATTCCCTCCAGAACTGAAATTCATCTGTCGGTGTAAGTATAGCTGCAAATAAAATAGAAAAATATTTATACATTAAATAAATGAATGTTTATAAAATATGTTCAGTCAGAACACACTTTCTAAAGCAAATTTTTACTATATGGTTATGAAACGTCCTTTAACTTCTGATCCTGACTAGATGCAGTATAAAAGTCAACCTGGTCTCCTGGCATGATCGTCAGTAATTCCAGTCTACTAATAACAACCAGTTATATTTCATATTGTGCAATCACTGGGAACCCTAAAAACTCAACTTGCAAATAAATTATTTACTCCAAATTCAAAATTAACTATAAAAGACATAATTGCAAAACAAACCTCGTACATCATCTTCACTGAATTTTGTTCCTGTGTAACTGGGATCTGATCTTCTGAGAGAAGTACTCAAGCCAGCTTCAAGCTCACTTAGAAGTTTCTGGAGTTTGGGATCAAATGCTTTACTCCACTTCTCATCCTGTAATGAATGTTTAAAAAATTGTGACTCACATGATACAGCAATTACTATTTTCTTTAAAAAAATATAAAATTCAGATTAAGGACCAACCCCATGGCAGGACAATGTAGCATTTTTTTTCCCTAAAGGCAAGGAAGAGCACCTCATTCTTTTCATTTAACAATTCAGAGTAATACTATAAAAAACATTTTTATCACAAAATCAGAAGTCAGTTGTTGGGTTTATAAAGGCACTCTGAAAATGTGTGAGCTGTTTTCCAAATTATTCACCACTGGCCAGTGTATTCCACATTTCCAGTCATGCATATGTATGACCAGAACCTTCCTCTCATCCTTACTGACAGGAGCTTAAGTACTTTCTTTAACTTAGAAATTATAACTATCACCCATTGTTTAATCTCCTCAAATACTTTGGTTTCATAACATAATATATTTAGTTCAGAATTAGGTAACATCCAATTGAATTCCAGTGTCTCAATATAAATCTACAAAACATTTAAACTGGTATAATCCTCACCTTCAGTAATACTGGTGCAAAAACTTGTCGTACAGCTTGATAAAGGGTGTTGATTGGTGAATCTAGCATAGATGACACAAGAATATTACTGTGAAGATTATCTTCAGTAATTACATCAGGTCTCAGCTTAAAGAACACCAACACATTATTCTTTGAATCAGTAGCTTCAATCTGTAATAATCAAGAAGACAGGATTTGTTTAGAAAGCTGTTGCTGACTGCATATTATACTAAATTACACGCACCATTTACACAAAGAATTTGCATCAAGAAAAAAATACAAAATACTGTATTACTCCCTCTGGGCTCTGATAAAATTCTGGTAGTATCTGCTTCTCAGAGAAAATTAAAATTTTTATTATACTCCTTTCTGAGTCCATAGGAATATGACTTCAAACATCAAATACATAAAGCCTTCTACAGCATATAATGTCTGCAAATACCATAATTTCTTACTGTATTTTGAAAACACCACTTATCACTTTCTCTGGACAAAACAGAAGCTCTGTCTTGTGCCTAGAGAAAACTAAGCATGAAGCCTAATTTTTTTGTCGTCTTTTTATGCTACATACCTTTGGGAAAATTTTTCTATATATTCTAAATATTCTGTATTGTTTTCCTGAGTTTGTAAATACATAACTCTATTCATAGATATCTAAAGAACAGAGAAAGGCATGCTCCTTCATCAGTAAAATCATAAATTGTAACACGACTAATGTTCCATCTGCAGCCCAACTTACGGGTAAAGTTCCAAAAATTGCCATAAAGTAATCACTGAAACTATTTGTGGCTGAGGAGAATTCATAGAACAGGGAAATATATTAAACATTTGATAAATTAATAGCAAAAAGATACACTAAGTGAAATCCCAGATTCTGTGCAATCGTGCACATCTGTGTACTATTTTTCTGTTAAAAGAAACAAAGGGTAGTAAAAATAGCTTTCAGTTTTATTGGACAGTATCAGTTTTACTTTCTTATCAAGTCTTTAGCCCAACACCTACAGACATAGACACTGAGACAACAAGTACACAGTACAGCACCAATATGCATCTGATCTTCTGCAGCTGCTGAAAGCTGCTTTGCATTTTAGACAGTGGCTCAGCAGTACACCCAAAAACTGGCACACATAAATGTTCATTCTTGCCTGAATATAGCATGCACTAGACTTCACAGAAGATTAACCAAGGAGTTATGCAAGTTATTGGTCCACACTTCACATGTCGAGGACTCCTTACATGCATCTTCCACATGTGAAGCCACTGACATAACAGACACCAAGTCCCTAGTCTCACTGCAGAACATGTCCCATGTCGAGACCCACACCGTGCCTGTACAGTCTGTCTAGCTGGCACCACACCATGCTCTCCTTACACGGTGACACTTCACACCCCACGGTATCAATCTCATGAGTCACTTGCTGAACACAAGACTCAAGGCAGGACATTTCACACAAAGAACCTCAGATTTGCTTGCATCTGGACACATCAGCTTGGAAAATGCATGCTTTGGACAAACACCCACCTTGGATTTGTCAAATATCAGCCAATGTGCCACATATTGGGTCCCATTCCCTGCACGGACATTGCCCATGCAATCCTTCTGGTCACCTGCATGCAGCCATGCCCAGGAAGAAATCATACATCCAACTCCATGCCCCAGGCCGCCTTATGTCACACAGAGACAGTATACAGCTAAAACTGCACCAACATGGGCACAATCCACTAACATATTGTCAACTGAGGATATGGTCTTCACAGACTCTGGGGACAGTGTTCTTGTTTCAGCAAGGATAGAGTTAATTTTCTTCTTAATAGCTGGTACAGTACCGTATTTGGGGTTTAGTACGAGAATAATGTTAATATCACACTGACGTATTGCTTGTCGCTGAGCGGTAATTAACCAAAGTCAAGGACTCTGCAGTGCTTCGTGCTCAGCCAGTGAGGAGGGGCACAAGAAGCTGGGAGGGAGCCCGGCCAGGACAGCTGACCTGAACTGGCCAGAGGGCTATTCCATACCACAGAGCATCATGCTCAGTGTATAAACTGGGGGGAGTTGGCCGGGAGGCACCGATCGCTGCTGGGGGACAGGCTGGGCATCAGTCAGTGGGTGGTGAACAACTGCACTGTGCGTCACTTGCCTCTCTTGGGTTTTGTTCCTCTCTCTCTCGCCCCTTTCCATTGCAATTATTAACACTATTATTAATGTATTAGTAGCTAGCTATTATTTAGTTTTACTTCGTTTCAGTTATTAAACTGCTCTTATATCAACCCACGGCGTTCTTTTCTTTCCAATTCTTCTCCCCACGGCGACGTGAGTGGTAGTTATCTGTCGGCTGGGGTTAAACCACGGCAGCCGCCAGTACCTTGCAGCAGACACAGAGACCTGCACAGATATTCGCAGGAGGGAGATATCTCCCAAATCGGACACCAGTCTTTACGACCACGAAGCCCGGGCTGACTCCGGGTTCTCCATCCCCGCTCGCACACCGGGACGCGGCGGACACGCGGGACCCGCAGGTGCCGGACACTACAGTACCTTGTTGGAGGCGCTGAGCTGCGCGCCCGAGTGCTGCACCACGAGCAGGAACTCATTGCCGTCGTCGAGGAAGCGGCTCAGCTCCGGACGGGAATGCAGCCCCGCGGCCAGGGCAGCGGCACCGCCCGCCGGGTCCAGCCCGAAGTAGTTGGCAGCCGTGGCTGAAATAAAGCGCTTCCTCCTGTCTCCCTCCCCGGCCATGGTGGCGGCACGCATCCCGCCAGGCAGGATCAAAGCGGGGGCGGATCCAGAACCCCACGGGAGCACATGCAGGCGCTGGCGGGAGAAGACCCAAGGGGCTCACGGCGGGAAGGACGGCGGCTCGCTCCGGGGCACAGGGGGAGAGGCCCAGAGCCGTCCCGGCGTCCCGGCGTCGTCGGGACCCGTCACTATGGTGACCGGAGATGGCGGCCCTGGCGCGCAGGCGGGCTAAGTCCGGGTGGCGCCGGGCAGGACGGGGAAGGAGATGGCGGTCGACGCGCTCGGCAATCAGCGGGACGGGGCGGAACGGGGCGGGGCAGGCCCGATGGGCGGGGCCGGGTGGAGAAGAC